>AP028424.1:1768012-2228731 GCA_036509395.1 Antheraea yamamai | reverse complement strand
TATTGTTTTCGGAAAATTACTTATGCTTCGGAATACGATCCCCGAGTTTGGGGAAACTAAATGTGATGAACGTGTGATGTAACTAGACTGTGTATGTTAGAAATTTGAACAGATTAGATGCGCCGTCATCTATTAATGTTTGATGATACATAATTGTCAGTTCCGTATCCAGTATATATATATATATATATATAATATATATAGGCACAACTAAACATAAACAAATTGTTTATTGTTGTCTAAAGCATATTTATGCTCAAAATTCCATGATTTATAGATGCATTACAGAGTATTATAAATATTTCAATGACATTGATATTTTTCACCTAAGTCGGAATCAGTTTCTTAAGTCGGTTCGCACAAAATTAGAATCAGGTGTCATAGAGGAAAAATAAAACGAAAACTTACAAACAACAACCACACACACGCAGGCACACGCACACACACACTATATTTAATTATCATAATCATTACTTGTTTGACGTTCGTTCGTAAAAAGTAAAATTCCCGTTAAAATAGGTCCAGCCGTTTTGGAGATTACCCGGAACAAACAAACAAACAGACAAAATATAATATTCTAAAAATATAGATAAAGTATAAAAAAAATTTGTGTTGGTCATTTGTAGCCATATATATCCATTCATCAAAAAGTTGTTATTTTAATTGTACATACACAAACTTTATTTTTATAATACGTAATAGAGAACAAATAAAAATTTGGAAATAAAAGTAGTATAAACTTTTTGAATAGGAAAACAAAATAAACTTTGAAAAGGTTTGCGATAGAAACTTACCACGTTACCATGCCAACGTATATAACACTAACGCTTACGAAATCTCTCAAAAGGAAAAATGTGCCCGATTTTGAAACATTTTTATTGGTGCTCTGCTTCTATTAGTCTTAGCGTGATGATATATAACCTAAAGCCTTCCTCGATAAATGAGCTATCTAAAACCGAAGGGTTTTCTCAAATCGGACGGGTAGTTCCTGAGATCCTAGCGTTCAACCAAACAAACAAACTCTTCAGCTTTATATATTAGTATAGATTGTCTTTTAACATCAGAGGGCATTGTGGTCCAACGCTAAAACCGATAAAGTATTATTTTTTTAAAATATATATTACAATTCACAATAACGATAATAAAAATTATAATATATAAATAGTCAATTTAATAAGAGAAGTATAATTATCATTCACTATTCCTATAATTGAAAAGATTTTGCTAATATATATACTGTTTAACTTCAATGAAAGACAACAATGAAGTGGAATTTGATCATAACTATACATATAGAGGCTAAAAGGGTAATATTAACATCAGTCATACAACATAAACATAAAATTATCGCAAGAAATAAACGATTCAGAGTTCCTGATTATAATGTTATAGCAATAATATACCGATGTGTCAGTATTAGGTCCTTACATATGAAATTGGTATTTTCGCACTGGCCACTTTGATCTCAAATATCTGGCGTTTGGTTGGGAATCCCAAATTCAATTTTATTTCAAACTAGCTGTACCCGCGACTTCGTAAGCGTGGAAGCTTATGTAAAAAAAATAATGATTAATAAAATAATCTGAATGTATTAAGTCCATTTACTTATCTACTTTTCTCTCCGCGTCGTCAATAAAATTAAAATAACTTTTGTTAGACTGACCCGATTTTAATGAAACAAAGACTAAATGTTACTCGAAGATATGTTTTAGTTGGCGTATTAAATAAATAGACAGACAGACAGACGTTTCTAAGAATACTTGAAATGTATCTTATTACTTATTCCAAGACACCTGCAACAATGTTTTTCGTAAAAATGTAATAAGTAACAAAAAGCCAACGTCACGCGGTGTTCCCGGACAGTCACCTATCCAAGTATTAACCGCGCCAGACGTTGCTTCATTTCGGTGAGCGAGCGAGAACCGGTGTTTACAACACTCTACCTGACACAGTGTTTACCTCCACCACTTTTTGTCACACAAAAAGGTTGCGGCTCAGAACTTCAAAGGAAGGGCCATACGAAGTTTCAATAAAAAAAAAAAACTTATTCTGTTTTTTTTTTTCATTTAATTATGAATGGGGGTTTACTTTTGGCGAGTTCCCTATTAAAATCCCGTCAGAAGTATTTTTAATTTAAATAGAGTTATTTGATTTATTCCAAATAATTCGATTCACTTGTTTGTTAAAATAAGTTATAGTCTAATTCACAGCAATAGATGTGTAGAACTTGAAAACTGCCGGTTGCGATTGCACACATGGCTGCTACCTGTTTGCATTCAGGTGTAAACAGATATTATATTGTTGCATTTCTATGTTTATGACGTACATGGTGCATGATGGAATACCTCTGCCAGTGTAAAAATGGCCGCAAATAGGGCTTGCTAGCTGTTAAGTTACATTACATTGAAAGATATTTTATTTTGAAGTAAAAACTTCTTTCGGTGCGTTAAGCGGTATTTTTTTGGTACGAGATAAACTTATAATTTCGCGTCACCGACGTGCTAGTAAGCGTGACCTATAGTAGGGGAAGGTGGGGGAATTGCGGACACTTAAGCAGAATCACAAATAAAACTCAAACTATTAATAATAATCAGTCTGTCTTTATTAATTTTTAAACTCAAGTTATTTACCTATCAAATCAACATTAATAATTATATGAGATCAATCAACATATATTAAATTTTAATCAAAAACAATAACATTTATGTCCGTAATTACCCTTAGCTCGAGGGGTAAATACGGACCAGTGCTGGGTTAATTGCGGACAACATGGGGTATTTACGGACGAGGTCTCATTTCATTTGCAGAATTCACAAATGTAGCCTCTTGAAGAAGACCCAGCACTGCAATTCTCATGTGCCCAATTGTTGCATTTGGAACACATAATCCAGTCTTCTGCGGGCGGATCACAGTACTTTTCCTGGCAATAAATGCAGAAATATTCATCATTTTCTTTATCGCATTCAAAATTCTTTAAGTTTCTTAAGCCTTTTGGGCGTTTTTCTTTGGTGTTTTTTGGTTTCTTATTTGTAGTTTTGGTCTTTTCTTGTTCCAGATTCTTTCTCTTTCTTTCTATTTTCTTTTGTTCTTTTTGTTCTAGGTTTGCTTTTTCCGGTGTGCTGGTGAAAATAATAGAATGTCTTTTTTTAACTAGTCGTGATGTACGAGTAGTTTTTAAAGTTGGTACCTGCACTATATTACTAAGTGGTACTAAGGGAGATGGACAAGATTGACTTGCTTTATTTTGATTTACACCAGCTTCACTAATGTCACCCACTAAAGCAGACGTAGGAATTGTTTCATTTAAACCGTCAAAGTTAGCCTCATTATTGGAAAGTTGTAACATTTCTTGAGATTCTATTGGATTAGAAATATTCTCATTGGCAGCATCACAGACAACTAGAGATTCATTCTGGGGTTCACCTTGGCTTGAATTATTTGTGTTTGTTTGTACCTGTTGTTCAAGAAGAGAGACTGATGAAGAAATATCACCAAAACTTTCAAAAGCGTTTTTAAATTTATCTTGATCCATTGGACAAATTCCAGCAGACTTAAAGCCATTCATAGCTTTTTCAGTACTTGTGGTTCTATTAAAAGCCTTCGTATAAAGGCCTACAACATCGTATGCCGTAATTTTGGTGCCTGGATGGTTGACCATGAAGGATTCGCATTCTCGGTTATATGCTGTTTTTAGTGGGCCATGAAAAGTTAAATCTAAAGGCTGCATTCTGTGGGATGTGTGAGGTGGCAAAGTTAAAACATGAATAAAATTCTTGCGACAAAATTCGTGAGCTCTCAAACTAACGTGGCTTTCATGGTTGTCCAGTATCATTAAAATAGGATCATCTGTAGTTGGTTTTGCAAATGTCTTGAAATGCTGAAGCCAATCGACGAAAAGTGTTTCAGTTATCCAGCCTGAGTCAGAAACACAAGCCACCATGTTACTATTACTATCCTTCATAAGCAGTGCATTCATTCGCTTTCTCTTAAATATGAAGAACGGGGGAATGTATGTGCCTCCAGCACTAAAACAATTTATAACTGTGGTTAAGGACCCACGTTCTGCGCTGGTGCATTTACCTACTTGTTTTAATCCTTTCGGTGCGAGAATCCTAGAATTTCGTTGTACAGTACTAATACCTGTTTCATCAATATTGTAGATTGAATTCGATTTAAATTGGTATTTTATCATGAGTGTTTTCAAATTTTTAAAAAATATATCTGTTTCTTCTTTATTAAATGCTGTGATTCTGTTTATTGAAGTAGCTTCTGGTCTTCGGAGTGATATATTGGGGTGTCTAGCGATAAAATTATAATACCAATCTATACCTGCCATTTTGGTATCTTTATTGAAGTCATTTGCTATATTATTAGCAGCGGCAAAATCAAATGCAATCTTTCTTAAAGTAGGAATTGTTATCCCAAAGAAGGCTTTGCAAGATTTTAAAATGAATTCAACCAGTTCGTTTTCTTGAGCTTCATTAAAAACTGACTTCTTACCTCTTTTTGGCATGGTACTAACACAGACTTTTTTTACTTGATCAAAAAGGGTCGCTCTGGGAATGCCATACTTCTCTGCCACCTGTCGAAAAGGAGTCTTTTTCTCTTTAATTTCTTGCACAGCTCTGTGTAAAGTTTCAATGGTGTAAGCTGGTTCTTTTTTCTTAATATATTTTCGAGGCATCTGGAATAAAGAACTATTATCAATAATGGAGCAATTACGAAAATAATATAAAATAAATATTTTGATAAATAATGGGGTAATTACGGACGTCCGTATTTACCCCAGGCCGTTTGTCCGCAATTGACCCAAACTAGTTAGAAAAAGTGTAACATTAAAATTTTTAGGTTAAGAAAATGTATCAAGCCGAACGGTCGTACTATTTACTCGTCATTAACATCGCAATCGATAGAAAGTATGACTTTTAAACTGACACTTAGTCTTTTTGAATAACACTCAAAATAGTAAATAAGAATATTACATCAAAATCACAAAAAAAATAAAATTTCAATTACCTTGAACGTGTGCGCAGCCGTCTGTTAGCAGTGTTTGGTGGGCACTAAAGATGGCCGAACGAAACGCGTGATCGCGGTAGCTGGACGCGGGGGGCAGGGATGGAGTAGATATATGTTAGTCCGTATTTACCCCGCGTCCGTAATTCCCCCATCGTCCCCTATTGCGCTTGCATCAGACCAGCGACGCATAGTACAGCGGCCTGTGTACATCTAATATTGAAAATTTAATTAAACTGTATAATAAAATATATAGTTATTATTCGAAGTGCAAATAGATGTGAAAGAGAGGCTAACGATAATCATTAAAATTTACAGATTATGAAATTTTAATAATGCGCACTATAATTACTTTGAATAATCAAAAGAGAATACAATTGTTTTGAGTTTTCACCTCTGTCGGCACTTCTTATATTCTTCAACTTTTTTTCCCTTCCAATCTTCTATATTATTAATGCCCTTATCGAGTAGGTAACAATATTTAAAGTGTTTTATGATAATCCCAATATTCTAACAAGATTGTAGTGGCCTTGTTATAACTTACCATAGAGTTTTTGTGGCGTCTCAAAATTCATGCTCCGTGGTATTATTTACCGTCCACTTCACTTGTGCGCAATAACCGAACTATATTACGTAAAACACCACAAATATTATAAAATACAGAGTCAAATAACACAAGATTATGAATAAAATCTAAAATTCACTACGTAACAGACTACGATTCGCCAAAAAGTCCTGAAAAAGAGCTGTTAGACTATTATAGTTACTAGACTCATTAGAGTGACTATAGATTTATGTATACTCTGATAATTTTAAGTATTACTGCCGAGCACCTACAGTAAAATATAATCATATTATATACCGTAGAAAAATCCTATTTGTCGATCAAAGTCGCTGCAGCCTAGACGAATAGCAGACATTAATATGTTATTCCTATATATACATTTACAGTCTTAATTTGAATTCCAAATTCTATTACAATAGCGACACCATGATAACATGGATACTACTTATTCCGAGAAACTCTTAAATGTGCCCGAAGGTCATCGTGGGTGTGATACAAAATCGTTATTAAGGTGTTTCTTTCTATAAAGCCTTTTAAATATTACTTGTGTTATATAATACTCGCCGAGCCGGCCACGCATTGCTGTGGCTCAGTTATTATATGTTGAAGTGAATAAAATACGCACACCATAAAATAAGAAGAACCAAAATTAAAATGTGGTGCCATCTATGAGATATCTATAACAGTGGGTCCTACAGTTTTCTGTCAACAAACTAATTTAAAGCGCCATCCGTTCGAGACTCGTGACATAATTAGCAACAATAATCAGCATTGGCAATCATTTTATCGAGATGTAAATTAATCTATCTCTCAATTTGGACCAAATCATCATCATTAAATAGTATAAAACAAAGTCCCCTGTCGCGTCTGTTTGTCTGTCTGTTCGCCATAAACTCAAAAACTACTGAACGGATCTTCATACAATTTTCACCAGTGGATAAAATAATTCATGAGAAACGTTTTAGTATATAAATTTGTCAAGATTTTCTATAGATTGGGAGAAATATAACGATAACTGTTGGACAAGTCGGAAAAAGTCAAACCGCCCAGGAGTTTTCATTGAAAACGCTGCCTAATCCTTTTGAGATATAACAATGTATGTTGGGTAAATGTAATAAGGTATATTTTTGTATGTATAGGTTAAAATAAAAGAAAGTGAAGTCCATTACAAAATGTATTGACGACTTAATATAATGACAATGACATGATACATTTTTCTTTTTCTTTTTAGCCAGGTGTAAATAATGAAACAACAGAGACAATATAGATTTAAAAAAAAGTCTGTGAGGTATATCTATCTTTTAATGATAGCTCACTATACTCATTATATGTTCTGAAAAAAGATGACATACAATTCTAAAGCTATTTAGACGTATTGGGTTGGGTTGAAATATAACGATAATTGTTGGACATGTCGGAAAAAGTCAAGCCGTCTAGGAGTTTTCATCGAAAGCGCTGCCTAATCCTTTTGAGATATAACAAAACAATGTACGTTGGGATATTCCCCTTATATAGATCTACAAAGAAGTCTGTATATTTTAAGTGTAACCCACTATACACATTATATTTTCTAAAAAAAAACTATTTTAAAGCTATTTAGACGGATACAGTAATAATAATTATCAACTTAAATACTTTAGTTACATTAACCATTTTATGAGTATCGTTGTCTTTATTCTAATATATAAAAAGCACGTGTCTCGATTTCGATAATAAAACGGGCAATAAACCCTTTTGTTTGAGCAAACTTCGAAAAATTAATCTTTGTTAATTCACTGTCACTGGCTTCACTGTCACTTCACCCGACGGTCCTTGATACTGTACTTTAACATAGACGCTTAGAGGATTGAGTATAATTTTTGTATGTTTCTAGATAATTAGTTGAAATATTAAGCACCTATTTTTTAATCGATTTAGAATAAGAATCGAACGCAAAGTTTACTCTATTAATATTGCTACTATCTAAACATTTACCTGGTATATTTAAGTTTTTGTCTAGCAGTTGTAACGTGATACACGCACAACAGCAGAACTGTATCACTATCTTAATTATATATAAACTAGCGGGGTCGGCAGACGTTGTCCCGCCCTAATTATGAAAAAATCCTTGACAAATTATATACTAAAACGTTCCTCATCAATCACTCTATCCACCGGTGAAAACCGCATGAAAATCCGTTCAGTAGTTTTTGAGTTTATAGCGAACAGACAGACAGACAGACGCGGTAGGGGACTTTGTTTTTAACCGACTTCAAAAAAAGGAGGAGGTTATCAATTCGACTGTATTTTTTTTTTTTTTTTTATGTTTGTTACCTCATAACTTTGGACTGGGTGAACCGATTTTGATTATTTTTTTTTATTTGAAAGCTGGTACTTCCCGTGTGGTCCCATTTTAATTTGGTCCAGTTCCGACAACGGCATCCAGTGCAAAACCGTATAAGTTTTAAATTTGCATTAAGTATGTACACGACAAATAGACGAATAACTCAATATCACGCTAACCGATTTCGATGATTCATTTTTTATTGGAAAGGACGTACTTCAAGGCTAGTTTGATGAGAGTTTGGTTAGGTTCTGATTATGGGATCCGTGACAAAGTAAGAAAACTTTCAAGAAACGAGCCTACTCCTTTCTTAAGGGCCGGCAACGCATCTGTGTTTCGTCTCGTATCGCAGGTGTCCATGGGCGGCCGTGATCACTTACCATCAGGTGACCCGTATGTTCGTTTGCCACCAATATTATAAAAAAAACTCTTCAATTCTTAGGAGCCTATTGTGCTTATGTTCGTTGCTGTGTTGCAACATGACGCAAGCATTGTAATTACATTACTTAAGGTGTATTATGTGTGAAACGATGGTAGCCGAGTTGGTGGTAGAAACTATCGCGGATTATTGATAAGGTTGCGTTCGTACCAAACGTTACTTATTGTACAACCAATTGAAACCATATCGCATACCATACCGCAAAAATCTGCATATTTTAATATACTTAAGGCGGAACGGAGTTCGCTGGCACTGCTTGTAAAATATATTTATGTATACTATGTATTGGAAGTCGGTGCGAACCGAAAATCATATCATCTACGTAGGACAAAGTTTAAGTCGTCTCTGTAATACATTTCTACCTGGAACAAATATGAAATTTCGGTTGGCACCGACTTCCAATACATCTCTAGGTAGCACACATATTCATATGTTTTATTTAATTTGGTTAATTTGATAAACTATTTATTTTCCGCTTTTTAGTGCCTTATGGGTTTTTGATTGATTTTGAAGTCGGTTAATACTTTTTTTTGAAAATTTACTTTATATACTATGTAATGATATAGGTAAGAAGATAATAAAGTATGATGAATAAAGAGATGATAAAATATCATAGTTTTTGGATGGCAATGAGATGCATTTACTTACCTACTCTTCTCTTGTACCTACTTAGCTCGTACCGTCACTCAGAGTACAATAACTTTTAATCGAATGAACCGATATTAATAACATAAAGACTAAATGATACTCCAGAATATATTTTATGATTTACTTGGCGACATTCTAATATAAATTTAGTACTTTAGCAGTGATACGCGCACAACCAAACAGACAATTAGACAGACATTTAAAAGAATCATTTAAATGTATTTAATTACTTATTCTTAGTGTCTTGATATAATTTTTGTCACAGAAATCTGAAAGTATAGACACGTTAAATTTACATTCTTATTATATGTGATAGAATATTTACATTATAATCGTTTATTATATTTCTCTCTTTTAAAGAAAAAGAGATTTAACTCAACAATTACGTATTTCGAGATTTAACACTACGAAAATATATGAGCGTTGTTCTCTTTTTAATTTAAAGGTGTGTAAAACTTATTGTCCAAAGATATTTAATAAAGTGAAGTACAATTAAATAAGTCTGTCTTAATAAAAAGTTATTATTTTATTTCTTTTATTTTACAAAATGTACGTAGTTTTCGTTGACATTGCGAGTTAATTGAGTTTTATGGTAATCATTGTAATGCATTACGCTGTTAACTGTCTGTTTTGAATTTATTTTATAACATATTGTATGAAATACTGAATTAAATACGACATTTTTAAGTGCTTATTTAAACGTCTTTGTGTTACAATAATGGTGTTATTTTCTACAACGACCAAATTGCAACACAATTACACTACTTATCCCTATTTGTAGAACTGGCTTAAAGCCGTTAATTTATTTATAAGGTAAATTTAAATCGAACGTGTGAACATGGTCAAACTTTAAACGCGTTTTCCCACAAAATTGATTTTTTGAGTTACTTTTTTTTCAAAGAAGCAATTTGCATTTCAAAGTTCAAAATTTCATTTGAGTAAATATTACCTGTATATAAATATAGATGGCGTTACCGCAGACCACTTTCAAATTTCGAATACGAAAATAGATCACGGTGCGAATATGTACCACATGGGAAACAGGCGGGAGTAATTTTAGACAGATATCCAGGGAACGTGCGCTTGCAACA
Source organism: Antheraea yamamai (assembly GCA_036509395.1). Classification (NCBI taxonomy): domain Eukaryota; kingdom Metazoa; phylum Arthropoda; class Insecta; order Lepidoptera; family Saturniidae; genus Antheraea; species Antheraea yamamai. The sequence continues at coordinate 2,218,652 of AP028424.1, read as the reverse complement.
GTCTACCGCATTACTGCTCTATTGAAACACGAATAAAGGTATTTTACTTGTTATATTTACAAACTTCAATCGAGTTACGTAACGTAAAACTTAAAATCCACGTCTTTTAACCTATTGCATTGTGTAATTCTAAAACTTCAGTTTAAAATTACGATTGAAATATATTTATACTTTTTTACTTCCTTAATTAAAAATATTGTGCTTCTGTAGAATCTTGACCAGAGATATTTATATATCTACAACTGATTTCAAATATAGAGAACATTCCCTAAATATTTTATATATTGCCATAAACTAAAATCCTATATAATCTAATAGTGTAGTGGATGGGAAGAATAATTGCTAAAATATTTACTCGTCTGCTCACGACTGAGCTATAATTTTCGAATGGATATTTTGTTTCTTTGTCATTATCTTAAACAGCTTGATTGATTTTAATATATGAGCTGTTGTTACATTGCTCTTAATAGTGGGAGTGTCACATATGTTACTGAAATATGAGGTATAATAATATTTAAATATTTTGTTATTTAAAATTATATGTGCCAGACAGACTATTTAGAAGTCAATATAAAGTAGCAGAGTTGGTCTTAAATGAACCCTCTATTAAAATATGGTAGAGGTAATTTCACCTGATGGCAGTGAAACCTGAAATTAAATATTTTTAAGGGCATTACTAAGAGTTCAACAATGTAAGTGAGTAAATTGTGAACATAAATTTAACGTAATAATGATTTAAAATAAAATTTAAATACAAAAAAAATATTCTATTTTAATGTAGGTACAATCATTATATATAAAGGACCGGTGCCCGTATGTTTGTAATCCTTCTGCTCCCGGGCTAGACCAATTGTGGTGTCTTTTTTTTAAATTTCACCTGGAATTTCCTTCGTTATAGTTGGATCCAATAGTTAGTGCTATTATCGCGATGTAGGTATTTTTTTAATATTTTTTTTTGCTTCATTCTCACAATCCAATTATGGAATACATTTGTAGTTAAAATTTAAACAGATTTGCACTCAAAGAACATGCGTATACTTTGATTTTTGGTTTCGTCTGCCCTTCTATTGATCCGGATCCTAACTAAATAAATACAAATACTTTTTATTTTATGCAAAAATTACAAATTTACTTTTCCCTTTTTAATATCGAAATTTTCTTACCAGACCTATAAACTTTTACATCAGAAGGCGAACAGTTTATGAACTAACTCAAAGGTCAGACCGTCTGATTAACCCGAAGATGTTAATTATACCCAAAGTTAACATTTTATATGTTACTTATTTGGCAGGACTAGGCATAACAATTTTTATTTTTTTACTAGCCAACAGCCCTGGCTTTACATGGATATAAATTATGCAGCCTAATAAAAATTACAAATGTTTTATTTGTGCATTTTTTTTTGTGCGTTCATATTTACAAGTCATCAAGGTCAAGGTCATCTTTATTTGTAGGAATCTATCTTTTTTTGTACTTAATTTTAAATCTGCGATATCTTTTAAGATATTCGTTACAATTATATTCTTTGAAGGACAGTGTTGATCTATACTGTCTAACGTTACTAAAGCATTTAATTTGTAAAGCAGTATTTGCCAAAACGACGTCGTAAATACCAATTATTTTAATAATATGTACAGGATAAAAATGATTACTAAAGGTACTGGTGCTCAAACTTGAACTATTGGCGATCCACTTCGGTATTGTTAGACCATTAAAGATCTACTCTGAAAAGGTGCAAGTAAGTGTGACGATAAAAACGGTAAAAACGATAAAAGAAAGTGATGACGCCCGGTTATTTTGTCCTAATTGTGGGTCAAATAAATTATAACTATTCATTCATTACATTTTGATTTAATTACCTGCCTAGTAAAAAAAATCTGTGAATAGTTATTTATCGGCATATTTTTCTCGATATCGACTCAAAAAGCACTAGCGATCGACCGTTTGAGCATTCCAGCTATAGATTATCCTTAAGAGATATTTATATCTAATCCTGGACATTTGACATATAGGCACTTTTGAAATGCACAATTCTGTTGTACATTATTCTTGTATCTCTCATAAGGTTTAGCCAGCGTTAGTAATGTGAGCGTCCGAAAACACTTTCTTAAAACTTCATTAAAATATGTTTACTTTTTTCTACTTTTTATAAATACTACTTTTTGAGCGCGGTTTCGTTTGTTTGACCTATACCTCGGGAACAATACTATTTTTTTTAATGAAAAGTACTGTATATTTGATAACGTGTAAGTAAAATTTTGTGACTATTGGTTCTGTAGTTAAATCGTAAAAGCGTAACAAATAAATTCTCTTTCGCATTTATAGTATTAGTTAGGATAATATATATATATCTTAATATATATATTTCTTGTGTGCGTGTGTATGTGACTGAACTCCTCCTAAACGACTGGACCGATTTTGATGAAATTTTTTGTGTGTGTTCGTGGAGATTCGAAAATGGTTTAGATTCACAATTGGACCCGGCAGGTGGCGCTGCGATCGACTTTTAGGATTTTTTTTGTTTTCAAGGCAGGACAACGTCCGCCCGGTCCGCTAGTATATATATATATATCTCAGGAAAAAAATGTAAACGGTAGTGAAAATCATATTAAAATCCGTTGTTTAATTTAGAAGAACTAGAGGAAAACACAGACAAACACGCAACACTACTTTGTTATGTAATATTTGAGTCGTTAAATTTCAAAATCTTCAAATTTTGTACATGTACATTATGAAGGTCGTAAAAATCAAACTAAAAATCTTATGGATAGCAAAACTTGAACTTCGTTCTCGGTGTATAAAAACTGGAAAACGTAAAATCAAATATATTATATGAACGATAAAAAATGAATTTAGCTCATTTTAAAATGTAACGACACATTTATGATTTTTTACTGTAACCCGCCAAGTGACAGTCCTATTGGAATATAGGTAAACGTTGAGCCCAGAGTCTAGAAAAATATGTAATTTCTCATATACAAACTATATAATATCTAGCTAGCTTTTGTTTGCGGCTTTGCTCATGTTAACGTAGATTTGATTTCCCTCTTGACAACAGTACACGTTTTCGAAATAAAATATTTCTATGTCCTTTTCTGTACTCTTCAAAACGTATATCGAAAATTCCATGTTGATTGGTTGAACAGTTAAACTGTGAAAGCATTACAAACAAACTTATTTTTACATTTATAATATTAGTATGGGTATAGTGTTGATGATAATTTGAAGATACTATTAAAAATATTAACCCTTGAGAAATGCTCTCGTAGCTAAATAATATAAAAATTAGTTCCTCATAATATTTTTATAAAATTAATCTTAGTAAATGTTTGAACATCACTGGACTAGTAATAATAGTTAGAATATATAATATAGTTTGACCCATCGTCGTGAGAGTTGGTATACACAAATATCTTCTTTATATATAGATATGTTCTGTATGTGTATGTCACTGAACTTTTCCTAAACGGCTGGACCGATTTTTATGAAATTTTGTGTGCGTGTTCGTGCGCGGCGGATCCGAGAATTATTTAGATTCCCAATTATACCCGGTAGGTGGCGCTGCGGTTAACTTTTAGGATTTTTTTTTTATTATCAAGTCAGGACAACGTCCGCCGGGCCCGCTAGTATTTATATAAATTAACATTTACTATTATCATTTTTACTAAACTCACCAATGGGTGGCGTTGCAGCAGATCAATTTATCTATCGTTCAATAAGGAAACGTTCAGAATAAGAAGAATTTTTATACTTTTTGACCGCCCCCTCCCCCTGGTCAGCAAAAGTAAGCAATGCTCTTACCCCTCCCATACTTACGTAAACATATATATAAGTATTTTTAATCTGTTGCTTTCGTTATTGATTCGTTGGCAGCAGCTAACAAGTCTAGAAATAAGGAATTTATAGGCTATAGAGGAATTAACTTATAGTGATTTGCTTAATACGGCGATAGTAGCTACATAGTAGCAGGGGATAAAACCGTGCGCCTCACATGTCAGACCTTCACATTCAGATCCCCCATGTCATCAAAAATAAGCGAATCGAAGACCCCCCCCCCCACTAGTGCTTACATATTGCTTGAATGATCCTGAAATATTAATTACCTTTTAAATATTTTTAACATGACTGACGTTACATGCCTTACAATATGCCCTTTGAAATCAACTGGTCAAATTGTAGGTTAATTTTAGAATAATATAATATGTACATTCATAATATACATAATAGTAATTGATAAATAATTTATCTTTAGTATATTTATGGAACTACTGAAATAATTATTATTCTCTTTGGTTTTATTGAATGTCACAATTTTTAGGTGACAGACTGCTTTCACTTCATGTCACTTTGCTTCATGTTGCCATAAGAGTAAAGCAATATTTCCAAAGTCAATGTCAATATTTTAATATTTAGTATTTCTTTATGGTGTACTCAAATGATGATTCAATAAAAAAATGAGCGAAAAATACTTTGTAAAATCAAAATAAGAAAATTTGTTTGGTCATGAAAGTAATCCATGACTTATATCTCCGCGGTTACAATGATGCAGTTCAACTTGATGTAGCAATTATATTTAGTACAGTTGGTGATGAATTATGAACAAAAATGAATTCATTTTCAAAAGTTAATGGTAGTATTATAAACATCTTTGTTTTGGATTCATAATTTGATTCTATTGTGTATCCATTACTTTTCCAAATGGTGATACTGGGCATATCACTATTCCTAATAATGTATAGACTATATTTAATTCAATATCACCCAGAAATACCACGCGTCCATGGTGTCGTGTAAAATAAATTGAAAATTGTATCATGAGTTGCGATAAATTTCTTTATTTTCGTAATGTATGTTTACTTAGAATTTGAGAGCCTTACCATCTTATGTAACCGCCTGTTTTTTGTTTCAAATTTATAATTTATAATCAATTTTCATTTAGACATCGATTTTTTTAAATGTTTATAGAATTTAAAAAAGTGGCTAATAACTGAGTAGCCATGATGAAAACCTTTGATTATAGAAGTATACCCTTTCACAAAAGAACCCTAATAAAGTTCAAATTTAAAAAATTCAATGAACTATGGTCGAATGTCGACCACTGTGCGCCCACTAGTCTAAATGAATATACAAGAGCCATTGGTAGAACAGTAATAAATACCCCGGGTAGACTTTAATCTCCTGTTTCTTAGTCCCAATAGAAAATAGCCGGGACTATTGTGCAGTAATTGAAGAGATACTGTCTCTAAATATCCTACCATGAGTTTTAATAAATCTATCGCCAATAATGTTATTCTTTCACGCGTGAAATAACTTTATTTCCAGCTATAATTATATTGATCCCGAATACTTTTAATACAATTAGTATTAGCGGTTACAGTATCGCTTATTCATTAATTTTATAAGTTTCAATATTATTAAGATATTTTTTTTTACCAAAGAGTGTACAAAAATTGTAGATTAGTAGACGAAAGGATTGTGAAGTGTGATGGATAGCAACTTATAAGTAAAGGTAAATCGTTGATAGCTACTAAATAAAGAAAGAAAAACAGTTGAAAAACAGAGGAGGATTAAATCCAAAATCTAGTTCTATACTATAATTTACTAGCGTACCCTTTTAAATTGAGAAGTTTTGAGATATATATTTTTTGTATATAAGAATTTAAAAATTAATAAAAAAATAACAAGAGTGTCAGTCTCGATGAAATCGCCACCTGAAATTATAGCTGAATGAAACTAGGAAACCGCCTCATATGTTTAAAAAAAAATCAACAAAAACACTCAAGCTCTTTAGAAGAAGAAAAATTACGAACAAAATCACATCTGTATTTTATATATAAAGTTACAACTCGCAGCTCCGCATGCATTTTTTTTTTAATTGTCTTCTATACATATAATAAAAATGGAGTGTCTGTATGTAATATCAAAATATTTTTTTTTTACCGATTGGGTATGAAAGTATACACGCTTCTGATAACAAAAATGCAATTTTTAAATTTTTTGTCAGTCTGTTTGTTCCGGGTAATCTCCGAAACCGCTGAACCGATTTTGACGAGAATTTCTAGTTACTTAAGCTAGTTTAAATTAGACTAGCCGTTAACCGCTGCTTCGCCCGCAGTGCTATCTCCAAAACGGTTCGACCGATCTTTACAAAACTTTCACTAGTAGATAGCGGATCTTATAAAAAGTAATTCAAGTAATTTTAGTTTATACTAGCTGTTTTTTTTTCTTCTTATCTGCAGACTCTCGGTCCGCACCATTTTTTTGCTATCATTTTATTTAATGTGTAAGTTAAAAATCGTATCTGTGAGCATCTATTGGGTGTTGTTTTTTTATTATTATTATTATTTATATATATTTATTTCTTTACTTTTATGATTTCATTTAACTATTTTATGACGGATTTTTTTTTAAAGACGTTATTGCCTTTATGGCGATTTCATTTTGGTCCTTTATTGCCATCTTCAGGTTATAATCCACAATATGCCGCGCCGGAGCGTCCATGGCCCGATGGATGAACCTACTAACTGCGTCATCAGTCACGTCGGTATAGTAGACACAGGTGTGAGTGTGTCCGGATATTGCCACTATAGCATGTGAAACACTATCGTGGATTTGCATCCTTCTGCCCTTTGTTTGCAGGATCACCACCGATTTGAAGGTCAATCCCTGGGATTCGTGGACTGTCAGTGCGCGCGATCTTTCCCCTACCCCGTAGCCCTTGTTTATCAGGGCTTTTTTCTCTTCTTGTGTGTGTACCAGGAAGAGAGTGTCGGGGGTGTGTGAGGATATTTGTTCGCCCTGATAGCCCTTAATGCTCAGAGATCTCACTATCGGTTTCGGTAAGTATATACCGTCGTATACTTGACTCAATGCATAGGCTACATCCATCGGGTTCCTGTATGTACAAGTGAGCTGTTGGTCAATACCAGCTACGGCCGTTGGTCTGCTGTAAACCATCCGAAATAAGTTTTCAAATGTAGGGTAGTTGGTTGAAATCTCCGATGAGGAGAATTTCGCTTGCTTCCGCCAGCCGGCCGGCAGTCAGGATGGTCCCGAAATGGTTCATGAGAGCTTCATCCACGATTAACCTTGGACGCTTATCGTGCTCTCTGAAACCATTTACCAGTATGGACGCCATAGTGCGCACCCATTTTTTGTTTTTTTTGCCGTGTGCCTGCACTAGTTTCTCCTGTAAGTCTTTTGCCGTCTCGGTTGTGGTGGTCGCCACAGCGTCCTTCTCCACAACGAAGTTTTTAATTAACCACGTAGTCTTTTCATAGCCTGGGACCCCGTTCGTCCATTTGATCTCGGGTGTCATCTTGATGCTTTCCGCCACTGCTGGACTTAGAACCCTGGAGGTGGTTTTTACCCTCTCGAGAATCATGAATCATGAAGCATGATTCTTGTGCACCAAGCGACTACTACGATTGGATCCTCCGGGGGCGCTTCGAACTTCTGAGGTTGAGTTGCTTCCCGTGTCTCATTTTCTTTCCCTGGTGCGAAACCGCTGGTGGAGTTGTAAGCGGTCATGTAGCTGCCCGTCATTACTCCTGCTATGACTTGGACAGTGTCGTTGTTATAGATGGATAGAATACGATAGAAGGTAGAAGGTAGAAGGAATAGATAGAAGGATGGATAGAAAGAACCCTTCTGTCTTCAAAATTACTATTAATAATTATAATGTTGAATTGCAAACAATGAATGAGCTGACGTCTTGAAATCTTGCATAAATATAAATCAAGATATAAAACCATATATCTGTCTAAGCAGTTTTTAATATTCTACAATTCAAATAGTGCTCATTGAACTCGATACAATAGTCTAATATGTTACTATGATTATTGTCCAAAAAGACAGTATAATTCGAATTACATACATAGATACAGATATATAAATTTCAATTATATTTATTCTTGGAGTCCAGTACAACGCACGTCTTACGTACATGTTTACAGTGAACAACATATTTTTTTGCTAAATTTCAGGCGGACGAAGTCGCGGGTAACAGCTAATCTAAAGTAGAATACTTTTTATAAGATCAGCTATCTGCCGGTGAAAGTCCCGTAAATATCGGTCGAACCGTTTTGGAGACAGGACTGCGGGCGAAGCTGCGATTAACAGTTAGTCTAAATTAAAATAGACTAAATTATTGGTTATGATGTCTTCTATCTGCGGGTGAAAATTCCGTGAAAATCGTTCTACCCGTCTTGGAATTAGCATTGCGGATGAAGCCACGGTTAATAGCCAGTCTAAGTAACCCGCTGTAATTTCAGCTATCTGCCAGTGAAATTCCTGTCAAAATCGGTCCAGTCATTTCGGAGCTTACCCGGAACAAACAGTTAGACAAACGGACAGACCGACAAATACTTTTAAAATTGCATTTTTGTTATCAATTGCGTGTATACTTTCTCACCCAATCAGTATAAAAATGTTATTTTCATATTACATACAGACACTTCATTTTTATTATATGTATAGATAGATATAGATTTGTTAACATATACATAAAAGATATATTTAAAATAACAGTCACGTCTTTAACAAATGGATAACATATATATCGTTAACTATTTTATTTATCACTAACTACTACCCGCGACATCGTTTATTTACAAACGCCTTTTTTATTGCAACTTTATCATAACAATTTAGACTTTATGGAAAAATGAAATATGTATGTAATTTACTCATAAGCGTAATAATATTTAACTTAAACCTTTCTCCTTTTATTTTAAACTGCAAACTACATTAAAATTGACTCGGCAGTTTACAAGTGATTCGCCTTTAATCACGGAATTCTTATGATTCTATCATATACTAGCTTCTGCCCGCGACTTCGTCCACGTGGTATAGCTACTTTGGACTGACGCTAACTTTAACTCACGACCTCGTTTGCGTAGAATGTGAAAACATTTGGAAATAATACGTATGTTAACCCCAATTTTGAAATATTCTTCATTGGTGCTCCGCTCCTATTGGTCTTAAAGTGAAATATATGGCCTATAGCCTTCCTCGATAAATGAGCTATCTAACACTGAAAGAATTTTTTTAAATCGAATGAGTAGTTCCTGAGATTAGCGCGTTCAAGTAAACAAACACTTTATGATATTAGTATAGACTAGCAATCAACCGTGACTTCGCGTTCATACGCACTGATGTTTGAAATATGAAACTAACTCTGTATATTTGTTATATTTTCACGGCTTAATCTGCAGATCGAGCATGACGTCATTTCGTCTAGACCTTGTAAGAGAGTATTATTGGTTATAATTCATTTCATTAAATGTAAGGCAAAATCGCGAGAAAAAGTTAGTTATACCAGCGAAATCATTTTTAGAATCAAATAATCACTCATTTGAAATTAATCTATTCAAATAAACTTTCTTAGCTCTATATAAAAAAACATAGTATATGTAGAAGTAGATATAAAAGCAATGGGTGTAATATCTAGCATATCAGTTTAATCACAATTATCTATTGACTTACGATAACAATTATATAGATAAAAGTAAAGTATGTATTTGTAATTATTTATTGCATAAATACATAATAGCTTATCATTCCCGATCTGTTATATGTTGTTTATAGCGTTATATAGCGCTCTCCGCGCTATATCTCGGAAACGGTAGGTGATACAGAAAAATATTTGAAATGAAAATTGTAGACAATTTTATGACCTACAAATTTTATAATAACATTAATTGGCGTATTTCCCATAGAAAATGAGATAATTGCGAAAAACTGATTTTCGTGACCTTTGACCTTGAATAACTTGTGACGCAAACACGTGATTATATGAGACTTTTCTACCAGTCATTAGAACACCAAAACACAGGTTTATGCAAATTTACAGCTTATTCGCTTCCATTCCGAGGTTGAATGCTTATTTTACTGGACTATTAATACATTATATTTCACACGATAACAAATCGAGTTTAAATCGAATACAACCGGTAATAGTTAAGCTTAACCCAGTAATTAAAAACGTGTCCCGTCACAAAGAACAAAGACGTAAAGTGAGTTGGTACTTAACAAGCTCTGTAATCGCGCGAATACGAGACTATGCCAATTCAATTCGTTTTTCCTCGTACCACAATAGAATCAGGACATCTTTATTAGAACGAGGTAGCTAATGCCTTCGATACTCTTGTTTTATTTTATTATCTAATGATTTGTGGTAATTTTGTGACTTTTCTTTTTCAGATCGCGATATCATGTCTAGGATATACGAAGATGTTGATTCTAAGTATGCGTCAACCTGCAGTGACGTCACTCTCTGCTCAAACAATAAGGGTTTTTTCAAAAGTCTGGCGGACGAGCTCGTCTCATTGGCTGGCGATGACTGGCTGAAAACGTTAGAGAAGATAGAAGATGGAAAAAGAGTGACAGTTGTAATGAAGAACAATGACGTTAGTATAAATGATCTATTTAAAGAGACACGTTAAGTAGTTGAATTTTTGAAGTCAAACTTCTCAAGAGGGTTTTGCAATACTGACCTACAACCTTTTTGTGTAAAGTAAGCACTGTGTTGGGTAGAATTTTTTTTGACGAACTGACTACGCTATTGACCTGGCAAGGTCTTAAAAGCTTCACCGGACTATGAACGGGTAGAGTGTTGAAAACATCAGTCCCCGTCCGATTACCGAAGTTATGCAACATCGAGAGCGATTAGTACTTAACTGGGTCTCCGAATGGGAGTACCACGTCACATTGGCTTTTAGTGCATTTTTTCAATTAAAATGTTTTCCTGTAATACAAATGTTTCACTTCTATCGTGTATTTTTGCGATACACTCTGATGTTTATCTATATCTATGTATACATGTAATAAGAATGTAAGTCTAACGTGTCTGTACTTTATCGATTTTCGTGAAAAAAATTATTGCAAGCGTCTAGGAATAAGTAATAAAATACGTTGCAATCATTTTTAGAAATGTCTGTCTGTCTGTCTATCTATCTGTCTGTCTGTTTATATGAACACGCATCACTGCTAAAGTACGGAGTTCACAATAAAACCTCTACAAGAAAATCGTAAAGAATATCCTCGGGAGTAACTTAGTGTTTGTCAAAAGTTATTGTAGTTTTAATGACGACGCGGCGTAAGTACGAGAGAAAAGTAGACAAGTAAATGCACTTAATACATTCAGATGACTTTATTGATCACTATTTTTACATAAACTTCCATGCAGACGAAGTCGCGGGCACAGCTAGTTTTTAATAATTTGCAGCAAACTAAAGGCTTCAGTATTATTATGACAGAGGCTAGAATACACTATTTTTCTAATACTAAATATGTCTGTGAAAATCCAGAATTATCCAGAAACCTTAGATATAAGATAGAAAAGATAAGATGTCGTTTATTCGCGGAATACATAGGCAATAATATCTTATAATTTAGAGTATTAAAAAAGCGATATTCCTTTTTTTTTCTTTTCCTTAAAACGTTTTTTAAAGACTATACATCTGTATAGAATAGAATAGAAGTATATATGCTGAAATAGTATAAAGAAAAAATTTGTAAAGTCATCAATAGGGGATTTCTGAACCCTCTTTTTTTAAAGAACCTTATTAAAGATCAATATAACATTATTAAAAATTATAGAATAATACTGTTACTTTGATGCTTATATTGAACAGAATCATTTTCTGATCACATGACACTAACAAGTGACTAATCTACAATAAAAACAACAATGATTGAAAACCGTGTAATCTTAAGTGTAAATGTTAACACAATATATCTAAGTACTATTAACATTCGCTTCAGCAATATACGAGCAAAGTATACATATATGTAAGTATACAATTTTCCTAAAATATATCGTACATTGTGGTATCTAATCTATATTAATAACTCTGTAGTTGTGTCTGTGCAGTTAATTATGATATTATATGGTTTAGTCTGTACCTCGAGAACAAAATAAAAGTTCTTGTTGAACGGTACAAACTCCAAGTATCTACTTGGAGCGTACGAATCTTCTTTATATATAAAAATCAATGTTTGTACCTTTGTCCGCTATGCATGGCGAAACTACGGAACAGATTGTGATAATAATTTAGGAGGGTTTTCTGGGGACGTTCGAGAGTGTTTCTGTAGCAAAGAATCTACATACATAAGTGTGTTTTTAATATACTAATGAAATTGTATTCCTTAAAGAAAGAAAGGGTTTTTTGTTCTTATTTAAACTTTTGACACTACATTTCAATATTATTGTGACATATTTCAATTGAATATAAATAGCTATTTAACTCGTCGGCTTCCGAATTAGCCACAATAGGTCAAAATGGCATACGCTAAGTTTTTAATTACTTTTTTTAAATTTCGCGACATTCGGCAATGACATTTATGTACCCGTATGCTTTACACATAATACATTTATTTATATGATAATGTGATACATTACATAAATGCATATCATTTTTATCTATAGTAATATTATTGAACGTAATAAGTACCCTTCCTTATCTTCCACCTACACAGGTGAAGTACTTGCTATATTAGAACTATCAAATTTGTACTGTCACATAAATTAGATCAAACTATCATATTGACAGATTCTCTGAGTTGCTTACAATTTATTCAGCATAGTCCGTTTTTTTTCTAAAGTAGAGTCCCCAGTTATCATAATTAATAAATTCCATTTGTATAAACGTCATTGTTTAGGAATTTATGTAGTTCTGGCATGGATACCAGGGTATAGTAGGAACCAGGGTAATGAAGCTGCTGGTCTTCTTTCTAAAGAAGCTATCCAGACTGGCTATTTTAATTACTATAAAACCTATGTTCAAGATTTATCCTCTTCAAACAAGACTGATTTGTTTGCATCATGAAACTCAAACTGATATGCATCCAACCGAATTAATGGCAAATCATATGCTTTATGAGTTTCGTAACTGTTACAAGCTTGCTATGTTTACTATCTGTAGACTGACGATCTATATGTAGAGGTGTGCTCTCCAGTTCATCTTGTAGAGCTCAGAATCAGGAACAACTCAATATGTAAATGTGGGATGAAATACAATTTCAATTGTATGATTCACAAACGAATATATTTATGAATAGCTTAGAATAGTTTAGCTAGGTCAGATCCGCGGTATCGACAACAGCCTAAGCCGAGGTATGCCGTGCACCCTTGAGCTAGTTGTCTGAATAAAATCGGCTGAGTGTCTTAAGCGTTCGCCTTAGTAGTTCGATGAAGCTGTGAAGGCCCTACCAGCTAATAACGTAGCCAGTTCGAAAAAATAAAAAAAACATTTTCGTTACACATATTTGTTTCATAAAATAAAATACACACCGTCCCAAAATCACTTAACAGAATCTCAGGATTAATGATAAAATCGATTAATTTATTTGCGTTTAAAATCATAATATACAAGGTACGGAATAATCAATTTACTGGATTTGAATTATTGTAATAACGCAAACGGTTTTTAAATAAAATCGGTGGCGAATCGTAAACGTACCATTGACTACACACAACCCAAATGCACTATCGTACACTCATAGAAGGAGATTACAAAGGCTCAAGGGAACAACACATATTGAGTATCATTAAAAATAATGGTTGCACATAACTGTATATGTTCTCTCGAGTGTAAATCCATTTATGCAAAGATAGTGAATATTGAGTTAACCGGTAGGAAAAGCTTAGGGTTTCAAAGACTGTATTATTTCATACATTTCTCACTGTGACTTATTAATTTTGGTTGAAATATTTTAAGAACCACTAATGCTACCTAACACTTATCTAAATATCACTATTTTATAACTATATTTAATATTGAAACTGTGTATATCTTTATATATATAATTCTTCTGTCCGTATATGTATATGTCTGAGCTCCTAAACGGTTGGACAGATTTTGATGAATTTTTTTGTGAGTATTTAGGTGGATTTATGAATAGTTTAGATTCACAATTAGACCCATTAGATGGCGCTGCGGTTGTATTTTAGGATTTTTATTATTATCATAGCAGGACAACGTCCACCGAGCTTGCTAGTCATTTACTATAAGTTCCTGATTGTCATCAAAGGAATAGTTATTTTCAATTATTCGTTTAAATATTTGATATTTCTGTAAGTGTGTCGTAAACTATATTTCCGATTCCAGGTGATGGAAGCTCTTACAGAGGTACTGTCCAGAGTCCAACCGCTGTATCGCGGTAAAGATATCAGGGTTTCAGTAGATCGGCGACTTGCTGCGCAAGCTGCTTTAACAGCGAAAGATCTTACTAAAGCCTTGGGTCTTGCGAGCCAAGCTGTCTTAAGAAGTCCCATGACAGGTTTGTGTTACACATACTAAGGTTTCTTATGGTTAAAGCGAAAATAGTTATTATTTACAATTACTTGAAATGAAGTAATATACATTATTAATTTATGAATTAATAAACCTATATTTAATTCATTTGAAATTGAAGTGTTAATTAATAGTAGCTGTGCCTGCGACTTCATTTGCGTGGAACTTTATGTAAAAATCAGTGTTTAATAAAGACACCTGAATGTATTGAGTTCATTTAATTCTCGTACTTAAGTCGTGTCCTCATTAAAATTACAATAACTTCTGATAGACCAACCCTATTTAAAAGAAGCAAAGACTAAATGTTACTCGAAGATATGCTTTATTATTTTCTTGAATAGGTTTTATTATGAACGCAGTATTTTAGCAGTGATACGCGTCCAAACAAACGCACAGACAAAATAAACATTTCTAAAAATGGTTCAAATGTATTTTATTACTTATAAGCTATACACCTGCAACATTTTTTTTTACATTAATATAAAAAGTACAGACACGTTAGGTTAGGTACAGTTAAGAATCTAGCTGAAATAAAGCTGATGGCTACAAATATAAATTTTAACCAAATTCTCAATCATCAACTATATAATAAGTTGTCGTACATTTCTGATATCAGTTGTAATTGTTTGCTACTTCTGAGGACTAAGTTTTTTTTTATTGTAGCACGGCAATATGACTGCACTGTGCCTGATGGTAAGCACAATACAATCCAAAAACAATGGCGACCACCGAGTGACACATTATCCATCGTCGGTCGCTGCTGTCATGCCGGCCTGCAAAAAGCTGGATATGCACAGGCTGATCCCGAAACGCGACCCGCAGAAGCGAATCACTATGACGAGCTTTTTCGCCATATACATGGTGGTTGCGTCCCAGTCAGGTTGTAAAACCCTACCACCCCGCTTTCGCCATTGCCTCGTTCGTTATTCAGCAGGGTGCACCACGTGCAGGTGAGGTTGGCTTGGGTGTCTCAAGTATTAGATGTTATTCGACACCCCTTACACCCCAAAAGTGTGTAAGTGTGTTAACCATATCTTATCCACCTTCTCTGGGTTTTGCAGTACAATGGGATAATCTATACTAATATTATAAAGAGGTAAAGTTTGTGACGTTGTGAATTTGTGGGTTTGTGAGTTTGTGACGTTGTGACGTTGTAAGGGGTAATCTCAGGAACTACTGGTCCGATTTGAATAATTCTTTCAGTATTATATAGCTCATTCATCGAGAATGGTTATAGGCTATATATCATCACGCTAAGGCCAGTAGGAGCGGAGCACAGATGAAAAATGTTTTAAAATCGAGATGTTTTTTTATTTTTGAGAGCTTCTGCTGTGTGTCAGCGTTAGCCCAGAGTAGTAACTATTACTACGCGGACGAAGTCGCGGGCAGGGGCTATAATCTATATACTAATATTATAAAGAGGTAAAGTTTGTGAGTTTGTGACGTTGTAGGGGGTAATCTCAGGAACTACTAAACCGATTTTGAAAATTCTTTTACTATAAAGCCACGTTATTTATGAGTGTCATAGGCTACATATCATCACGCTAAGGCCAATAGGAGCGGAGCACACATGAAAAATGTTTCAAAATCGAGATGTATTTTTCTTTTTGAGAGCTTCTGATGTGTGTCAGCGTTACCCAGAGTAGTAACTATTACTACGCGAACGAAGTCGCGGGCAGGGGCTATAATCTATATACTAATATTATAAAGAGGTAAAGTTTGTGAGTTTGTGACGTTGTAGGGGGTAATCTCAGGAACTACTAAACCGATTTTGAAAATTCTTTTACTATAAAGCCACGTTATTTATGAGTGTCATAGGCAACATATCATCCCGCTAAGACCAATAGGAGCGGAGCACAATGAAAAATGTTTTAAAATCGAGATTTTTTTTCTTTTTGGGAGCTTTTGCTGGGGGTCAGGGTTAGCCCAGAGGAGAAAATATTACTAGGGGGGGGAAGGCGGGGGGGGGGGGTAAAATTAAAAAAAAAATAATAAAAAGGGGAAAAGGTTGGGGGGTTGGGGAGGTGGTGGGGGGAAATATAGGAAATAATAAAAAGATTTTGAAAATTCTTTTACTATAAAGCCACGTTATTTATGAGTGTCATAGGCAACATATCATCCCGCTAAGACCAATAGGAGCGGAGCAACAATGAAAAATGTTTTAAAATCGGGGTATTTTTTCCTTTTGAGAGCTACCGCTGCGTCTTAGCCCAAAATAACTATTCCACGCGTGCAAAGTCGCGGGCAGAAGCTATTAACTAATTATATTATCAATAATCTATAATAATATTATAAAGAGGTAAAGTTTGTGAGGTTGTAGGGGGTAATATCTGGGGAGTCGGAGAAAAATGATCGAACGAAAACGTTTCTTACGAACGCTGCCTTAATTATGAGATATATATGATTGAGTTCTAGAGAAAAGTTGTAGCTTGATAATGCCTATTACCGCCCAACGAAGTGGGCACGGGTCGGCTAGTTTATCTATAAACAAAGTGATTCTACAGTACATAGTAATTATTACCATATCAGAATCAGAGCATACTTATTTTTACTACTAGCTGTACCCGCGGCTCCGCACGCGTTTTTTTAAATCGTATTAAAGAATTATAGAATTGTGAGACTATGTACAATTACAGCAACGCTCTTTAAAGACAATTGTAAGTACGACGCGCACGCCACTAAAAGTAACGTGTAACGTGTACATTAGATATATAAATACAAAGAGCGTGCCAAATGAGGTTAGTCATTAGCAACACATTTGGAACCTTAACCAACCATATAACTACCTCAGTGCTCACTTACACTGTATAAGGAACTATTGAAACAATAACTTAAAATATTATTATAAAGATTTACATTTACATTACATTTAATATACCATTATTATAATTAAGATTTTGTGACTATACAAAAAATAAACGCTTGTCTGTTCCGCAAGAAATTGTATTATGGAACTCTTTACGTAATACATTTATAATCTAAGATCTTATTAGGAAGACCTCTATATAATTAATGTTATTAATAATTATAATGTCGAATTGTAAACAATAAGCTGATAATTATTTCTCTTATTAAAAATAAAGAATGAGTTAAAATCTTGCTAAATTTCATGCAGACAAAGTCGAGGGTAACAGCTAGTCTAAAATAGAATAACCACAATTACTTTTTATTAGGTTCGCTATCTACTAGTGAAAGTCCCGTGAAAATCAATGTAACCGTGTTGGTGATAGCACAGCGAGCGAAGCCACGGTTAACAGCTAGTATAAACTAAAATTACTTAAATTACTTTTTGTAAAGTCAGCTATCTGCCAGTGAAAGTCTCGTGAAAATTGGTCTAACTGTTTTGGAGATAGCATTGTGGGCGAAACCACGGTTAACAGCTAGTATAAACTAAAATTGCTCGAATTACTTTTTATAAAATCAGCTATCTGCCAGTGAAAGTTATGTGAAGATCAATCGAATCGTTTTGAAGATAGCATTGTGGGCGAAACCACGGTTAACAGCTAGTATAAATTAAAATTGCTCGAATTACTTTTTATGAGATCAGCTATCTGCCAGTGAAAGTTATGTGAAGATCAATCGAATCGTTTTGAAGATAGCATTGTGGGCGAAACCACGGTTAACAGCTAGTATAAATTAAAATTGCTCGAATTACTTTTTATGAGATCAGCTATCTGCCAGTGAAAGTTATGTGAAGATCGATCGAATCGTTTTGAAGATAGCACTGCGGGCGAAGCCACGGTTAACAGCTAGTATAAACTAAAATTGCTTAAATTACTTTTTATAACATCAGCTATCTGTCAATGAAAGTTATGTGAAGATCGATCGAAGCGTTTCGGAGATAGCACTGCGGGCGAAGCCACGGTTAACAGCTAGTATAAACTAAAATTACTCGAATTACTTTTTATAAGATCAGCTATCTGCCAGTGAAAGTTATGTGAAGATCGATCGAATCGTTTTGAAGATAGCACTGCGGGCGAAGCCACGGTTAACAGCTAGTATAAACTAAAATTGCTTCAATTACTTTTTATAATGTCCGCTATCTGTCAGTGGAAGTCCCGTGGAAATCGGTCCAACCGTTTTGAAGATAGCATGGCAGACGAAGCCGCGGTTAACAGATAGTCTAATTTAAAGTAGCCTACAAAACGCGCTGTAATTTTTTCTATTATATTTTATTCATAATCTTGTGCTATTTGACTCTATATTTTATAATATTGGTGGTGTTTTACGTAATATAGTTCGGTTATTGTGCACGAGTGAAGTTTATCGGAAATAATACCACGGAGCATGGATTCTTACTTGCCGCAAAAACACTCTCGAAAGTCCATTAAGACGACCACCATCTTGTTAGTTCACTGAAATGATCGCAACAAACTTGTAATCACATTACTTACTTGACAATGGCAGTAATAATTTACTAGAAGATTCGTTCCTAAAAATAAAATAAATAATAACATCCATGACACATATTCATGTTTTCGAAATAAACACTTTCTTTCTGATCCAGTTATTTCTTATTTATACTAATATTATAAAGATGATGAGTTTGCTTCAACGCGATAATCTCAGGAACTACTTGGTCCAAATTGAAAAAAAATTAGTGTAGAAAAGTGTTAGGTAGCTCATTTATCGAGGAAGGCTATAGGTTATATATCATCACGCTAAGACCAATAGGAGCAACAATGAAGAATGTTTCAAAATCGTTTTTTTCCTTTTGAGAGCTTCCGCTGGGTGTTAGCATTAGCCCAAAATAACTATTCCATACGGACGAAGTCGCGGGCAGAAGCTAGTCTAGAGAATTTATTAATATATTGCATTAGTTATTATTACATTAGTTTAACTACTAGTTTATCTATAACATTAGTTAACTACTAAATAGTAGTACTAAGTATCTTTAAACTCACCTCATCGCCTTTGAATCAACGTCGAGACGTGATAATACAAAGGAGTCTGCTCGTAAAAGCATCCAGAGGAAGTAAACTCTAAAAAGAGGTGATCTCTTTAATAAAAAATTAACGGAGATCCTTTATTTATAATTAAAACGTCTGTTGTGAACTATATTGTAAAGGGCATTAAAGACAATAGTATAACATTATATTAAGGTATGAGATCGTTGGGGTTTATCTTACATATAGAATTATGAACATAATCAATCATAATATGACTTGGTTCTAAAATTTTGCTATGATTCTGGTAATTGTTAATCTTACATTCACTTAAACCAATGGTCTCCAATTTTTTTTGTTTCGTAGACCCCTTACCAATTTGGTTATTGGGTCGACTTCTTTCTTTTGAATAGTTTCGAATCCATGTACAAAGCGAATAGCTTGCTAAATGAAATGTAATAAGTTATTGAAAATAAAATAATTATCTACTATGGAATTAATAATAACTTGACGCTTTCATTCAGATTAACAGAATACCTAAATATAAAAATAATTTTATAAGTTAGTCCCATCATCGATCAGGAATTTTCTCCTGATTGATTGATGCATGTAACCATGACACTCTATGAGTCTATCTCCATATATTCACCAAAATCCATAAACATTTACATTTTAAAAATATTCGCTTATATATTTATTGTAAAAAATATTATATAAGTACAAACGTCCTATCACATTTTGTTATTCTATTTATAGAAGGTTAAAATGTTCGTCACGACTTGCTTAAATATAGAATTCACTATTGTTGACCCCATTTGCACCTCGCCGACCCCCGGATTTTGTTTTCGTTGGCGTGGACCCCTTGAAATTCGAAATTGCCCCGTAGGGGTCCATATAGACCATTCTGAGGACCTAGTACATAAATGATAATTTTTGGAAGTCACGTGGGTGTCACATTACCATTATAGTTAATACGGTTAACTCACTCAGGCATTACAATTTAATATGCTCCGAAAGTGTGTTTTGTCAAAACCAGATTTGTGGCGGCCTTTTGCCAGTGTTAATATACTACCAGGTCTGATGTCAATTAGTTTAATTCGTGATGATGATAAAACGGAATGTCGTGTCTAATATAGGAAGCCACGTACACCGATACATTAGCACCACCCCTGTTTAATTCGCTTATCGACCTGTCGAAGTGTAGGATCTTAATTAACGTAAGAATACAGTCCTTGGTAAGGGACACATTTATACCGTTTAGAGGCGAGCCCTAAAACAATCGGTTTGAGTGAACACATGCTTATTTAACTCGCAAATTTCTTGATACTTGAAACTAACCATTGCCCTACAATATAACAAGGTGGCCAGTATCTTGAAAACGTCTTTCTAAGTACTGGATAAAAGATAGCCACTACTTACAATTGAGGATATTCTTAATACTAATTTTATACATATTAATAATAACATATTATTCAAACTAAAGATAAAATAATGTCTTTGGAAGTATCGAAACTTAAATATATTTCCTTAGCAACAAGTTATAAGAATTATATTTTGGTTACAGGTTCAAACGAAGTAATTGATGGCGGTGTGTCGTTAGCTCTCGCTTTGTGGCTACGTTCAGAAATACTCCTACAGGCCGATCGACCTGAAGCAGCTCTGGAGGATTTAAAAATGGCACTCAAAGAACGTTTACCAGCTAAAATGAGAGCTCAGTATTACTGGCGGATGGGCCACTGCTATAAAGGTTAGTGTTTTTACTCATATATTATCAATTTACTTACAAAAATTGAAATGTATATAGCTGTGAACACCAAAAATAAACGAAGGATTCATCGTATTCTTCCTATGCAGGAACTCTGGTAAGTTACGATGGAAGTTATAAAAATATTTTAATATATGAATTATTATTATTAAATGTACTAATGAAAAATATACTAGTGATCGTTCAGTCCTCGAAATTCGACCATAAAAAAATACACACTTAATATATAGCTTAAGCTGTTTGCGACAACTGACGGGTGTATAAAAGACAAAATTACACAACAACAGAATAATAAACAACAGTTTATAATAACG
Organism: Antheraea yamamai; assembly: GCA_036509395.1. Lineage (NCBI taxonomy): Eukaryota > Metazoa > Arthropoda > Insecta > Lepidoptera > Saturniidae > Antheraea > Antheraea yamamai. The sequence continues at coordinate 2,197,390 of AP028424.1, read as the reverse complement.
ATTAATTTATTATTGATATATAGTCGTTATTGCTATCTATTATAGAAAGTTTATAAAAAAGGTTATTAAAGAATACCAATTCGTATGAAAATGTATACATAATTATTAATACATAGATAAAAGTAGTTTAACTCTCAATTTGTAAGCAATGATATTCTTGAGGATAAATGATGTTCAAATGAGCGTTAGTGAAACTATATATTAATTAGACTTTTATTAAAATAGAATAATTGCAGGTGCTGGGGAACCGACTAAAGCGAAAGTATCCTATGAGCTAGCCGGAAGACTCTTGGGTAACAATGAAACTGCTAAAGCAGAATTAACAAAGGATATAGAAGTGTTGGATTTTACGGCACAATCGAAGCGCCCTCCTGATAAGCATGGTAACCAAATATTTGCAAATTAATAATTCGTTATAGTTAAAAGTGCTTTATTATGGATAAATCAATGAAGTAAAAAAATGAGGTAAAATATGAAATGACCGCAAATAATCAATACATTATTTTCATCCTTCTCGTTCAATTACAAGACTTATTATTTGATTAATTATAATTGCAACAGTTCTATGTAGCATCATATCTCTTTACTGATTACGCAAGATTAGTATCTTGTAGTAGATTAGTACCTAGTGGGTTGTGCAATTTACACCTTGCATCTGTATATTTTATTTAACTATATTTTTGACAACTCTGTGGTGCGTAGTCTTCATTTCAAATGCATAATTCATCAATATTTTATTATATGTAACACATTGTTATTCCTCATTCATAGACTTTAGTCTAAATATCTGCTAAATATCTTCAATATTCTTAGTATCAGCTATAACATGCAATTTTATTTAAGAGCCTTTCAGCAGTAATGTTTTAATTTCAGGTATATCTCTAACAGGAGGCGCTAAACAGAACATGCCCTCATTGTCAAAGTTGCTAAAAATTGTCGAAGAGGAGAGAAAGGTTTCATTTTTTTTTTGTAATACAACATAGTGACTTTCTTGTTCCTGGTGATCAAAAGCAAATTATATAAGTATAGTGCAATTAAAAACACCGGCCACTGCTATGTTGGTTAAATTGGTTTTCCTACAAACCTGTCGGTAGTTGCATACCGAATGATTGATCTTAGAACACATCGAATTAAAAGACAGCTACTGTGATGATTTTATCACCAAGTGCATGATCTCAATCTAAACGATCATAGACATTCTAGCACCCTATTTTTTTTCAAATAAACTACCTCAACCCAGAACACAGCGTGCCTGAGCATACTGCAATGATGGGAGTTATACCTAGTACAATATGATCGCAATCCAGACGGACACATTGTCAATTGACATCTTCTACCGAATTCGAATGAGATATTTATGTAAAATATTTCTATGTTAAGCTATATAGTTCTCTTATTTATGCGAGATAAATTTTGGACATTGGTATTAAGATGCAAAGTTATCAAAATGCCAGTTAAAAATTTAGTTCAAAATTTTGTACCGTGGATTGCATGACGTTTGGTTGTTTTCAGGGGAGATTTGCAATAGCCAATGACGCAATAAAGACAGGCGATGTGTTATTAGTTGATGCTCCTTACGCGGCTTGTTTACTTCCCGACTACTATGGAACTCATTGCTTGCATTGTTTTAAAAGGTAAACCACTTTTGACGAAATCCAATAATTTGTATTTTTTTTTTATGGCAACCGATCTCTCAGTATTATATTGTCATTGTAATAATATTACGAGTGTCTTGCTATAATTGCAATGTTCAAACATGAGTGTGGTCCCTTTGTTAGAACTTTCCTGGGAGTTTTTGTGGCATCTCAAAATTCTTGCTACGTGGTATTATTCATCCACTTCCCTTGTGCACATTAACCATAGGTGAAACACCACCAATATTATAAAATATGGAGCCGAATAATACAAGGTTATGAATAAAATATAAATACCACTAGGTACATGACTAAAAACTACAATTATTTAATTAAACTAAAAAACTATCCTTTCTTTCTGAATACTCAGATATTTTATAAAAGACGTGTTTCACTGAGAATTACGAAGGGATGATGGTTTAACGGTAACATGCTTGAACATGATATCAATCAACAGATTATAGATTTGAACCTCTATAATTAACTGGAGATTTCGGTGGCGAAAAATCACAGTTTAACTTAAACTGACCAGCTACACTAATTACTTGTAGCTGTTTTTCGTCACCTCCGTTTGGCAGTTTTTTTTCTAGGTTTAGCGGATTTACCATCTTAGATAACAGCTGAGGTTATTAGGTCTAGGTATTAGGTAGGTATTAGGTCAATCACTAAAACCTACAAGATTAAACAAAGAAAGAAAGAAAGCATAATTTTCATTAAAATATATTGTCGAAAAATAAACTACTTAAGGTTGATATATAGACAATCAGTTAAGATTATGTTACCCAAGTTAGCATATGATTTAATACTGCTAGCGGTAAGCTCTTATTTGGTAACTTATACGCAAGAAGTAAATACACGTACGCAAGTTAAGACACTTTAATAAATACGATATAGGATAATATTTGAAATGGTTTGAGATGCTTTTTCAAACTTTTTGAAGTAAAACTTCTTTAGGCGCGACTAGGAGGTAACTCGACGCCAACGCAACGGAAGTCAATTACGCCAATATGGCGCCACGTTTATGTACCATCCGGTTTTTAAATATTTTTGATTTTGTCAATTTGTAAACAATAGAATCAAAAATGTTTGAAAAAAAAATATATTTAAAAATATGAAATTGAATAATAAAAAAAATCATACAATAGAATTAATTATGTATAAATGGGCGTGCGACCGTGCTGCCATTTAGTTTCAATATAAGTAAGTAACAAATTAAATCAAAGCTTCATTATCTGTTATGCCATCTATCAGCTATTCTTATAACGTCAAAGAAGTTTTACTTCAATCGCGTGTAATGGTTACACGCACTCATTTTTTTTTAGATTAAATCGTCGATTACACAGTGATTTCAATATGATATTTCATATCAAAAAGGCCTTGATATTTGACGTATCATAAAATAGTTTTGCACCGTTCTGTATTGTTTCGTACACGGTTGAAAATAAATGAATGACATAAAAAGGGATATTGTTCAGATACTTTCCGTGTTCAAATATCTATATCAATTCTCATGAGAATTACTTCAATCACGTAAGAGTAAAGTTACAGCGCCACTAAGTTGCGAGTTATTACAAAATGGATGAAAAAGTACTTCTAGATAAAAAACACTTTTACGATGGTTAGTCAAACGATATTGAAGTTTATCGATTTAGATATATTGACATCTTTTATTATTTATGTAGAGATGTATATAACATGTATATTCTTCATTCTATATACTATAACGTAACGTTATTTCTAAGTATTTAATGTTTTATTTTAAGAATGTGTTCTCTATTTGTGTATTCATAAAAATTACATCTATCTATCTATTCTTAAATAATGTATTAAATGAAATAGTTTGTCACATACAGCTTGAAAAATTAACAAGGTTCAACAATTACTTTTATATTTAAGAAAATAGTATAGTATGCCAATGTTATTTCTAGGCTGGAAGAGTGCACTTACTCAGCTCCAGTATGGTGCCCAAAATGCTCGGGTGTGGCATTTTGTAGTATACAATGCAGGGACACCGCTGTCTCAACCTACCACTCCTTTGAGTGTCAATTTCTGGACTTGTTTATCGGTAAAAATATTATTCACATAAAAATTATTACTAAAGTAGAATAAAATTAACTTATTATTTTAAGTCTGTGGTGCAAATAGTATTATTCAAGATACTTTAAACATAATACAAAATCATGTTGTGTTTTCAAATAGTAAAATTTAAATTTATAAAAATCACTGGTAATATTATTTATAATTCGAATTTTGTGATCCATTATAATAAGTTATCGCCCTTTATAAAACAAAATATTGTAAATATTAGAAGTATTTTATTTTATTTTTCACTTATATCTAATTTATAAAATTCTCGTGTCACGTTGTTAATGTTCGAACTCCTCCGAAACGGCTCGACCGATTTTTATGAAATTTCTTATGTATATTTGGTAAGCATGAGAATAGGTCGTAAAGTATATTTCATACCGCTAGGTGATTAGGGTGTCGCTGGCTGCATTTTTTTTTTCTATTATTTTAACCAAAAAATTTTATTATATATTTTTGTAAATTGTCATCATAAAATACCTATATCCCAAAATTGTTACTCTCCTAACCCACCCTCCCATTTTTAAAACGCGATTTTAGTGTTTTTGCAAGAACTATATCAAAACAATTTAGCGATCGTTCGTAATTTAAACAGATTGAAATTATTGATGTTGCTGAATGACAGATGGCGCTACTTCCCCCTCATCGAATTTTCTTCTGTGTATGATTGAGTCTATGAATTGTTTGGTTTCACAATTGGTAACGGTGGGTTTCGCTTCTATCGGGTTCTAGGTATTTTTAAGATTTTTCCAGCTTGGAAATACAACTGGAACCGGTAGTAACCGACTTCACGTAGACGAAGTTGCGCAGGGCAGCTAGTAATATGTAAGATTCTTATAAACAAAAATAAACTATCTATAAATTTACAGGCTCCGGAATGTCTATACTCAGCCATATTGCACTAAGAATGATTACTCAAGCCGGTCTTGATACAAGCTTAACCATTCACTCCAAATATATTTTAAATGAAGTGAAAACGGTTGAAGGAACTGCGCTTAATGATATCGAAGGTATTACCAAGAAGTTCAAAATAAAAACTAGGAAAGAAAGACTGAATCGAAGTAAAAAAGGACAGAAAAGTTTTGCTGAGAAAAATATTAAGGAAAATGAGGTAGAAGAAAAAAAAGACAAGATGAGTTTTGAAGAGAAGTTGGAATTAAAAGCTGCGCAGATTTATTCTCTGTGTACACATTCAGAAATAAGGAGAGGTGAAGAATATCTAAAGAGAGTTGTTATGGGAATGTTTCTTACTGAATGCTTGAAAAAAAGTGGATTTTTTAAGAATTGCAATCATGATAATTTAGTGAAAGGTTATTATTGTATTTTTTTAATCAACTTTATACTATAACGGGTGCATTCCACTACATAAGAAGGGCTAAGAACAATAGAACAGAGACTTAAAACGTTAATAATAACGAAAATGATTGAATGTCACAGCGATGGTTTCAAATATATCTGTATCATTACATAGTATAAAACAAAGTCCCCTGCCGCGTCTATCTGTCTGTCTGTTCGCGATAAACTCAAAAACTACTGAACGGATTTTCATGCGGTTTTCGCCAGTGGATAAAGTGATTCATGAGGAAGGTTTTGGTATATAATTTGTCAAGGATATATTTTTAATCAGGGCGGGACAATGTCTGCCGGGCCCGCTAGTATATTAATTAATTATATTTCTTTTTGGCTCGAGCTTAGAGGGAACCCAACCTTTATTTAGTGCGTTTTACTTCACCAGGTACTTTTATCTTCAAATGTGAGTCACACAATAGTGGCATCTGCAATCATTTTTCCCTTTATCGAGTTTACAACCACTTATACCTATATAATTTATTTTTGTCTTAAAAATACCTTTAGGTATTATTTAAAGAACGGTACTCTTTAAAGTGTATAATACTTTAATATATAAATAACGTATATCACAACAAAATGAGCTAAACTGTGAACATTTTCAGTGCAAACCTCAATTTGTGAACTACTTGTCCGGAATCTACAACTTCTGCAATTTAATGCACATGAGATATACGAAACTTTGCGAGGCCAGCATCAGTTTAGTGGCTCTAAACCAATTTACATAGCTGTGGGCATTTATTCCACAGGGGCACTATTTAATCATGAATGTTATCCAGCTGTTGCGAGGTAAAAGTATGAACGTTGTGCATCATAATAATGTATTATACATTTCATAATTTCTTCCTAATGCCTTATTGTGGATTAAAAATATACTTTACAAATTTGTTGCTGTCAATGTGCTTAATTTATTTCAATCTTCAGCCTAATGTAATTTAATCCATAAATCTACTTTTAGATATTTCGAAGGATGTAATATTGTTCTGAGAGCAACTCGTCCACTTGCACCAGGTGAAGTGGTCTCTGAAAACTACGGTCCACATTTTATGACGCGAAGTTTCAAGGAAAGACAGCGTGCTCTGGCTTGCCGGTACTGGTTCAAGTGTGAATGTATCGCTTGTAAAGAAGATTGGCCAACTTTAAAACAGATGACCAACAACATGTTACCGTTCTTAAGGTACTGTTTAATACATCAGTCTTAAAATAAATGTCTACACTACACTGTTTGCTAAAACAGTAACAAAGCATTTACCCTTTTGTAATAGCCAGTGTGCGTCCACAGGCTTCACATTTGCAAACCTAATTACAGCTTTGATGGTAGCGATAGTTTTGGAACTTGGGACCTTGACATCTTTAGCATAGAAGTTAATTTCCTTTACGTTTGCAACTTTTGTAATTTAAATTAGATGCAGTCCTGCATGTAACTGAAAAGGATTGTAGTAGCCTTTAGGGTACTCATTTTACAGTAAAAACTATCGGAGTTATTTTACAATCACAGAAAATAAATAAATCAAATTACAAATTTCAGATGCCACAATATATCTTGTCCAGCAAAAATCCGAGCAAATCTTCTACAACTACCAAACAGGTGCTCGTTATGTTCAACTCCAATAAATAAAGAACTTGTTAAGATCAACTTTGAAACTATTGAAAGATGCATAACAAAATATGAGGTAAATATGGAAAAACGGCATATATTCTTTATCCCCTCGATAATAAATATTACCACCCATTTCTAACGTTTCGCCTGATACTATTTTTCATTTCAATTTGAGACTCGTGGATAGTCTGTGTAGATACGTGATGTTCTCATTCTATGTAAGAAATTTAAAATTAGAATCTATATTAATATTATAAACCTAGAGGGTTTGTTTGTGTTTTTGGTTTAACGCGGTAATCTCAGGAACTACTGGTCTGATTTGGAAAATTATTTCAGTTTTAGATAGCTCATTTATCGGGAGAAGCTTTACGCTATATCATCACGCTAAAACCAATAGGAGCGGAGCACCAACCAAGAATATTTCAAAATAGGATTTTTTTTTTCCTTTTGAGAACTTCCGCTGCGTGTTAGCGTTAGCCCAAAATAACTATTCCACACGGACAAATTCGCAGGCAGAAGCCTGTAAATAAATATACGAGCCAAAATTAGTGATGGAGCCAGTGCACGATATTTTTTAGTTTGCAAATGGCTAACACTCAATTAATATATGACATGGAATAAAAATTCCTATTTCAGGAAGGAGCTAAGTTAATGGAAAGAGAAAATCCAACGGATGCAATCGCAGTGATGTGCTCCGCTATAGACATGTTTCATGAAGTGGCACGAGGTCCTCACCGTGAGACTCATCTGGCACAGGAGGCGCTTCGTTCATGTTTCGCAGCTTTTGGAAACGTTGCTGTGGTGAAAACCGAACAAGCCGATAATGAAACGAAAGTGAATTAAACTTATTACTTTAATAATGAGGTGGTATTAACAGTCGGTCTGCGAATTGGTATAATTGTTATTTCTTTCGGTTCATTGAAATTGGCGCATAATGAAGTATACATAGTGATCTCAAGTAGGTATCGCCGTCGTATTGTAGGATGGTGTTACCGACCATGACACAGTCGACGGATCTTAAGATATATTAAGTCCGGTGAAGCTGTTTAAGACCTTGCTAGGTCAATAGCGTACACAGTTCGAAAAAAAAAATGTGTGGTGTATAAGTAAAAAAAAAGAAAAAAAATTTTTTAATTTATTTTAAAAAAAATTAAAAAAAAAAAAAAAAAAAAAAAAAAAAAAAAAAAAAATTTAAAAAAAAAAAAAAAAAAAAAAAAAAAAAAAAAAAAAAAAAAAAAAAAAAAAAAAAAAGGAAAATTTAAAAAAAAGGATCTTAAAATATGAACGGCCATCTCCTAATTGATAGATATAGTACATTATACTCTGGCATATGAAATAATTAGAATATGATTATTTTGGAAAAAATGTACGTAAACTGTGCACGTAGTGCAATTGTTGCCTTTGGAACTCCCCGTCCTTATATTGATTAGGTATTTATTATTGTGGAAACAATACAATAAAGAAATGAAATATACTAGTTATGACAGTTAACAATCAATGGAAAAACAAAATAAATTAGAGTTCCTCTATTGAGTACAGTCCAAATCGGGGTGAAAAATATACTAACAGACATTATTTGAATCTATAAATATACTAAACTTTATAGAAACCGGAGTACACACCACAAAGTGACTGCACTGTACAAGATGCTAAACACAATTTAATTAGAAAACAATCATGCTGCCTTGCAAGCCTTTACACAGCTGGGTATATACTAGTTCAGTGGTTGGCAAACCACGGTTCTCAGGCCGTTTGTAGCTCTTTCACTCCTTAGTTGCGGCTCCGTCCACAAAGTGTTTAGTGCAGACACCGAATATTATTTATTAACTTGCCTTGTAAGAGACACGTAAACATTTTTGAAACGTAAGCCTACAGAAAAGAGGCACATTTTTAGAAAGCAACAGTACAACGTCTAGTCTCTCGCAAAAAAGACATATTGAGAAAAGAAAAGGCAAGCTTGAAAATGTACTTTTAATCCTAATTATTTCGATGAAAATATGTCTACTAAAACAAAACTTAAGTTTAAAAAAGGCTCTTTGTATAAATATTAGTTTTGTATTGTTTATATTTGACTCTTTTGTATGACAAGTTTGTCGAACAATGCTCTAGTTAACACCGAAACGTGACACACAAATAGAGTCACTGTGACGCATTTCTAAATTTAAATACTGGGATTCCCAGCTACTTAGTATTTTCGTTCGTTTCCAAAGTAGAAGGATTTTTATAAGAAAAAAAAAGTGTGTGTGTACTTATGTACATGCGTTAGAAGTTATACTTCTTTGGCGTAACAAGATAAAAATCTTTTCAAAAATGTTATCTTTCGCCTTATTCTAGGTTTGTAGAAAAAACGACACTAACAATAGAAAAAGATATTTAATACATTGAATGTTTTAATACAAAGAAATACAAACAACAAATACAAAGAAACAAAATGTTGACTATAGCTAACTTCAGGGTGTCGGATTTTCGAGAGGGTGTGCGCGCGCATCGTAAAAATTTACTCTCATCATTTTTCCCCAACGCACCAAAAGTATAAGTATAAGTATAACTTCAAAAAGATAGAACAAAATATATAGATTATATCAAGTAATTACTTGTTTGATAACTGCCACATTTTCATAAAAAAAGTTTAGGCAACAAACTTCAAAAGCAATTTATTTACTATAAACTTTTCTAAAATGTGTTGTTATTTTCAATGCTTGTACGTAATTGTTTCAGCCATTTTATTAAATTTCGTTATGATATACAATGCATTGAGTTTACTCTCAACATAACAATAAAATTTCATTTCACTTCAATTCCAATATTACATTGCAGTGTATTTATTTGAAAAGCTAACGTGTGACTTTTGACGAAACGTTTCAAATAATGTTTGTACTAGTTCCATTTTACATACAATAAAATTAAAGTTTATGATGTTTACTTGGACTGGTCTTCGAAATAGCTGAACCGATGTTAATGGATGCATTACTGGTTCATAGAAATTTTTCAGAGTGCTATCAAGACTTACTATACACTTTACATGGGCGCTAAATTAGATAAAATATGAAATATTTAAAAAAAAATAAAATCATTTTAATATTTAATACACTTAAATTTGTGTTGAAAGTCCTACATTATCGGGGACTCGCACGGTCAATCTATTAAAGGCTAAAACTTCATCTCAAGGGTATTTGTAAAAAATTTGAAGCAATCTATTTACACTATAAATTTAAGCTAAAAAGAGATGCGAAATTAACGGTTTAGTTCTATTAAAAAGATGTAACACAAATAATTCGTAGAATCGGGTTTTAACAATTTATAAACTTTCTAATAAGTGTTAGTGTATACACTCTTAACTGATTCCAAAGAGAATCTATACAATGTACCGTTGTTTTATTATTATCTATTATATTTACTGTGTTGTTATCTGCATAATGATGTTTTTATTGTGTTTTATAATAAATAAAACTATTTATACTGTTGAACTATATTTTTTATTTACGTTATGGTAATTACAAAATTGTAAACAGCTTTATAATAAGTTACATATTAAATTTTAAATCTCTTTTGATATCAAACGATTAAAAATCGCGACACGGAACAAGTCATATAAAAAGGTCTAAATTTGGTTTAAGCTTCTTAAATTACAAGGCTGTTGTGTTTTGCGTCAATCTGTTATTCAATTCGGATTATCAGATCCCATTTCCGTTCGCTATTATTCGTTGTTTTTATATATTATTCAAGACTTTATAATGTAATAATGATTGTAATTGTATATAGTAATATAGTAAAAAATAATATAGCATTTTTCTTTATAAATCAAACGCATTTATACTGAAAAAACTAACTTTCAAAAATCTTATGAAATCGGAAGAGGTGTGGGCAGTTGAGGCAAATCTCACGGCATTTCACCAGGGAGGGAGGGGTAGTAAAAAAATCCTCAACAATGACTCACGTAATCAATTGATAAAAATTTAATGAATCAAGAACTGTTGGCTAAGTATTATGCTAACAAACTGAAGCTAAATGGGGTATAAACAAAGCATAGTGAATTATTATAGTCAAACATAATTAAACTACAAGTGATAGTATATCAAGGGTTGTCAAAGAAAGTCTTGCAGGCGCACTCTTGTAGTTCACTGTCTCCTTCCCCATCACCAGTGCTTGAGGCGGTCCTCCTCAGTGTCTGCACCTGAGTCTGCAGCCCTAGGATGCGAAGCTGAGCCTGCTCGAAATTCTCATTCAACCGCTTAATCTGGCACTGCATCCGATTTTGGAGCTGATAAAATAAATTTGATAAATCCGTTTAAAATCTCTCAAAGTCATCAAAGGACTGTACATTTGTAAAGAGGAGAACGTTTGAATGGTCAAAAATACGGACCAGTGGTTCGGAAATCATCCAGCGACAAGTTACTTTTTGAATATATTGAAATAGGACAATAACGTCAAATTTTCTCTGTTATCCCATAGTACCTAATTTCGAGAGCAAATGAATTTCTCATTTTCGTTTATTAATAATATGTTTAAATATTCTATGATACTTTTTATTGTCTATAAGTTTTAGTGCTTAACCACAACTTCATCTAATATCATGTGATGATGTGGATCAAGATGATAAAAGGACAAATATAGAAAATTGGTTTCAAAATACCTCCGTCAAAACAAACTACAGGTGTTTGAATATACATTTTTAAGGTGCTAGCTAGATAGGCAGACAGAAGTCTCCGTTGTTAAACGTGATATCCAAATATGCTACCACTAAACTTTGAAAATTATTCATTTACTGCTAGATAATCTTAACCTACACATTTTTTTAAAATATCAATCTTAGGTGATGAGGATAATAATGGAAATCTATTTCATGAAATATTTCCTATCCTTACACAAAAACATCGGAACGCGAATCGTCACCTTGCTAACAACACTAAATAATTAAAAACACTTAAATGACGATAAATGTGAGAAATCGATGTAAATTGTGTTAAAACCTACTTCTTCACGTTCCTTGTCTGCAGTCTTGACCTGAGCTCTGGAAGCCGCCAGTTGTCTCTCCAGCTCAGCTATAGTGGTCTGCATACACCTAAAAAATAATTTTGTATAGAATAATAGACTGTGAAAAAGTTTCATCGATTTGTCATGCTAAGTGCATATAAATATTTAAAACTTCTAATGTAAGATAAGATTAATTTTTCTCTTCGCAAAACAGCTTTTGCATTTAAAGCGCCGTCGTAATTTATTATAATTCAATTGAACTAACGAATCAATATTTTCAATTCATTTATATTGTAGTAAAGGTAGCCTTATAACTTGTGACTAAACCTTAATTATGTAATGTGATAAAAACTAAAATATCGCTGCCTTTTTAATAGTGAGCAAGTATGCTAAATAAAAAAGACATATGTATAAACACCTGAGCATAATATATCGTAAATATTGCAGGTGCAAAAAAATCGAGCAAATACCATATATTACACGTGCTATGACCCGCGGTTTAATTCTAGTTTCATTTTTATGACCTTTGGCCCTCAATATACTGTGCCGAGCGACAATTCCCACCTGTCGTCTCGTACTTTCTGACCTACACTTTCTATGGTAATTGTCTAATTACTAAAGGTCATAGCGTGATGTTAGATAGTCACTAATATTCCTCAATAAATAGAATATAAAATATACAAGAATAATGTATATATGACTGGTGATTCCAAAGATAAGTGTGTTCAATCAAACAAAAACACAAACTCCTTAATACAGATCTATATTTAGATAGATCTAGAGATATTTTTTTTGCATATTATGTATCTGAGGGTCAGTTTTAATTAATTTTTTTTTTATTTTGTTTAATATGTAAAGCAGTAGTCATTGTCACCTTCCGGTCTGTTAACGTTGGGAGCCCATCTAACTACCGGGAATGTTATCGATCAGGAGTAGTCCCATAAGATAATATTTCTCATTTTATTAGTACCATTGGATAAAAAACAACGTGATACATACTTGCGTATGGTATCGACGCGTTCATTCGCTCGCTGCAGAGCCCTAGCAGCTTCGTCCCTGGCGCGGTCTAACTCCCCGCCGATCTGCGCGCACTCGTGCATCTTTTCCTGGAGACGCTTTTCGTTCGCCAACACGCTTTCTTCCATTCGAATCACGTTCGCTCTAGAACGATACGTGAAAACGATAAACGAATTCATGACTGATTTGATCGCGACTAAATTATCAGGGAAGGGAATTTTCCAAAAGTCTATAGGTATAAGCGTGGTTAATCGGCTCTAGAAAGATATTTAAACAGTACTCACAAGACATGTAGGTACTATATATTATTATGTAAATAATATATGTATGTAAATAAATATAATGCAATAAAAATACTTAAAAATATCAAAGTTTAAGATATCATATATATTAATACGTGAAGCCAAAATTTTGTACCCCTTTTTCGTGAATTGCGTGAACGGACGAACGTGAAATTTGGTATAGTTAAAGGTTATATGGAGGAGAAGTGCAGAAAGCTATTTATTTTATGTAAAATGCATTAGAAGTACATTAAATTAATTAAAATATGCATTACTCACACTACTGCTTCAATTTTACACAACATATACACACATGTAAATAAAAAATAAATTTTGATATCCGTCAATAACGGACTTCAAAACAGGTTGCGAAGGAGGTTGCTATGCTCGACTGTATGTATTTTTTTACTCTTACGTTCCAATTACCCTTTTTTATTCTACATTCAACAATGATATTATAACATATTTATATATTAATACGTTATTTATCCGTTATATTTATCTTATATATTAATCCAAAACTTTGTATCCCTTTTTAAGCGAATTACGCGAACGGATGAACTTGAAATTTACCATAGTTAACGTTTGTATGGCAGAGAAGTGCACAAAGCTATTTTTTTTATATTAAATGTATTACAAGCATATTAAATTAATTAAAATATACATTACTCACACTAGTGCTTGAATTTTACAGAACATATACACACATTAAATGAAAAAGATGTTTCAAACATCCTTCATCCTTCTTACGTTCCAGTTACCTTTTAAATATTTTTAACATGACTGACGTTGCATGTTTTACAATATGCTCTTTAAAATCAACGGGTCAAATTGTAGGTTAATTTTAGAATAATATAATATGTAAATTCATAACATACATTAATATTAATTGATAAATAATTTTTCTATATCTTTATCTTTGTTCTATATTTTTTTTTTATCTTTAGTAAATTTATGGAACTACTGAAATAATTATTATTCTCTTTGGGTTTATTGAATGTCAAAATTTTTAGGTGACAGACTGCTTTCACTTCATGTCACTTTGCTTCATGTTGCCATAAGAGTAAAGCAATATTTCCAAAGTCAATGTCAATATTTTAATGTTTAGTATTTCTTTATGATGTACTCAAATGATGATTCAATAAAAAATGAGTGAAAAATAATTTGTAAAATCAAAATAAGAAAATTTGTTTGGCCATGAAAGTAATCCATGACTTACAACTCCGCGGGTACAATGATGCAGTTCAACTTAATGTAGCAATTATATTTAGTACAGTTGACGATGAATTATGAACAAAAATGAATTCATTGTCAAAAGTTAATGGTAGTATTAAAAACATCTTTGTATTAGATTCATCATTTGATTCTATTGTGTATCCATTACTTTTCCAAATGATGATACTGGGCATATTACTATTCCTCATAATGTACAGCCTATTTTTAATTCAACATCACCCAGAAATTAATTGAAAATTGTGTGATGAGTTGCGATAAATTTCTTTATTTTCATAAAGTTATTTCTTTCAAATTTATAATTAATTTAAATTTTCATTTAGACATCGATTTTTTTAAATGTTTATATAATTTAAAAAAAAGTGGCAAATAACTGAGTAGGCATGATGAAAGCCTTTGATTATAGAGGTTATAACCCTTTGATAAAAGAACCCTAATAATGTTCAAACTTTAAAAATTCAATGAACTATGGTCGAATGTCGACCACTGGGCGCCCACTAGTATAACTAAATTGATTATTTGGATAAAAACATGGTTTTCATTTGTTATTTATAATTGGCCTAGTAATTTTAAGATTTTTAAAAACTCAAAGTAGTGTAGTGTAATAAATAAATGAATAGTCGGTCAGTCAAGATAACCAATTAACACTCTGTAGGCACTGTGACTAATAATTCGGTCAAGAGCTTCGCCTTACAATAACTTCCATATAGGAGTGAATGCCGATCTTTTTTTTCGATCAGTCTACGCTGTTCACCTGGACAGATCTTTACAGCTTCACCGGACTACTGAGGCGAGCGCTTAAAGCACACAGCCGATTTTATGTTGGCAACTAGCTCAAGGGTGCGCGGCACACCATGGCTTGGGCCGTCGCCTGTTTCATGCAATATTCGCGACCTATCTAAGCTAAACTAAGCTAAGCCACCTATTCATATGTATATAAGTTATTGAAACGCACATGTGTACCAAGCATGCATGCGTCAACAATTCTTATATGTATTTTGTGTCGGATAAATTGCTCTAAACTATATAAGTTTAGATAGAGAAAAATAAAAATATAACTCATCCATTTATTTTTTCTGAAAAAGGAAAAACAAAACGTGTAAGCGTGTAGGCGTGCACGTGTGTGCATGTGATAGTGTAATGTTGTTGCAGTGATGTAAGATTTTAATTACTGTATCGCGCGAGCAACGTATTCAAGGGCTCCACGCCGAGGGATCGGACCTAAGCTTGAGTCGCTGTCGAAGGGAACCTAATCTGGTGTGCGGGACCGAAATTTACCCTCAGACCACGGCGGCGTGATCTGTGGTTACGCAGTTATGGGCGTGAACACGCTCTGTTTGGAGAGACAGGCTGGTAACGATCGTTCGCTGCCGTTATTTTGTCGGGAGGATCGGTAAAAATATGTCGTTCGGTACGGGTTCGTAATCCACGGCCGATACCACTAACGGACTGGGATGATTCGCAGCTTTTTCAAAATAGCTAGTAGTGAGTGATTTTACATGCGCCCGAGTCGAGGGTATCTCCAGGTCCCTGTGCAGATCCTCGTTCCGGGCGCCGGTCGCCCTTCGCAAGAAACGGTTTTAGATAACTTGTAATTTCTCAAAGTTGTATTCTGACATATGCGCGAAAACGGGACAGTTATATCTTAGAACGGGGTGGCTGAAAGTCTTATACAGAGTGAGCTTGTGTCAGTGGGACATCTTGATATTGTGGCAAACTAACGAATGTAGGCGAGGCATGACCATAGCGGCCTTGTTGCGTACTCTCATTGTGTTGTGTGTAGACGAGAGCGAGAGGTGTCTGCCTAGCGTGACTCCTAGATATGTGATCTGCTTAGTCCACGGAATGTCTGTTCCATATAGACTGATAGACTTGAGTTTACGCTCGTACTCGCGATTTTTAGGGTCGAAAAATATCGCGGAGCTGTTGTCGCGATTAATTTTTATACGCTATCACAGAAACCAGTCACCCAGTGTGCTAACGGCTTCTTCGATGCGTGTCCTAAGTAGTATCGGAAACCAACTGAAAGCGTAGATAACTGTATCGTCAGCATAACAACTTACCTCTACTCCCGGGAGAAGAGGTAGATCACTGACGAACAGATTGAAGAGAGAGGGTGCCAGAAAGGACTCGCACACCTAAGCGAGGGTGAGGTGAGGACAGTTCACCTTCCACTCTATAGTGGAAAGTCCTATCGGTGAGATATTCACGAATTATATGCACTAACCTATCTGGGATGCGAAAGTGACATAGTTTGTGGATGAGACCTTCGTGAGACTAAGACTCTCAGTATCTTATCATTTTATTAGTGCCTACATATATTTCAAATAGCTTTTAAATATAATTGACGATATTTATTTACTATCACGATTATTCTCTATGGGTTCTATACTTAAAAGTAAATTATTACTTATATACATTTATATATATATATATTCGAGAACAAGCTTTTATTCATATGCGCTAAAAACTTCAATCTGATTTTTTTGCCCATGTTTATGACTGCAATCTTGAAATTTGCTATTTTGTCTTTATTTCATTTTCATGTATTGTTACTAGGACTGAACAAACACGTAAAAGTCGTAGGTCTAAAAGAGCTGGTTTTAATTCAGCTTGCAAGATTTGACCTAAATACTCGTAAACTATATTTGTACACGCTTGCAAGCTAAATACAAGCTTGTGGATATTTTATCAAAATTACCAACGTTGTGCGACTTGCTTTCACCTGCTATGTTTAGTTTCAATCCAACAGCCAGTTATATAGAGGTGGATTTTGTTAACATACATTATATCCCAGAAATCATGAGTATAATGAATATCAGGTGTATCAAATTTTTTACTTCGTTTACATTAACGTATAATGTCACCATTTTATCATATTAACTTACTATCAGGTAAAGAGCACTTCTTTACTCATGGTGAATGACACCAACTAATGCTGGTCGGCTTCGAGCCTTTTGAACGACTAAGACTGTCAAGGATTACACCACCAGATGGCAGTATTCATGTACCTCAAGCCAGCAAAAGGTTTAAAATTAACAATATAAATCCACTTAGCGTTCTTCTGGAACGTCCAGCATCCCGTGACGGTTAAGTTGACGTGATAACGTAGCTTAGAGATGTCATCAGCGCTTAATATTGTCAATTGAAGCGCATGGCGCGAAGACACTTTATTTTTGTTATTGGCGGACGGGAGCGTAATAATTTTGCGTTAACGGTTCGACCGTTTGACAATGTAACACGATAGGAATGTAACCCACTGTGTCGACGTTCTTTCGGTATTGTTTTCTGCTCCATCGGTTTAGTTTGTGAATCTACAGTATTATTACGAACCACACCGACAAGGAGTACCGAACACTGAACATTTACCATAGTATTTTTTTTTTTCGGGTAACTTTATATCCAGCGTATATTTAAACATATACTGACTTGAGTCTTTCAATCTCGGATTTTAATGCAATATTGGTCTCGGTGAGCTGAGTCACACGCTGGTTCATCAACGCCATTTGCTTGTCTTCACCAGTGCGCTCGGGAGGCTTTTCAGGTGGCTTCAAGCTGTTATGCAGTAACACGTGCACCTGTTGGTAACATATTGTTATATCTTATATACCTGCAGTTATAACGATTGTAAGAATCTTTATAATCTTAAATTAAAGGTTTAAAGAGGATTACCTTCTCTCTGGCACAGTTGAGTTCCCTTGCTAGTTGCTCAGCATTGTGCTCGGCGATGGCTTGTGCTTGCTGCGCATCCTTTAGACGCATTTGTGTCGCTTTTAATAGATCTGGTATTGGGGCCAACTCTTGTAGTTTCTCTTGGAACTTTAACTATAATATGATAGCAATGATCGAAAATTATTTTAACGGTTATCTAAATTTAGCTATGCAAAACACTTGACCATTAGTTATATTTGCACCGCTTTTACTGTCTCAAAAAGTGGAAATACATTTATTCTAAGTAATCGCCTCACGATTATAATAAAGTACTGAAAGGCTTGAGCAATAATATTTTGGACTAGTTACGTAATATAAAACAAAATGTGTGTCACCTTTACTCTTTGTATCTCGAGATTTATCTGTTCGCTAATTCGAGTGTTGTCCATATCCATCATATCCATTTGACGACGCTGCTCTTCCACTAACTGCTGTGCTTGAAGATACTGGAATCGTAAGAGCATTTTTTTGTATTTCGCTTTTTTTATAATTCTATTACAAACTCAAGTTGTGCATAATTTTCTCCAAGTCAATATTGGTCAAAAAAAAGTCAAAGGTTGGTATATCTTCTATAGATTTTAATATCTCAATTTTCACAAATAAAATAAATTGTATTCCAAATCATTTCATTGAATTATTCTATTATACTATACAGATTATACTTTTCATATGCGCTAAGTTTCATCATTGCAATTATTTATGGAAGTGTCTATTCTTACCTTAACCCTGTAGTCTTGTAACTGATCGTTCTGTTCTTTCATCAAAATTCTAAGTTCATCAATTTCCTCTCTGGCTTCTCTGTAACACTGTTTCAATGCTCGCACGTTCACTTCTTGTTCGAACGCTTGCTCTTTAGTCCCCAATAGCATGTTTGTGTGCGTGGCTAAGCCTTCAAATTTCATTTCCAATTCTCTCAGTCTATTCTGAGTCTCTCGGTGTTGGCATCTTTCTTTCTCTAGTTCTTCTTTCTTTTTCAAGAGTTCTGCTCTAAGCATCGCGCACTAGAAATAATATTTTATGTACATCAACAGAGAAGTTATACATATGCTCGTTTACTGTTATAGTAAGGCACAATTAAATTTTTACCTCAGTGACTTTAGTCTTGAAGTTTTCTTCTGTTTTTCGTAACTGAATGGTTAATTTTTGCACCTCTTTCTCAGCCGGAGTCTGCAAGTAACAATTTATATTGGCGTAATAAATTCATTTCATTTAATAACAGTATTCGTTCAATCTAGGGCTTGAATCTACCTTAATTATAGGGACTAAGTAATTGTCATAATATATAAATATATTGAAAATTAAAAATTGCAGCAGTACTGGACATTTTTTACTAAGAAAAGTACAGTATACTAGATTATAACCTTATTCCAATTATGTGGTTCTACATTCTATTACTCTGGCTGCTAAAAGGGGACTTTTTTGTTTTAATTAAACGTTCTTTTAGTGATTCATTATTTAAGGATCTAATACAGTTTTCCAACACTACATATGGATTTGTAAATGTCTATTTTCTAATTACGGCCTTTTCGTTCATTTCTAAGTTAAAGGTAAGTAAATAGCTACATCCTTTGTCTTTCCAAGTTACCTTATGTTTGAATGTTGACTTAAGTATATCAATAAATACAAATATAATCTGATTGTAGTGAAAGTCTCCATAATGTAAAGAAATATCTTACCGGTGGAGCATTAGGATTGCAAGGTGCTGGACATGGGGGACATACTCCGCACTGCAATTAGGTTTGTTTTTATTAATTACTAGCATTATTACTCGCCCTCTTTAGAATAGTATAAAGTACTGTCATATATCCAACTACTTGGCTTAACTGCTTATAGACATTTGATCTTGATTTATAAGCAACTATTTAAATAAACACAGTTTTGAAATTTAAGTAGTTACGCTTAAAGAGCGATAACTGAGAATAAGAACCACGTATTGAAGATTGATACTCTTATTATTGTATTTCACATAGGCATTCACTTATCCCGCAGGGGATAATACTCACGGCTCGTGACATAGGAGGAACAGGAGGACCGCCAGTCTGAAATCAATTTCTACGATTATCAACTAGTTAACACGAAGAAATTTATGCGAATTGTCTTTGTTTGTTTTCATTAATTTATTGTACGTATTTTAGAAATCTGCAATGTATTTATAACTAAGGCTTTTTAAACTATGTAAATAAATTTAGGAGATTTAGTATTGTGGATTTTACAGTTTAAGTAGATTTAAGTTTAGACCTCGAGGTTTGAAATACGAAGCTAGCCATAATGCCTTATTAATCCAACTTTACTTTACTAGGAGAATAGTAATGTAGAACCTTAAAAATGCTTCTAAAATAAGAAAAGGCAGTAAAATGATTTGTGACCATCGACGTACATTATATACTATACCATAGAATGTAGGGATAGTATTTTGTCACAAAGCTTGATGGATATAGGGTTAGATCACAACTGAAGAAGGTATGGATGGATCTTGCGAAGATAGGTATATGAAAGGTATGAAATTGAGTTAATAACAATTAGAGGAGTGTGAAAGGGAAAAACCTGTTTTACCAACTCTACTTAGGTTGGAAAAAGTTTACAAAAAAGATAATGAAATTTAAAAGATATAAAGGTAATTGATTCTGTAGTCAAATATATTAAATCTACTTAAAACTGTGTCCATAACGTAATTGCCGTAATGCATGTGTAGTTGAAAATACATCAGTTTAGAACTATCTTGCTACATATGCCTAAATTAATAGCAATAATTAAAATATAGAAAAAGGTGTAATGATAGTACTTCTGTAGTAGTAACCTAGCGTTTACTTTAAGCGTAAAATGATTTTCCATACCGGCTGTTCGAAGCAAGTATTCGGACCGCTACCTCCTTGGCATGCGCTATTAGTACATCCCTTTACAGTCTCCATTTCTATTTTTACTTGACGCAATTCCACCTCCAATTCACCGAGTTGCTTCTCCTTTTTAATATAAAACAGATTAATTACAACTATTTGCTGATATTTTGTTACGCTTGACTCGATTTTTTGTGAGTGTATCTTTTATATATTATAGAGGGCAAACGAACATTTAGCTCACCCTATTGTAAATGATCACCGCTGTCCATAAACGCTAGCAACACCAGGCGAGTCGCAAGTGCGTGGTTGGCCTTTTAAAGCAGTGTACGCTCGTTTCTTACTATATTACGTGGTATAATAGTAATTTGACATCATTTATGTAAAACATTGTGATAGTTATTTGTAATGTTGAACTTTAAAATAAGTCAGGTTATTATTATGAGAAATCTGATAGAACTGGGTGTCAATTTATAAGCAATTTATCTGATATAGAAAATGTAATATAACATCTATGAAGTTGTAGTTAAAGTTGTATTTAGTAGTACGGATCTCAAGCTGCCACACATATTGATTGTGTCACTACCTATAACACCCGATATACGCTTAGTTTTGTATTTTGGGATTAGCGTATAAATATCTCGTAAATAAACGAAATGGTAGTTATTTAAATTCGACTGAGTCGAGAGCACCACGCAGGGGTTAATTAACTCCTTATAGTGACTCTCTTTTGGTTTATCACGTTTCAGAAGAAGTTGTTATATATCGAGATGTCGAGAGTCTGAGTGACAAACTGACATAACAGCGATAACTGTCGACCGATTCTAAATCTCTCAGTGTACGCTGATGAGCTTGGATTGCACTGCGATAACAATCACTTTGTAGTGCTCCAATTAAGAAGGAATAAGAAGCACTCAAAGTGGCATATATTTTAACACACGTAAAACACAGAATAATTAACGGCCCGTGAAACAGCGATGTTTTCAAACTCACGAGATCTGCTGTTGAACTTTTATAATTTTCGAGTTGTGCAATTAACTCCCGAGCTTTTCCACAATCAAATGTCTTGCCGTTCTGTAAATTAAATTGCACAAATTGTTTCATGTTTGGAAACATTTCCCAAGTCTTTCATATTACGGTTAAATTCGTAAAGTTATTAAGAAGCAAGTGAAGGGGTAAAGGGAAAAACCGTCTAAGTCAATTTTTTTTTAATTGATTTATTATAATTTATGACCACAGAAATACTCATTTTATAATACAAGTGTGAAACGCGTTCAATCACATTGGTTGTATTTATTCTTTAACAGTGAATAACTAGCCAAGTCTTTGACTTGACCAGTGGTTCCTAAGTCTTTGACTTGACCACGTCGGTTACCTTGAGGGGGCGCTGCATATACTTTTAGGATTTTTTTTGTTTTCAAGGAGGACAACGTCCGCCCGGCGTATGTATATATATATTAACACGTGAACCCAAAACTTTGTACCCCTTTTTAAGCGAATCGCGCGAACAGATGAACATGAAATTTAGAATGGCTAAAGTTTATATGGCGGAAAAGTGCACAAAGCTATTTTTTGTATATAAAAAGCATTACAAGTATATTAAATTAATTAAAATATACATTACTCATCACACTACTGCTTGAATTTTACACAACATATGCACACATGTAAATGAAAAAGACATTTTGACATCTTTCATCCTTCTTACGTTCCAATTACCTTTTCAATATTTTTAAAATAACTGACGTTGCATTCCTTACATGCCCTTTGATATAAACTGGTCAAATTGTAGGTTAATTTTATAATTATATAATATGATATGTAAATTCATAATATACATTAATAATTAATAGATAGATAATTTATTTTTAGTAAATTTATGAAACCACTGAAATAGTTTCTTTTCTCGTTCTCGTTGGTCTTATTGAATGTCAACATTTTTAGGTGACAGGACTGCTTTCACTTTATGACTTAGATCTCCGCGGTTACATTGATGCAGTTCAACTTGATGTAGCAATTATATTTTGAACAGTATATTTTGAACAAAAATTAATTCATTTTCAAAAGTTAATGGTAGTATTAAAATCATCTTTGTTTTGGATTCATCATTTAATTCTATTGTGTATCCATTACTTTTCCAAACGATGATACTAGGCATATCACTATTCCTCATAATGTACAGACTACATTTAATTCAATATCACCTAGAAATACCACCCATCCATGGTGTCGTGTAAAATTAATTGAAAATTATGTCACGGGTTGCGATAAATTTCTTTATTTTCGTAAAGTTATTTTTACTTAGAGTTTGAGAGCCTTACCACGTTATGTAACCGCCTGTTTATTGTTTCAAATATATAATTAATTTCAAATTTCATTTAGACGTCGATTTTTTGAAATGTTTATATAATATAAAAAAAGTGGTAAATAACTGAGTAGCCATGATGAAAACCTTTGATTATAGAAGTATAGCTTTTGACAAAAGAACCCTAATAAAGTTCAAACTTTAAATAATCAATGAACTATGGTCGAATGTCGACTACTGGGCGCCCACTAATTATTATTATATTACATATTATATAAAGAAAACAATTCCAAACACAATGTATATATATATAACATACAAAATTTATTTTCAAAATAATTCATTCTAATATATTCCAGTTCTCCAAAAATGCTTTGATAATTTAAATTGTCTCCCCTGTAAAGTTTTGTAAATGTGACTTAGCCAGTTTTTCCCTTTAACTCTTCCAATCATTATATGCTCCCACTCTTTTACAACTTATTGCGTACTGAAATTTTAATACGTATAGATGGTAGTAAGAACGTAAGTTTTATTAGTTCCCTTTTTGACTAAGCATAACTACACGCATAAATAGCAATAGTGTAATTACGTATATATCAGGAGTAGAACAATAGTAGGAGTGGCAAAATATCGGCAGCAAATTAGTAAATTTATATTACGTACCAACGACAATACATTACAATTTGTAAGTTCTTTTCTATAGAGTAACTCGAAAGAAGATTGTAGTATAATGTAGAATGTTGTATGGTAAATAATCTTTGATTATATTACTATCCAATAGTTTGACAAAACTACAAGAAGATCAAAATTTATTTGAGCGCCTTAATTAAAAATTTACATTTTTTTACAAATGAAATTTACAATACTTTATTCAATGTAGGTTAACTAAGCGTTTATGAACGTTAAACTATTACTACGGGTTTGGAAAATAGCCCACACATCGAGAAAAGTCTTGACAAATTATACACCTAAACATTCCTCATGAACCACTTTATCCACTGACGAAAACCGCATGAAAATCCGTTCATTAGTTTTTAAGTTTATCACAAATATAGAGACGTGGCAGAGGACTTTCTTTTATAATATGTAGTGATAATCGACATTGATAATCATTTCATTTGTAATTATAAAATATCGAGGCCATTAATCGAAATATAAATTATCTTATCCCTTGAGTTGGACCAAATTATACACAAATGCCAACGTTTCATGAAGATCGGTTGAGTAGTTTCGGAATTCACTGTGGACAAACAACATAACACTGGATTTTTATAAATAAAAGTTTCCTTAGTTTCAAACGAGTGGTCACAGCGGACGCGTGTGTCTCACTCCGTTCGTCACTGACTTGGTGTTTATATTTACGCGAAAGTGTTTTCGTGCATTCTACGTGAAGTGAACAGAGTGAAATAATGTAAACATGGCAACTCCTGGTAACAGGAGACCCTTTACATAATAATGTATCAAGCCTCAACGTCCCAGAATCCCCAAATGTCTCAACTACCCTCAAAGTTGCAACATGTACCCAAAGCATCAAGTTACGCTGTCACATCATCCACTTGTTTTCCCAAGAAAGACCAAGCCATCATACTGGATTCCATTGATGGAATAACACTCCGGGAGTACACTCCAGGAGTACCTTATTTATCTGGGCATCCAAATTAAATCTGTATTCAATGCACGTATATATTAATGATCAAAAAGAAAGACCTAAAGAAGAAAAGAAAAAAAAACAAAAAAAAATAAGAAACCGAAAAGAAAAAAAAATAACACAAAAAGAAGAATTCAACATAAAAGTTATGTCTCCGATAACATTTATGAAAATAGGTGTAACGGACCCAGCTTTTTCTTATATCTTAAGTTTTAGAAGACAACTATATATTAATCCAGAAGATGAGACACGTCTCCCAGAATCATTCCAACTAACATTTGAAGGGACTAACTACTGGATTTATATATCCTCCAATGCTCTGAAATGTTTCACATGTAATACATTAGGGCACCTAGCTAAAAATTGTCCAGAAAATATAATAAATAATCAAGACTACCCTCAAGGAACGGATAATCAAATGGCTGAAGAAATTAATGAAATATTTGAGAGAAATGATGATTTAGTAGGGACTCGATCCCATACGGAACCTGTACGCCCCCTACCAATAGTAGAAGAGTTTCAAAAACCATCTGAGATAAATTTAAAAAGAAAAAAACGAATCCATTCATCTACTGCAACCGAATCCTCAAAATTAGAAGACATAACACAGTATGTATATGAAATTGACCCTGGCACAATGGAGTTTGAAACTGATGAAACGAGCAGCAATATTTCAATAGAAGATATGGTAATCAAAAGAAAACCAAAGAAAAAAATAAAAAAGAGCGATCCTAAAAGTGATTATGAAATTTGGAAAAACATAGAAACCAGTATGGATGAATTAAATAGCGAAAATATATTTCCTATTAACCTAGACCAATCTATAAGTTTATTAGATAACTCTCGAGGAAAACAAAGTATTAAAGAAATAGTATATTTATATACAGATAATGTAAAAGACCTTATTATAATGTGCAACAAGTTACACGGCAAAATGAACAACAGCCTAAAAAATAGATGTTCCCGTTTAACGAGAAGATTACAAGATTTATTGGCCGAATTATGAATAACGATAAAGAACAATAAATACTCATCAATAAATTTACTTTACAAATTATTTATAAACTGTGTAAGTCCTAATTAGTATGGATATTCTGCAATGGAATATTAATGGCTATTTTAGACGACTGGAAAACTTAAAATTATTAATAAATCGTTTACGCCCAACTTGTATTTGTTTACAAGAAACAAATTTCACTTCCAACTATTGTGGATCTGTAATCGGGTATGAACATTTCTTCAAAAACCGAATACAAAGCAGTAGACCTAGTGGAGGTGTGACTATATTTACCAAATCTCATACAATGCCAGAAGAAATAATATTGACAACAAATTTAGAAGGAGTTGCAATAAAAATAAAATTTCCTTTAGCACTTACACTGTGCAATGTTTATTAACCAAATAGTAATCCTCTCAATAAATATGATTTAAATAACCTTGTTAATCAGCTTCCGACGCCTTTTGTGATCATGGGTGATTTTAACGGTCACCATTTTTATTGGGGTTCTGGCAAATGCGATACCAGAGGTAAGATAATAGTAGAATGGCTTGATGAGCAAGATAATGTATGTGTATTAAATAATGGCCAACCTACTCATTTTAGTACCAATACCGGTCGCACAAGCATTATAGACTTAACTTTAGCTTCACAAAATATATTATCATATTTTGAATGGAACGCTTTAGAAGATTTATATGACAGTGACCATTATCCAATTTTAATTAGATCACAATTTATCAATGAAAATTTATCAAACAACATTAGATTTCCAAGGAAATCGAAGTTCGACAAAGCAAATTGGGGCATGTTTAATGAAGACGTTGATTTATATATTTCTCAATTAGCATCTTCAAATCAAATTTCTGAATATGGTGTCAATGAAATCGTTAAAAATTTTACTAAAGCCATCCTCAAAGCAGCCGACAAGTCAATACCTAAAACATCTGGTACTTTAAGGAAAAATAGTCTGCCACGGTGGAATGACGATTGTAAAATTGCAATTAAAGAAACAAGAAATGCTTTAAAACTCTTTAAGCGATATGCCAGATACGAGCCTAATTCGGCGTACAATATTGAATACAAGAAAAAGAGAGCATTCTATAGAAGACTGGTTAAAGAAAATAAGAAGAAGTATTGGGAAAATTGGGTATCAACCATCATTACATAGTATAAAACAAAGTCCCCTACCGCGTATGTCTGTCTGTCTGTTCGCGATAAACTCAAAAACTACTGAACGGATCTTTATGCGGTTTTCACCAGTGGATAAAGTGATTCACGAGAAATGTTTTGGTATATAATTTGTCCAGGATTTTTTTATAATCAGGGCGGGACAACGTCTGCCGGGCCCGCTAGTTAACAATAAAACCCCCATTGGGGACGTGTGGAAAAAGATACAAAAACTGAATCATCGAAACATTAGATTCAACAACATTATACTTCAAAATGTTGATGGTACTTTCACATCTGCTCCTACGGAAACCACAAACGTATTAGCTGAAACCTTTGCAATTAATTCCAGTTCAAGTAATTACGATGACCCATTTATGAAATACAAAACTGAAAAGAAGATTGGTTTAAATTTCGATGTGTCTAACAATGATAATCCTATTAACAAAGAAATATCAATGCATGAGTTGCTATTGGTATGCTCTGAAGTTGGTAATTCTAGTCCAGGACTAGACAATATATCAAACATTATTATCAAGCATTTACCAATGAGGGCACTAGAGTACTTGCTCCATATATATAACTATATATATAAGGTTTTATCATCAACAACATGGGGCGCAGGCAGAGAAAAATTACTTAATACATACCGTGCTTTAATAAGACAAAAAATAGATTATGGTTCTGTAATTTACGATTCTGCTAAACAACGTATACTTAAGTTTTTAGAAAGCATACAAAATACTGCTCTTCGACTGAGTATTGGCGCATTTAAGTCAAGTGCTATCAAGAGCATCTTGGCTGAGGCTGGAGAAATGCCCTTAGAATTGAGAAGGAAAGAACTTGTAATTAAGTATGCTATAAATATATTATCTCAACCTGAAAATCCTACTTACCATAACTACACTAAAACATCGGCAGTTGACATTAAATACAACATTCAACCTAATTTATTACAACCCTTAAGAATCAGGGCAGTGAAATACTTAAATGAATTGAATCTTAAAATTCCAAAAATATTCCCAAAGAAACTACTTACTTCCGGACCATGGGAAAGCCTTGAATTCCCTATTAACCTTGAACTAGCTAAATACCAAAAAGACAACACTCCTCAATGTATGTTTAAAAATTTATTTCATGAAATTAATAGTAGATATATTGATTGTAATATCATCTACACGGACGGGTCAGTTATGAACGGGAGATCAGGATGTTCAGTGATAACTATTGATAATTGTTACCGATATAGACTTGGCAATTTTAATTCGATTTTTAGTTGTGAAGCAATAGCTATTCTTAAAGCTTTGGAATATATAACTGATGTATCTTACACAGGTAAATATATAATATATACCGACTCAAAGTCATGTTTGACGGCATTACAAAACGTAAAGAATACGGACACTCTTATTTTAGATATCAAGCAAAAGATGATATATCTACTTAAAAATAATAGCAGATTCGAAATTATATGGATTCCAAGTCATCAAGGTATAGTAGGTAATGACAAGGCAGATAGAGAGGCGAGACACGCAACGAATGAAAATGAAAATTGGCATTTAAATCAATCACCTCCTACTGAACTACACAAATACGTTAAACATAAAATTAAAATCAATTGGGATCATTACTGGCAAACAGAAAATACAACGATGTTATTTAATACTAGCCGACCCGTGCCCACTTCGTTGGGCGGTAATAGGCATTATCAAGCTACAACTTTTCTCTAGAACTCAATCATATATATCTCATAATTAAGGCAGCGTTCGTAAGAAACGTTTTCGTTCGACCATTTTTCAGCGACTCCCCAGATATTACTCCCTACAACCTCACAAACTTTACCTCTTTATAATATTAGATTAGATTATAGATAATATAATTAGTTAATAGCTTCTGCCCATGACTTCGCACGCGTGGAATAGTTATTTTGGGCTAAGACGCAGCGGAAGCTCTCAAAAGGAAAAAAAGCCCCGATTTTAAAATATTTCTCATTGTTGCTCCGCTTCTATTGCCTTTAGCGTGATGATATATAGCTTATGACACTCACAAATAACGTGGCTTTCTATTGGTAAAAGAATTTTCAAAATCGCTTTAGTAGTTCCTGAGATTACCCCCTACAACATCACAAACTCACAAACTTTACCTCTTTATAATATTAGTATACAGATTATAGCCCCTGCCCGCGACTTTGTCCGCGTAGTAATAGTGACTACTCTGGGCTAACGCTGACACACAGCAGAAGCTCTCAAAAAGAA
Source organism: Antheraea yamamai (assembly GCA_036509395.1). Lineage (NCBI taxonomy): Eukaryota > Metazoa > Arthropoda > Insecta > Lepidoptera > Saturniidae > Antheraea > Antheraea yamamai. Next base: position 2,168,299 of record AP028424.1, on the reverse strand, counting down.
AAAAATATCTCGATTTTGAAATATTTTTCATTTGTGCTCCGCTCCTATTGGCCTTAGCGTGATGATATATAGCCTATAACCATTCTCGATGAATGAGCCATATAACACTGAAAGAGTTATTCAAATCGGACCAGTAGTTCCTGAGATTACCTCTTACAACGCCACAACGTCACAACGTCACAAACTCACAAACTTTACCTCTTTATAATATTAGTATAGATAATATCAGAAAATCAATTTTTGATAAATCGTTTAACTCCTTTAGTTGTAGAAAAGATCAAGTGGTGATCACCAGGTTGAGGATTGGACACACAAATCTGACCCACATTCATCTAATCACTAAAACTGATAAAAATAAATGCAAGTGTGGAGTGGATCTGACAGTCTTACATCTATTAGTGGAATGTGCAGCATTTAACAACGAAAGACGATTGTGTAACGTTCCTGACAACCTAAAAGACTGTTTAGATCAAGACGGATGTAACCAAACCTTAATTTTCTTGAAAATGATAAATGTTTATAAATTAATGTAACCTAATTTACAGTAGTACTATAATGTATGTATTTTGTTAATCGTGGTCGCTAATGACCTGAGCTGTTAAAAAGCGACCTAAAATAAATAAATAAAAAAAATAAAAAAGTTTCCTCTGTGCGAAGGACCGATAACAACCAAAATATCAAAAAATACCTCGCATTGATGTTTTATTTTAAGATACATAACACAAATATATTTATATACAAAGGCTGAAATTGTTATCACATCGTTTGGCATAATATATTGTTATGTGACACAAAGGGTTTTGACTCTATATTCGTGTTGGTTCTTGTTTATGATTGAATACTATAGCGTTGATTGTCAGTGGAAATCTTGAGAATTTATGTTAAGGAAAATTTACGATAATAAAATGTATGCTGTTATAATATATATCAGTTACATATGTCTTATCGCATATCTACATAAATTGATATCGATATTTAAACTCCCAATTCATTTATGCATTATCTAAGTAAATTGATTGGCATTTATCGCCGTCCAAAGTACGTGATAAAAAATTGATCAGTACATGCCTATCTGACTTAAATTAGATACAAATTGAAGAACATTTTGATACATAGCATGTACAAAATTAGTAATTTCAATTGTGCTTGCACACTCTCAAATACACGCTCATATAAGCACATGAGTGCTCTTTGTAAACTTAACAGTTTGTGCATATATATACTAGGGTGGAGTGAAAAAAACAAAATTTTTTTTTTCTTCTTAGCCTGGGGGTCAAATTTATAGCTTATAAAAAAAAAAATTTTTGAAAAAAAAAAAAATTTTCTCAACATTGAGCCAGCCCACTCATTTTTAAAATTAATTACGAGTAAAAATATTTGGTTGAAAAAAAAAATTTTTTTTTGTTTTGAATCTCTTAAAACATTAAGAACTGGCAATTATGATATTTAACTAAATTTTATTCTAGTGCCTAAAGAGGAATGGTCTTTTTGGGATTTTTTTTTTAAATTAAAACAATAGTCACAAAAATTTTTTTTACTTGTGATTTTTAATTGGATAAAAGAGGATACTCTGAAGTTTCTAGCGCCTTAAAAATTTTTTTTTGAACAAATATTTTTACTGTAATTAGTTTTAAAAATGAGTGGGCTGGCTCAAGATGTTGAGTAAAATTTTTTTTTTTTTTCAAAAATTTTTGTTTTTTATAAGCTACAAATTTGACCGCCAGGCTAAGAAAAAAAAATTTTGTTTTTTTCACTCCACCCTAATATATACGGAGGGCGTTGACATCTGTGACATAGTATAATACTAGTACGTACGGTTGACAACATAAGTCATTTAGACTATATAATCGCGCTCATACTAATAGCTGACTATTTTTCACGTCTGGAGGGATGATTAGTGATTATAATCTGTCTGGCTGATGAAATATAATTTTGTAACCGTTATCTGAACAATATGCTTAAAAATCAAGCATTTAAATACAAGTGAAGTTCATTAATTTTTGTCTGCGCTTTAAAGCGTCTCGCAGTCGTGGTCAGCGGAAAGTGTCTGGCGATGCTGGATTCTACTTTAGAGTGATTATTTTATAAACCATATATAAAAATCAGCCATTATAATTTAAGTAGCTATTATTTTAAGTCACCTTTCTCACCTGATACCTGGTACCTTGTCACAGGCTCAACTCTGTGAGTGCGCAAGCGTTCTAAGTACATGAAACACTAATAAAACATAAGGTTTTATATATTTAAAAATAAGTTGTATCTAATTGCTCTGTATAATAACTTGTATATTAATACTTGTGTTTTATTTATGTACATTTCAATCGACAACCAAAATATTTACACAATATCCTTTCAGGTATTCGACTATTTATTACAGCAAAGAATAATATATACTAACTAGCGGACCGGGCGGACGTTGTCCTGCCTTGAAAACAAAAAAATCCTAAAAGTCGACCGCAGCGCCACCTACCGGGTCCAATTGTGAATCTAAACCATTCTCGGATCCACTCGAACACGCACACAAAATTTCATCAAAATCGGTCCAGTCGTTTAGGAGGAGTTCAGTCACATACACACGCACACAAGAAATATATATATTAAGATAATAAAAAAGTATACATAATACAACAAAAATCGGTTAAGTCAGTTAGCACTAAGATGGTAGTAGAAAAATGCGACATTTTTTATATATACTAGTTTTAACGTCTAGTTTTGAATTTTCTTTATCAGTAACCATCATCGCTCAAGTTAAGGCGCCCCTATTTTGTAATTTCACAGAACAGTTTAATAAGCTAAATCTTGTATGATGCATTTCCATGAATACTTAGAGAGACTCACATATTCGCAAACAGTAATATCCTGTCGACATTTGCACGGTATATTCATCTCAGTCGCATCTCCCTGTTGCAAAATATAGAAATCATTTATTTATTTACTATTGTGCATAACGCAACAGTCAACAGTGCGATTAATAATATAATAGCAATAATAAAAAGGGGCTAGTAAGACTGAACAATCAAAACACTTTAACAGATCGATACAACTTACACTATTAATAATATTGAAAAATTTATAAATTTAACATTAAACTTAAAAAAGGAAAAGAAATTCGACAAGAGTAAATGAAAAAGTAAAAATAAATTAATGTATAAAAACTACAATTAAGCTATTGACTAGAAAACTTTGATTGTATTGAACAAAACAGATATTAATTCGAAATAATTGTTTTTTTTTCTAACTGACCTACGCTGATGGCTTTAAGGTCCTTTACAATTTCACCGAGCTACTAAAGCGAGCGTTTAATGCACTCAGCTGATGAGGAACTAACACAAGGGCTTATAGGCAGCCTCAGCTTGAGCCGTGTAAATTGCAAACATACTCGCAACGAGCTAAACTAACCAAGCTTGCTAACATACATATATGCGTTCCTGAGGCAAACTAGAAAGTATTATTAAACAACCAAACATACAACTACCATATGAGAGGATTGATCTCACGAGCTCTTGGCTCAATGATACGATTTTATCGTCTGTATCATGGTGAATGTTCTGAAGAGCTGTTTGACCTCATTCCATCTTCTCCTTTCCACTATAGAACTACACGGGCGGGTACGCGTCTCCATAGTTTCACAGTAGTAACCATCCCGGAAGAAGAAGAAGTTCGAAAGCTCCTATTTTTGGCGTACTGGGAGATGGGGAATTGTCCCCCAGGGGGGGGGTTCCCTTCCTTTTAAGAAAGGGGGTCCTTAAAAGGGGGGGGGAAGAAGCATTTTGGGGGGGGGGAGGAAGGGGAGGACTGCCATTGTTATTTAATATTGAAGCCGCCGGTGGTGGAAGGTGGTTGTTTTTTCCCACGGGGAGAGGGGGGGTATTTTGGGGAAACATAAAAAAAAAAAGTTACTAAAACTTTCACACGAGCCTTTCAGTATCTATTATAAAACTAAGTTTATCGTGTTTACCCTCATAGACCATATCGGGATTTAATATTTTCCAAGATTGTGGTCAAGTCTATTCTAAAGATTAAGTATCTCAAACGCTTATTTAGATAAAAATTGTGTGGTTTTATGAGACCACGATGCAAATGTTTTTTTTTTCGTAGCGTAGGTATTTAGCTGAAAATTTTCGGAAAATTATTATATTTAGGGTATTAAAATCGCGTTTTTAATCCTTGGAAAATAGAAATGATAATGGGAAGTCAATAGTATGCAAGATATTCAACTATAAATAAATTCATTATGTTAATAAATTTCAATCTACGTATAAAAGTAATGAATTCATAATAAAAACAATCATTCAGATGCGAGAGGTATGTTAAAAACTGAGCACAATATTTATTTAGATCATTGAATCATTTTGAATAAACCCATGGGGACCGCCATATTGGTCTTGACTGCTCTGCCGAGCGCCTTTCACTTTACCCCTATTCCGCGGGCGCGCACCTGCTGTAATGCGACATGCGATAGATAGACGGAAAAATTTGATGCGATGGAAAAAAGTTTCAATTTAAAAAATAATCCAATCTTTCTCCAAAGTGTCTGGACACTATACGTTACTTTTGACACTGTTCGAAGTCAAAGCATTTACACTATTTACCTGAGGATTGTTTCTATCTAGCTTCTCATGCAACAAGCAGTTCTCTTTACTCAACATCTTTAACTCCCCCTGGAGACGTTTCACCTGAGCCCGGCAGGTCTCCAAGTTCTGATCTTTCGTCATCAGCTCCTTGTACAAAATATATCTAAAAACATCGACTCACCTTGTTTTATCCATGTTTGCCCCGTTTTTAGTTAAAAATGCATGTTTCAAAAATTTCACTGGGTTTGTCATTGCAATGTCATCATTTAGACGTTGCCATCTTGAAATCTCTCCCAGATTCTTTATATAAATTTTCATGCCAATTTTAATTTAAAAGTGAAATACCCAAAAAGGTTGCAACCTATTTGTATCTGATTTCAAAAATACCAGTGTTTATTCAATCAATTTTCATTTTTGTAATTAAAAAAATATAATAATCAATGAATTACCACATAGTACAATTAATTAAGAACAAGTTCTGTAAACATTTAGTCCTAAAGACAAATAAATAGTAAAAAGATACAAAAAGAAATTACATTTGTTCATTCATGTCAGGACCTGTAAATAAAGTAGAAAGTGAATTCAGCTTGACTACTGTTTGACGTCATCACAAATATTTGCCTACCATCTTGTTTTCACGAATATTCGATAGTTATAAGAGAAAAAGAGACAGACGCAAGGAACGCGTAGATCGTTTAGTTGTTTCTATTTCTGTGAAACCTTTCTCACGCGCGGGTTTTAAGTTGATTTCTTATGATTCGCATTTTTTTAACTACTTTATGTGTTAATCTACTTAAAGTTTTATGTGATATAAACATTTAGTTATCTGGCGACAACACTAAATTTTGATTACCTTCTAGACACTTCGGCCACTCATTCTTATGATATATATATTAGGTGATAGATTGTGAGATAGATATTTCGAAAAAGGATGATGATAAATTCTAGACGTTGAAATAAAAAAATGATATATTTGTAAGAGGATTGTGATCAGAACGGTTACAGATTGTTTTCTTTGTCATACTGACTCTGTTGTAACGTAATATGATGAGTGGCTGAGACCGCGGGCAATATGTGATCGAAACAAACGTTAGATTTATTGTACAGCCAAGTTTTTTTTATAAATTCATGATCCAACCTGCGTTATATTGTTAAACATTTAATGGTTTAGCTAAAATATTGCAAAAAAAACATGTCTCCTAATAGCCATTTTATGTCAACTTAGTTTTAACCGAATAACTTGACCAAAGCTTTTACCTAAATTTTAAAATAAAAATAATAAAAATTTGTTAAGTAGTTTTTGAGTATAAGAACGAACAAACAGAAAGACGCCTTATATTTATATAAAAATAAGGTGAAGACTATGAATGACTAAGTTTACTACATTAAAAAAGAAAAACTGATTTAAACTGAGGTCCTCAAGCGCTATTGAAAACAATAATTTCATATGACGAGACTACAAATGGTTCCGAGTGCTGGGCTACGAAAGAGATGGATGAGAGAAAACTACACGTGGCAGAAATGCGAATGTTAAGGTGGATGTGTCGTGTAACTAGAATGAATAAGTCAGAGGAAGTATTAAAATAGCACCAGTGACAGAGAAGAGAGTTTTTAATGCGGTTAACATGATACGAGCATATTATGAGTAGAGACAAAAGTCATGTAACCAGAAAAGTTTTCAGTATGATGGTGGACAGATAAAGGAGTAAAGGAAGACCGAAAAAGGAATGGATGGATTGTGTGCAAAATGATATGTATATAAAAGGTGTGAATACTGAGACGACATCTGACAGGGTAGAGCGGAAAAGGAACACATGTTGTGCCAACTCTACCTAGGTGGGATACGGGTAAGGAAAAGAAGAATAAACTGCGAATATTAGCTTAGAAAAAAAAACACTCCCCGACCTCTTCACTTCCAAATCAGCGTTATCAGCTACCAGCTTCTCTTGCATGTCGTAACTTTCACTTAATTTCCGCGTCAGGTCAATCTCCTTCAAAAGAAACACGGTATCGGTTACTCAAAGTATATTTTACTATTTTTAGAACATTATTTGATATATATTTTTCGGTAACGATCACGTACAGATTTGCTCCTGGGAGGCGGTTCACAAGTCACGACGTCCGAAGAACCGACGTTTCTGCCACTAGCTAAGAGTACAGTAGGATGGTTCATTTTCATTTCATGGTATACCGGTGATTCTGAAACGAAACGTATATAAAATTAACTAACAGAGGTCATACTCCGTATTCAGTATATTAATTTTCAATATATTAAACCCGTGTTTAAAATATTATCGGTCAAATTGATGTATAAATAATCATCTCGAGAAATAAATAGGATTGTATTGTCTCTTGTTTCTTGATCTCATCTTCGAAATGGCTGAACTGAATTCACCGAGACTTATACTAAAAAATAGAGGGTTCTTTATTGTACTATTTTTGTTACTTATCGTTACGCTTTTTATTAGGGGCTAAGTAGTAATCAAAGAGAGAAGAATTAAAATCTGTAAAAGTAAAAAATAGCCCTCAAATAATAACGGCGACAATTATCATTACAAAACTATAGACAAACCATTTTTAATCCGAATCATCTTTACAATAAGCGAAGAAAAACAATTTAGGAACATTTTATGCTCCAATTGCTTACCTATATTCATTTTTTATTAATTTAGTAGCTATTGAACGAGGTTCAGTGTTAGCAATAAAATTTAGTTTCTACTTCCACGCTTCTTACGTTTACTATTCTACAATGTTTGTACTCCCTTGAGCAACAACGCCTTAAAAAATATAATAAAATAAAATTCGACCATAATACTAGTCCATAAATCTACAGAAATATAAGAAGTAAATTCATATGAACAAAGCCACGGTCGTTATCCAATATAATATAAAAACTAATGTCAGTAAACTGAGTCATTTATTAAAAACGTTCGTGTACAATTAAGTAAAATAATCAACTGGAGTATAATATGTATTCGCAGAAATGCTAATTAAAAAGATTAGAGTCACCAATGTTCAAGATATATTACGAATTACCTCGAAGTAATGTAGGTAAGCAGGGACCGAATAAAAATTACATATTATTTTTAGATATTCATCATCCTCTTACCCTTACCCCACCTAAGTAGTGTCGGCACAAGTGTTTCTTCTCTACTCCACTCTCGCCTATTAGTTGTCATCTCAGCATTCAAACCTTATACACACATACCATTTTTCACACAATCCATCCATACTTTTTTCGGTTTTCCTCTACTAATATACCCATCCACCATCAATACTCAAAACTTTTCTAGTGACATGGTATTCATATATCCATATATCATGACATGCCCATAATATGCTAACCTGTTAGGTACTCCTAATTATTTTTAGATATTATATTTTTCTACATTATAATTGAAAATGGTAGATATTGATAGAATAGCTGTAGACTCCTAAATTACGTCTTTCACAAGGTCAAAACAATAGCAATAAATGATTAAAAACTTCGGCTGCGAAATCCAAGATACCAAATATTACCAAAACAACGACAGTGCTATCTCAGAATATCAAAGTACTCATACGATTGTGTAAGGAAAAGCGTATTTTAGTTTACACATTTGAAGCGATTATGGTACAGTTATTAACGTGTTCGGATACTGCGTTTATTGACGTAGGTTCGAAGCCTTGCGAACGAGCGTGATGAAACCATCGCATAGTGGTGGGGCTTTCTCCTTTGGAAATACAATTGGAACCGGTAGTAACCGATTTGGTGAAGACGAAGCTACGTGGGTCAAATAGATAAAGATATTATATACATAAAACTTCCGGAAAATATTCTCTAAACGATAGCGATAACCATATCAAAATTCGTTGAGAGAAACTTGAGAGAGCACACAAACAGACGCGAAAAGCAACTTTACAATGTTGATTATAGATATATATTATATTACCATAGATGCTGCCAGGTATGTACTCTATATTCCCTTGGGCGGTTTCAATGGAATCTTTAGGTTTCTTCAATTGGGCCACCTCAGCACCCACCAGTTTCTGTATAGTCTTTGTGAAACGATCAAACCGGTCCATTTCGCGAAGCAGTAATTCATTCCTTTCGTAAAGTTCCTTCACGTCTGATTCTGTTATTGCAGTCTTCTGCAATATCATTACATAGTATAAAACCAAGTGAAATAAACTCAAAAATTACTGAACGGATCTTCATGCGGTTTTTACCAGTGGATAAAGTGATTCTTGAGGAACGTTTTGGTATATACGAGTAATTTGTGAAGGTTTTTTTTTATAATCAGGGCGGAATAAAGTCTGCCGGGCCCGCTAGTTTATTTATTAAGAAAATATATTCCTGAGTTTAAATAATTAACTACACTTTATATATATTTTGTTTACGTAGATTATGCGACTTTAAAAAAAATGAGTAATAATATTATATTTTGGATGTATATGTAAACAATGGTGATGTCTGAAATCGACTCTGCTTTGTGCATTCACTAAAAACGATTGTAACATTTAATGTATTTTAAATATATATACATATATAAATAACCCGATCGAATTTCTTGCCATTTCTTCTAGATAACCGGGTTGTTTTCCGAACTCGTGGTAGTTTTGACGTTCATATTAGGGCCTAAATTAAATAATGTATTTATGTATTTAAACAACTTGATGGATTTTAAATTATGAGATGATAAATTCGTCTTAATTTTGGGAGTGTCATAGACAGTACAATATGCAAGTACATACATCTGATAATAGGAAAGAGATGTTGTATATGTTATACTGTTTGTTGTATAATTTATTAATAATTCTAATTCACCACTCCTTTGTATATGCTATGTGTGCCTATCTAATATTATAAAACTGAATAATTTGTTTATTCGGTTGTACGCGCCAATCTCAGTAACTACTGGTCTGATTTGAAATATTCGTTCAGTATTAGATAGCTCATTTATCGAGGAAGTCTAAAGTTTATATATCGTCACGCTAAGACCAACAGGAGCGAAGCAATAATGAAGAATATTTCAAATTCGTTTTTTTCTTCATTTTGAGCGCTTCCGCTGCGTGTTGGCGTTTGCCCAAAGTAACTATTCCACGCGAACGAACTCGCGGGGAGAAGCCAGTATTATATATATATGTATGAATGTGATGAACCTTATTGGGTTACGTTTTTGAATTAATGAAGTACATTTTACGATAAGAATAACGTGAAACAAAGTCGTGCGTAAAAGCTACTTAATTATGAAAATTACTAAGTTACGACGAAAATACAACACTACTTAATACACTTGAATCATAAACGATAATATTAAATCGATAAAATCTATATAAATAAAAAGCAATTGCTGAACGTATCTAAGCACATAAATTCAGAACGGTTGTTATTTGTAATCGTGAGGACAAGGTTTGTATGAAACGAACTGTTTAAAAAAAAGGCGGTAAAGTGAAAAAGTAAGCGAATGGGATAGAAGACTATTTGAAGGCATCCAAAAATATTGACAGAATCGGCAGATTAATGTTTATTTGCACAGTTGCAGTTTTATTTTAATACATAGTCGGACTAAGAAGATTTGATGTCATTTTCTTCATTAGTAGGTCCATGTGAAACCGGGACGGGCAGGTAGTCACTAAATATTATTAAACAAACTCCTCCGCTGCATCTGTCTGTCTGTTCGCGATAAACTCAAAAACTACTGAACAGATTTTCATTTGGTTTTGAGTAATAAATAAAGTATAATAAATTAAAGAAGGTTTAAGTATATAATTTGTCAAGATTTTATGTAAATTGGTTGAAATATAACGATAATTGTTAGAAGTGTCGGAAGAAATCAACCCGTCAGGGAGCTGTTGTCAAAAACGCTGCCTAAACTCTTCGAGATATAAGAAAACAATTAGGATAATAAACGACGCAGACGAAGTTGCGGGTATCAGCCAGTTTAGAATAATTAATTTTAATCCAACTATTCGCATAAAACATTTACACAGTTATATACCTTTTGAAATGATCGTTCCGGGGCAAATAATTAAACAACATATATGGTAATTTTCAAAATAATAAAATATCACGCTGTTAAACTACTCTAATGTTGGACATGTTGTTGACCTTTAAAACTAATATGTTAGCGAAAATATAAAAAAATAATTTTAACAACACTTATCACAGGGTATGAAATAACATTGTAATTATTTGAAACTAGCTAATGCCCGCGGCCCCGCAACTTTATTTATGTAGTTATTAATTTTATTTGGTAAATAATATAGTATTTATATTACTATAGCAACCGATCTTCTAGTATATTATTACTGTCATTGTCGAGTAGATAATGATATCACAAGTTTCTTCAATAAATAAACTAATAAGATGGATAACTTTCCATGGAGTCTTTGTGGCAAATAGGAAATCACTTGTACACAATATAAAAAAATACAGGGCCAAATAACACAAGCTCATTTATAGAATATGAAATCCACTACATGACATTCCAAGAGCCCACCAAAAACTGATGAATATAGCATACTTATGGAATAGCATGTACTTCTTGTGTACAAAATCTCATCAATATAAATAGATTTTTAAATGTTAGCTAATTATATATTACACAAAATATAAAATTATGACTATTTTTGTAGTCAATTTTAATAATATATTCTACTCGTGTACATAATACCAATAGAATCGATTTAGAATAAAACAAATGTATTTTTTTAAGATTTCACAAAATATCTTTATAATTATTGTACGTTGTGAATTTAAAGATAAGATAAGCTTGCCGTCTACGTCATACAGAATCGATAAAACCGTTTATTAGTTAAATTAGGACATACAAACAAATAGGTTTTTTACGTCATTACGTCCTTTATAATAAGACTAGATTTTGCCCGCGACTTCGTCCGCGTGGAATAATTACTTTGGGCTAAAGGTAACTTTAACTCGCGACTTCGTTTACGTAGAAGGTGAAAATATTTTTAAATAATACGTTTTTCAAATACTCTTCATTGGTGCTCCTCTGCTATTGGTCTCAGCATGGTAATATATAGCCTTCCTCGATAAATGAGCTAACACTGGAAGAATTTTCCAAATCGGACTAGAAGTTCCTGAGATTAGCGCGTTCAAGCAAACAAACTCTTCAGTTTTATAATATTAGTATAGATACATGCCACAAAATTTTGGAATAAAAATCTGCATACATAAATACAGACGTATTAGTATATGTTTATATGTATATAGCATTTATTTACTTTCTGCAGTTCTAGTAATCTCGCTCTTGAATCTCGTATGACCCTGGCGCTCTTCCGCGTACCGTTATGTATGTCTCGAATACGCTTTGACAGTGAATTATCAGAGTCCAAATTCAGCGGAGAACCTGTTTCAAAATATCCCGATATCTTATGCAATATGCCAATCAACTTATATAATTTTATCTAAATCACACACTGTACAGCGTATTACGACACCGTGTCGATAGACGTTCAAATCATTAAGCTGGTACGATCCTTTGCCGCCCTAATAATTGCGGTCTGTCGGTACACCGTGGGGTTTAGTCCGTGCGAGTAGGACATAGCCCACTCTCTCCGCCGGGAGAGTGGGTATCCACAAAGGAATTCTCCATTTGAATAAAAAAAAAGGTTCAAGTCATTACAACTGAGTCGGAGGTATCGTTGAAGGAAAACATCGCGATAAAAAGATAGCATGATGATATGACTTTAAACTCTCGGCTGATTTTGTAAGATCCATATCTAAAATAGCTGATCATATTTTTAAATATCCAGTCTGTTATTTAAATTATAATTATACGTTATACAATTTGATACTGTTCAAGTTTTTCAAATGATGTAATAAATATGGTGTTATTTTAAACTTGTTCTGCCAACAGTCTGTTATCAGTGCATCATAAGATTTACATTCGTTTGTATGGAGCTTAAGCCCTTATTGATTTGGACAATCGATGTCAAGTTGAAAAGTTGTCCAGTAAAGTGTTGTTGTGTCCTAGCACACGCGATTGAGAGTCCCCTTCTAGGTTAGGGAGCTTATCATCTTAGACTACATTCCCATTTAACAACAGATGAAATTGTAGTCAAACGAAAAAAGTCGCTGTGGCAGGTTTATTCTCACAGTGTAGTGACTGAACATAAATATACTGGCGGGCCCGGCGGACGTTGTCCTGCATTGATAATAAAAGAAAATCCTAGCATTCAATTGCAGCGCTACATACCTGGCCCGATTGTCAATCTAAACCACTCATGAAGCGACTTGAACATTGAGAAAAAAATTCATTAAAATCTGTCCAGCCGTTTAGGTGGAGTTTAGTCGCCTACACATGGACAGAAATTATATATATATAAAGATTTGTATTCCCGTTGTAGTGCTTTTCTTTCTTTGTATTTTTCCTCAGTCGAATGTACTAGTAAGTTACTTCTTCAATATAATCTCGTGGTATATATAGGTGTGTACTTCAGTAAATAATACTATATACAGTATGTTCACAATCCGGAAAGATTTAGTATTAATATCAATTTATCCTTACTCATAGAATATTTCCTTATAATTACTAATATGTAAAATTACTCACATGGTCTGGATTTCTGTAATAAAATACATATTATAGTCAAATGAAATATACGGCGTATAATAAAAATCTATAGCTAAATGTTTACAAGTATTTCATTCTTGCTATAGAAATATTAGGTCCTTACATATAAAGTAAAAATAAAATGAGATTATATATTGAATCTATCGCAGTATTCCATTATTATTTATGCTCGCATTTAAAAAGGTACTTCATTGATTGCCGAAAAAAAAATGTGGGAGCCGGACTCAATAAAATCTTTGAAGGGAGTTTGGACTGCCTCATCAGAATTAATTTTTTCCTTGTATGAAATTATCTATATTTCGATAAAACTAGTAGTCTCTTGGAGCAAGGCGAAAGGAGTATTTTGGCTATTGGAGACATTCCATCCGTAACTCCTCTAATATTATTAATATTATGGATATTTATTATTAGAACAATGATTACTTCAATAGGTCATACGCAATTAGTACATTAATCTCATTACATTATGTCCAAAGAGTCGCTCCGTAGGACGAAATCTAGGGAGGACTGTTTAATGAAAGTCTTAATATATTGTATTGACGAATAACCTTAGGAGCATTAGGTCTGCAACACTTCTTTACAGAATTCTGCTTCCTAGCAGTATTATTATATGGAAGCATTGACAAGAATTCCCTGTTAGGACCATGCGCCTGCATATCTCCGGAGTTATCTGGTATGCACTGCAGATCTCCTTCAGGAGAAGATATCTTCTCTATACGTAAAGTGTCTTCAGATTTATTGACATCTTCTACCGCTGGCTAGAAGAAAGTAATATAAAAATAAGTATTTACTACTGCTCTTCTTTTTTGAAAGAAAAAAATAAATCGAACGCAGTCTTTTAAAGTCCAGAGTAAGAATAAAACCATTTTGTTAATATTCTATATAATTTGATTTATTTTATCAAATACGTTCGAATTACTGGTCGCAGTATGCTAATATTTAAAATTGACAAGCAAATATTTCAATAATTTAATTTATATTTCTTTGCTATTTTTTCCTGCTACATCTGCCTACAAAGAAAACGTTTGATTCCAACTCGATCGATGTAAGAGGATGCTCGCTAACTTCCGACGAGACAACATATTGTGCCTAGTGTAAGGGCAAACTACCTATAGTAATGATTTCTTAACTTATAACTCATCTCCAGATGAAATTAATCATTTACGACAAACTTCCGCTAAGCAACAACTATATCAATCGAATAGCAAAATTTTCTACAAAAGATCGATCGAGCAAGTTGATTTTACTTATTTATTCTCTTGACATTTAACAAATATTGGTATTTTATATTCAACTAGCTGACCCGTGCAACTTCGTCTGCTCCAATTGGGTTATTACCGGTTTCAATTGTATTTTTAAACGCAAATCAGTTAAAAAAACCTAAAACCCGATTGCAGCGACATCTGGAACTTCCAATTGTGAATCCAAACTATCCAGGGACTCACTCAAACATATACCCAGTTGGTATGTGAGAAATCTTTTAAAATAGGCCTAGAACCTAAAACAATCTACATATAAAGGCGATAAATGTCTTCCCGGTACGTCTTGAGTTGCTCCTGCGCCACACACCTCCGCGCCCATTCCCTATCGACGAAAGAAAACAACTTTTCGAACAGTGAAACAATTTTCAAAATCGGATCAGTAATACGTACGTAGTAGGGATTCCTTGAACACAAATCTTTACCTCTCTTTATAATATTAGTATAGATATAACATAGTATGGTAATTGCAAACACCTCAACTAATTATTTTAATTGTAGATTCACAAACGTGAGCCCAACTATTCCAAGACTCAATATACGGATTATTTTGTTACTACAAGTCAAGAACATGAAATATGGAGATGAGAAGTTGTATGTCAGAAATGTGCATCTCAAAATAAATAGTTTTTAAGTACATGAGATACATAAGGAAGCATTTTTACACAATAAAATAAATGTAACAATATATTAGTGACAATTTCGTAATTTTCAACTTTGTCGCCATGGTATTAACGAAGTGAACTTTCTTTAGAATCGTTATGGTTTGAAAATCGATGAAAAGAAAATGCTTCATGACAAAGAGACAAACACATACCACAATAGGATTTAATCTACTTATTGTACTTTATACCTCTAATTCAACTTATTGATAATTACATTAAGAAACGTCATGTTGCCGTAGCTCAATTACAACGTACATTATAGAGACCGACGAAGATGTCGATTCGGAACGGAACCTAGCGATCGTATCTATTTGCTATGTGATTTTTTATTCCAGAAACATTGGGTGATGAAATATAGCTTAAATTTTTAGGTAATCTGTCTCTTATAACTGGCATAAAAAAGAATTTCGCTAATTACAATTTTTTGATTTTTGTCCGTTATCCTGGAGAACCTATTGCGTTTTATGGGACAAAGGTATCCTAGACGTTACTTTATAATATTAGTTATCACTGAGTCAAGTTTCGTCAAAATTGGTGCAGTACTTTCAGAGTGATACGTGGTCACAGGGACAGAGAAACAGACAGACAGACAAAATTTGTAAATAGGTTATTTTTGGCTTCTATATCGATAACAAAGTCTACCCCGATTATCATTTTCAAAAAATATTTAATATACAGATTTGGCCTCGTTACAATTTTTTTATCTATATAACGCAGATGTTGGTGGAGTCAATTAAAAATCACAAAAAGAGATAAGTAAAATACACATGTTTTCAGTGCCGTCACATTTTCCACGGATCACGTACTTATTATTTTAAAAAATACAATAACCCTAACTTTAAAATAAAAAAAAAAACAAATTAAAAACTACTTTATTCAATTTAGGCCCTGAGAAGGCGCTTATGAACGTCAAAACTACCACCGATTCGAAAAACAACCCAATCATCGAGAAGAACCGGCAAGACACTCGATCTGCTTTATCTCATCATGTTATATGCATATCTTTACAAAACATAAATAGTTACATTCGTTTTTGCACTAACAAATGCCACTGGAAACGATTAGAAATCTCTATTAAATGTTTAGCGATTAAGTATGATAGACACATAAGTAACATAATTCAATGGATTTGTTTTGCATGGACACGAATTGGCTTGTATGAAAAAAGGCATGAATTTTCATTGTTGGACGCCTAAATATCCCCACACAACATAAACAAAATCATAATTAGTACTGCGACAATTTTTACGTTCATTCGATAATTCCACTTAAAATGACTCCTTATTAAAATATTGTAATAATTGTATTGATTAAAATTAAGACGTTTAGGTACAATTCTTACAAGATCTCCATATATCACTTGAGGGCCGTATTGATGTTTTTGTAACTCACCAAATTCGATTGAGAAACGGACTGCGAGCTTCGAGTGTTATTTCCACTGGCTTGCTTTAAGCGATACGATAAGATCTCAGGTGAGCTGATGGTCTGGTCCACGGCAATGGTATTCTTCACAATTGACTCCGTTCGGATGACCTCGCGTTGTCTTTGGTGAGACTTTGAACACTAGACAAGATAACGAATTAATTCGATTTAAATATCATGATAATATAGTACTTGCATCTGAAATATGTATATGAAGTAATGTCGTTAGTAATTCAATTGAAGAAGTGCTACCTAAATGATACTGATTTATAATAAAATGATGAAAAAAAAATCGTTTGTTGGTGGTGAAGTTGGATATCATGGCCTACCAGAGCTACAATTTCGAAAGAAGTGTATGTGTTAATAGGTTTACATCGGAAAATAAATTTAATAATTTACGTTACATTTTGTACTGGACTAAATAGTATGACTTTTAAGCACCTACATTGGTAGGTAGGTGAAAGCACCATATTGGTACCATACGATTCTTATGCTTTAGAGACAGGAGCAACTCATACGGTACCTCATAGTACCTAGGTTGCAGAGTAACACTCAAGACTTATGTAGACTATTCCAGAACTCTCTTCGAGCATCCCAACAAACTCATTATCATTACATAGTATAAAACAAAGTCCCCTACCGCGTCTATCTGTCTGTCTGTTCGCGATAAACTCAAAAACTACTGAACGGATCTTTATGCGGTTTTCACCAATGGATAAAGTGATTCACGAGGAACGTTTTGGTATATAATTTGTCCAGGATTTTTTTATAATTACGGTGGGGCAACGTCTGCCGGGCCTGCTAGTTAATAATAAATGCGGTGACTCATCGAGACGTGGAAAAAATGCCAAACTGAAATTTTACCACTACCACTATTGTACGCGACCAATAGGTTTTAAAAATAGCAACGCCTAAATATTTACCTTCCTTTTATAGCATTATCGGTGCCATACAGTAAATTGTGACAACATTCCAGAGATTTCCACCCTATGTTTCATGAGGTTTATAAACACGCTACATATCGACTGAGGACACTTCTATTGTGAACGCCAAGGCGGACAGTAATATAAACAAAAATAAGTAATGGACAGCCATAGAGCATTAGAAGGTGTAAGTACGACCCACTTCTTTATCATACCCACCATACTTCACATTTGTCTTTGTGGATGCAATACAATAAATAAATACAATAAATCTAAATGTATTTCGATGCAAAACTGCATCTTATATATATACTAGCGGGCCCGGCAGACGTTGTCCCGCCTTATTCATAAAAAAAATCCTTGACAAATTATATATCAAAACCTTCCTCATGAATCTCTTTATCTACTGGTAAAAACCGCATGACAATCCGTTCAGTAGTTTTTGAGTTTATCGCGAACAGACAGACAGACGCGGTAGGGGACTTTGTTTTATACTATGTAATGATATATTATATCTATACTTAATATTATAAAGCTGAAGAGTTTGTTTGCTTGAACGCGCTAATCTCAGGAACTACTGGTCCAATTTGAAAAATTATTCCAGTGTTAGATAGCTCATTTATTGAGAAAAGCTATAGGCAACATATATGTATATCATCACACTAAGACCCATAGGAGCGGAGCACCAATGAAAAATGTTTCAAAATTAGGGTTTTTTTTCTCTTTTGAGAGCTTCCGCCGAGTGTTAGCGTTATCCCAAAGTAACTATTCCACGCGGACGAGGTCGTGGGCAGAAATTAGTGTTATTATAATACGAGTGAGGGCTAACCCTATAAATAAATAAAATATTTAAACTTCTGTAGACGAGAACGGATGTAGATGTTACCATTTATATTTATTCTAACTAAAGTTTCGCATATTCTATGTAAAATCACAGTTCGTCGGGCACCTCTGCATACGTGACGACGCATGAAATAGAATTCTGCATCCGATGCAAAATATATTTCATATTTTTCCATCAACACCGGAAAACTCCGAATGGAATACATTACCAACTACACGCGCTGCTCTCCAAACTTTTAGTTCGTAAATATTATTCCCAGCAAAGTTTTGATAATACAAAATATTTACGCTGAGTATTCAATATCTATTTTCCTTTGAAATGAAACAAGTATCAAATAGAGGTGTTATTGTATGTACAATGTAGGTGTGTATGAAAAAAATAAAAGCTTCGATACCGCGCGTTGCATCAAATTAGCCGCCTGCACTATTTCTTGGGCACACTTAGCATACTTCCCAACCTACAGCTTGTATGATAATTGTTCCTCACTTAAGAAGCATAGCGTGATGATAGTTATTATATAGCCTTATCAAATAAATAGAGAATAAACTCTAAAATGATTTTTCACGAGAAAACTTCTTAATACGCGTTGTGCGATATGTTTTTGGCAGGAGATAAACTTATGATTTCGCGTCATGACATGCTAATAAACGCGACTGATTATATTACGCTTGCGCGACTTGCGTCAATCTAGCGATGCGTAATGTAGTAAGTAACCTGTGTACATTTAATATTGATATTTTGTATTGAGGTTGTACATTTTATATTAATTATAAACTGTATAAAAATGTATATAATTATTGCTCCATATGTATATGAAAACCAGGTTAATGCTAATAATTTCAATTTACAAATTATGAAATTGAATTCACACTTTAATTTAAAAATTCAAAACAGAATACAGTTATTCATTCCATTGTATTGAGTTTTCATTCCTGTCGGCAGTCTTTATGACTGCCTCGACTTTTTCTTATATGACTACTAGTCATAGTACTGCCGAGATTTTACCAGGGCACTATACTTAGCATTGTGTATGATTCGTCGCAACTTTTTAAAGATCGGAATACTAACCCTAATGTCAAGTGACGCTGTGTTTGAATATAGTAAACTAGCGGGCGCGGCAGACGTTGCCCCGCCCTGATTATAAAAAAAGTCCTTGACAAATTATGTAACAAAACCTTCCTCATGAATCACTTTATACGCTGATGAAAACCGCATGAAAAGCCGTTCAGTAGTTTTTGAGTTTATCGCGAACAGACAGACAGACAGACGCGGTAGGAGACTTTGTTTTATACTATGCAATGATAATTGCAACTATGGAAATAAAATATGACTTAGTTCTAATAAATGAAGCTGCCAGTACACACCACTAGATGTATTGTTGATAGATATACAATGTAAATAACTGTCTATATATACCATCATTATGTTAGAGCTACGTCTGTACAATCATCGAATGAAAACAGGATTATGCATAAACGAGTCCTTCCTGGTAGGTACATGAAGTAGATATGTAGCAAAATACTCTTATTTGTGCTTAAAAACCAACGCAATTCAGTTATCATAAGTAAAAACAATTTAAAAAAATAAAATACTCACTTTCATTACGAAATGTTTTTCAAAATATGGTTAAAGCAGTACACAAAAGGCTGTAAAGATTGTGTCAAAAAAGTGATTAATAATGTCAATAAACATTTTTTTTTTCAAATCTTAAAATATTTTAGGTATAAATAGATTTTGTTGTAGAAACAAAAAAAAATTAAATTCCAAATAAAACCTTTTGAATGTAGGCACTCGAACAATATAATTTGCACAAATTTAAGGCTAAACATTTCAATTCACGATATTTTTGTTTGAAAACTATGTGTTTTTAGTTTTTGTGCAACCAATTTTTAAGTAAATTATTACTGCCATTGTCGAGTAGGTGATGATCATGTTAGAACTTTCCAGGGAGTTTTTGTGGCAAGTCAGAATCCATGCTCCGTGGTATTATGTCCCGTTCACTTCACTTGTGCACAATAACCGAACTATATTACGTAAAACACCACCAATATTACAAAATATAGAGCCAAATAACAGAAGATTATGAATAGAATATAAAGTCCATTACGTGACATTCCAAGATCAAGCCAAAAACTCTCCAACTATGTGTTATTTAGGATAAGTTGATAAAGTGCATTAAACCTCTTTGGTTATACTTTAAAATTATATAACCAAATATATATACTTATATAGATTTCTAGCCTAGCATATCAAAACTCTGCCGTGTCAAAGTATATAGTAGCATATAACTACGTGTGTTGTATGTCGTTAAGAAAGAAGCAAATAAATAAAAACTACGCTCTTCACAAAGAATTGCTATCAGTAAGCTTAATGCTTTATAGCCTCCTGCAATTATTATCAAAAATAACGATTTATGAAGCAAAACTTTGCAATAACTACTAACAAAAACGCAATAAAGACAAGAAAATTACATGACATTACAATTTATTGAAATTCCATGTGTATATGTTTAAATTTGTTTGAATAAAGAGTATCCATTAATACACCATTTTTCACAGTGTTGCCATTATAATTGTGTTAAATTTCCCACTAACAATTTATTAGTATTATTACAATACATAGTTATCATGAGAACTATTCTTTTGAACTATATATAACTAAATTACTTGACTACATACTTAGCAAATATAAAGAATTTGACAAAAGCTGCGAAATTAAAAAGGGCAGCTGTTCTAATAACAATCACATAGTAGGTTCATCCATCGGGCTGTGAACGCTCCGAAGCAGGATATTGTGGATTACAATTTAAAAATGGCAATAAAAGATAAAAATGAAGCTGCCATAAAGAAGATTATCTCTATGACAAATAGGTAATCTTAATATATATATTTCTTGTGTGCGTGTGTATGTGACTGAACTCCTCCTAAACGACTGGACCGATTTTGATGAAATTTTTTGTGCGTGTTCCAGTGGATCCGAGAATGGTTTAGATTCACAATTGGACCCGGTAGGTGGCGCTGCGGTTGACTTTTGGGATTTATATTTTTTATTATCAAGGCAGGACAACGTCCGCCAGGTCCGCTAGTCTATATATATAAAAGGAGAAGCTGACTGACATAATGACTGACATATCAACGCAGAGCCTAAACTATAAGGGTTATAAATTTCGCACAGGGGTTCCTTTTATAACGTAGGGGAGCACTAAGAAAGGATTTTTGAAAATTCACCCTCTAAGGTGGTAAAACGAGGGTGCAAAGGTAGTATGAAACTTCGCCGTTTTTGAAGTTATTCGAATGAAATTCAGTATGAAGGTTCTTGATTGAAAGTCATGAAATATGTGCAAAACATTTTTTCGAAAATCATTCCTTAAGGGGGTGAAAGGGGGGTGCAAAGTTAGTATGAAGGTCTCTGATTTACAAAGTAATTTCAGTAAAATGTTGTATTTGGGTTATAAGTTCCTAATAACGATTATTGTCGATATCCCTTTTTGTGAATTAAATCCCTAAGGGGGTAAAAGAGGGATGCAAATTTAGTAGGTATAACAGTTTTTCGTAGTTACCTACAATATTTCAATGAAATTTTGTATATAGGTTATTAGCTTCTAATAATTATTATCTGCGATATCCTACTCAAATTTAAAGTATCGGATTCGAAACTCTTCTATTTAGCGGGCCACGTGCGCATGGATGTACCGCGGTGGTACATGAGGTAAGGGTGCTGGACGTACGTAGTCGGCAAGATGGCAATCCAAACGCGGGCAGACGTTGTTAATTCGATTATTAAAAATTTCGCTGCGATTTTCTAATTGATTTTCTTTATTCTTCCATGTGTTTAGATACCACCTCAAGTATTCAAATACTTGCTTACTTTCTTATTTTTTTTAGAAGAGTAGTACTATTATAAAGCTGAAAGGTTTGTTTGTTTGGTGGAACGCGCTAATCTCAGGAACTACTGGTCTGATTTATAAAAAAACATCCTTCAGTGTCGATAGCTCATTTATCGAGGAACAGGAGCGGAGCTACAATGTAGAAAGTTTCATAATCGGTTTTTTTTTCTTTTGAGAGCTTCCGCTATGTTTTAGCGTTAGCCGAAAATAACTATTCCTCGCGTACGATGTAGCGGGCAGAAGCTAGTATAGTATAATGCAAACAAACGCAATGTATAATGTACAGTAGTAAACTATAATATTTAATAGTTAAGTAGAATAACAATAGTTTAACATTTGTAAAACGATTTTTAACTAGATTAATAAAATTAACAACAGCAATAAAAACTTGCGGACCAAGAGTCTACAGAGAAAAGAAATAAAAAAAATAACAATCACAATTGGAGGGTTTTTGAACAAACGTCTACAATATGTAATAAAGAAGTGTAATCATATTTTAATGAATATGATAGCCAACCTTATTTATATACTATATATTATAAAACATAATCCTCGGCCATGTCAGTCTGTTCACGATAAACTCAAAAACTATTGGACAGATTTTCATACGGTTCCCATTAAGAAACGGAGTGTTCACGAGAAAGATATATGTATTCGTCTATTCATAAAGGGACTTCAATACCATTATACCCCTCTTATACATATTTCATTATTACCATCAATCGTTTATGGGATGTTTAATTTTACAACGTGGCAACACTGAGGTTTTTTTTTAATATGAGACAGAAGCAACAGCGTTTCTTCACAATGCCACTTTTTTTTAAATAGGGGGTTTTATTACGTTTTATGGCGTTGTATTGTTGTATAAGATTTTTTTCTTTGAGTGTTATTGGATGTAGCATTGATATTAAGGTAACGTTAGAAAATTCATTGAAAATCTAAGAATTTTTGGTTGTTGGTACATATGTCGATTGATTATTTTTAGTATTAGTTTTTAATTTTAAAATCTCGAAATTAAAAGAAAACTAAATTTTCTTTTAAAATTTGTCTGAAGTATAGTTTATGATCTCAAGAGAAAATTTTCTCTTGCAAACAAGTCGCTATTACGCGCATCTTTTTTTTCAAACATCATAAAATACGAGTATACCAACAAAATAACGTGTACTCAGTTCTTATCGCAGTTACTATCTTTTGAGGGTAACTTACGAAATTAAAATAGATTAAATAATAAAGTAAATTAAACAAAATAAATGCGTGTAAATAATATACAATAAAAATATAATTACTACAAAAATAACTGTTTGTTTGTTTGTTACCTTTTCATGACTGAGCATTAGCACCGGTGGTACAGAATTTTTGCACATACATTTATAGTATGTTGATACTTGGTATACATGTAAGTATCATAATCTGCATGGAAACACGATTATAAAAAAATACAAGGAACGTTTTTTTATTAGTCTTGTATTTTAATGGTTATAGCGGAAAATGTTAACAAATAAAAAGATAAAGAATGTTATTGTTTTATGTAAAAGTGGCAAGTGGCGAATTGTACTCACGACCTGAGGGTTCTGTGAAAAATATAAAATATAATTTCTATATTATTCTCCAACGTCACCACCGCTTTTTGAAGTAGCAAACTTTTATTGTGCAGACGTTTGCACACTACACTATATGGAATTAACAGTAAATATAACTTTGTCGAGTAATAATGATATCCTTTATTAGAAATTCATTGTTTTTTATACCGCAAGCATACTGACAGGCCATCGGATGATAAATAGTTACCGTTGCCTATGGACAACTGTAACATCAGTGGCATCAGTGTTGTTTTGGCGAATATAAAGAGAGTATTCGAATACGTTTTGAAGAGTCCCATGTCATAGACTTGGGGTGAAACTGCTAATGTGCGTGTAATTATGATTCTGGATTGTTGCTAATTTATTTATGCTAAAATACACCAAATCTTCACCAATAAATAAGAATTCTTTACAAAATTTCTAAACCAGATCCTAATTAGCTTACTTGATAATCAATTGTTGAGTTGTGTTAAGTGGAATATTTATTACGAACTAGCTGACCCGTGCAACTTCGTCTGTATCAAATCGGCTATCGCCGGTTTCAACTGTATTTTTAAACGCGAAAATTTTTAAAGAACCCAAAACCCGATTACACCCACACCTACCATTTCCAATTGTAAATCCAAACTATCAAGGAACTCACTCAAATATATACCCAGACGGTATGTGAGAAATCGTTTAAAATAAGCCTAGAACCTGTTCGTAGCGTCATCTACCGGGTTCAATTAAGATAAAAATTAACCTACATATATTGGCAGTAATGTAAAAAAAAGTTTGAGGGGTCTATGGACCCCCCGTTGGAACGAAGTTCCTTTCCCTTTTTTGTAGACGTTTACATATATACTTCTATAACAACATAATATGTTATATCTATCTATACATATAATAAAAATGAAGTGTCTGTATGTAATATCAAAATAACACTTTTTTACTGATTGGATGAGAAATTATACACGCAACTGATAACAAAAATGTAACTTTTTTAAATTTTTGTCGGTCTGTCTGTCTATCTGTTTGTTCCGGATAATCTCCGAAACGGCTGGACCGATTTTGACGGGAATTTCACTGGCAGATAGAAAAAATTACAGTGGGTTACTTAAGATACTTTAAATTAGACTAGCTGTTAATCGCGGCTTCGTCTGCAATGCTATCATCTAAACAATTCGACCGATTTCCACGGGACTTTCACTGGCAAATAGCTGACCCTATAAAAAGTAATTTCAGCAATTTTAGTTTATGCTTGCTGTTAACCGTGGCTTTGCCCACAGTGCTGTCTCCAAAACGGTTTGACCGATCTTAATGACACTTTCACTGGCAGATAGCTGATCTTATAAAAAGTAATTTGGGCAACTTTAATTTATACTAGCTGTTAACCGTGGCTTCGCCCGCAGTACTATCACCAAAACGGTTCGACCACTTTTTAACCGGACTTTTACCAGCAGATAGCGGATATTATTAAAAGTCATTTAGTATATTTTAATTTAGACTAGCTATTAACCGTGGCTCGCCCGCAGTGCTGTGTCCAAAATGGTTTGACCAATTTTCACGGAACTTTCACTGGCAGATATCTGACCTTATAAGAAGTAATTTAAGTTATTCTATTTTAGACTAACTATTACCCGCGACTTCGTCCGCATGAAATTTAGCAAAAATATGTTGTTCACTGTAAACATGTGTATAAGATGTGCGTTTTACTGGACTCCAAGAATAAATATAATTGTAATTCATATATCTGTATCTATATATGTAATTTGAATTATATTGTCTTTTTAGTTATTTTTGCGGCCATTTTGTTTTATTTACCGCGCTTTCGTCTACTTAACTCAGTAACGATAGTAACACATAAGAATATTGTATCAAGTTCAATGAGCAATATTTGAATTGTCGAATATTAAAAACTTCTTAGACAGATATAAAGTTTTATACCTTGATTTATATTTATGCATGATTTCAAGACTTCAGCTCATTCATTGTATACAATTCAACATTATAATTATTAATAGGAAATTTGAAGATAGAGGGGGTCTTTCTAAAAAGATAAAATAAAAAGACCATAAGCGTATTACTTATTGACAATATGGACATATTATAATACCATAATAATAACATCTTTAAGTCATTGTTTCATTAGTTCCTTACACAGTATAAGTGAGCACTGAGGTAGTGTTACATGGTGTATGACTGTTACTGACTAGTTACATGGTGGGTTAAGGTTCCAAATATATTGCTGATGATAAACCTCATTTGACACAGTTAGCATTTATATATTTAATGTATACGTTATATGTCACTGTAGGTGGCGTGCGTGTCGTACTTACAGTTTTAAAGAGCATTTCTATAATTGTACATAGTCTCACAATTTTGTAATTCTTTAATACGATTTAAAAAAAACGCGTGCGGAGCTGCGGCTACATCTAGTCAATAATATAACTATACAGTCAGTATAGTTTACATTATAAAATATCAAGTTAATAGAGTTAAATTGTAAATTAAACGATAAAATATATTTATAAGATAAATAATGATAAATTAAACACTGAATGATATGGGATATTCAAGTTAATAAAAGTTAATACACCTATAGGTAATCCTTGAGTCGGTTTGCTATTGAAATGAAAATGTTATGTGTTTATATATTACACTTATAATTAAACTTTTTCACACTCCATTGTATTGAAGAATAATATAAATATGAAAAAGATATGAGCATCGCGTCGACGCGTCAACTGTCACTTGCCTGTAACTATTCGTTTAAGAGCTAGCAATGGCTTCGAGAGCGAATTTTAATAAGCCAGTTTTTTATATATCTTTATGTTCTTCCAAAAAATGTGCGAGCTACCTGGCTGCCGGTAAACGTAGCGTTTATTAGTGCATATTGCACCTTTAAAGAATGTTTTGTTTTTCACTAACTTTGAAAAGCTACTAAAACATGAAATTATTTTTGCCAGACATTTTTATTATTAATAATAACGTGCCCGATGTTATTTTTTGTAAAAAAAAAGTATGTTCAAGCCATGTTAAGATAGCTGTTATTTTAATATTATTTTATTTAGTCACAAAAGACGGTAAATTAAAAATAATATATATAGAATAACTTATCTATAGTTTAGAGCAACACTGGATGTATAATAAAGATAGAGATGGCGTCAGTCCCAAGTCATATATTTACGTTTATCGTTATTTTTCATTGTTTACGGTGAAATCTTAAAATCATAATGGTTAATAAAATTAAATATGTTCTTTGCAATGGAAAAAATTAAATGATTTGAAATGAATTATTTTTATTTATAAAGAATATCATCATCATCGGGCACAAGACAATAACAAAATTGTCTGGCAGTGATAAATTCATGTTTTTAATAACGTGTAAAAAGAAAGTATTACTGAAACAAAAGTTTTCTAAAATTATTTCAAAATCAATATTTTTACCTGTAAATGTGTGATGCGCATTAATAAACACAACGTTTACCGGTAACCAGGTATCCTGAACATTATTTGGAAGAGCATAAAGACAGATATATTAAAGACCCAGCTTTTCTAAAATTTTTGTTCTACCAACATTGATGGCTCTTGTACTAAGGTGTCGCAAAAAAGTCTTGTTACACTTTTTTCAGTCTAGCTCTCATCCGATCAAAGCATATAAAGCGCAATAAAGAGCTTCATTCGAATGTAACTTAAATTTATAGCTAATCTGTCTGCTATATATGTATAGCACAAAGAAAATTTACCAAAGTCCGTCAAGAATTTCACTAACTACATTTTTTTTCTTTCGTCTGTTATTCTGAAGAACTCCCTGCGTTTTATGGGACAAAAAGTATCCTAAATGTAACCTTGTAATATTAGTTATCACAGTTTCAAATTTCGTCAAAATCGGTTCAGTACTTTCAGAGTTATATGTGTTCACAGGGACAGACAGACAGACAAAAATTGTAAAAGGATTATTTTTGGCTTCTATATCGATAACAAGGTCTATCCCGATTATTATTTAAAAAAATATTTAATGTAAAGATTTGGCCTTTTAACTCCGTTCTTGTAGTTTTTGACTTTATCGCAAACAGATAAACAGACAGACCAGAGGACTTTGTTTTACACTATGTGGTGATGAACTGTTACCTGTGCATTAGTTCATGTGAAATTGATCAAAAATAATTTGTTTACTGTAAACATTCGCGTGAGACGTGCGCTGTACTGGACTCCAAGAATAAATGTGTGTAATTTGAATTATATTATCATTTTGGTCAATTTGGCGGCCATTTTGTTTTATTTACCGCGTTTGCATCTACATAACTCAGTGATTATAGCAACGTATGAGAATAACACAATTATATCGACAATATGGGCATGTTATATCTATATAATAAACAATTTAACACATATTGTTCGATAATGTATAGTTTAAAATTTTCATTACTTTCTTATATAATGTTAGTGAGCACAGAGGGTGGTATATAGTAGGTTAAAGTACCAGGTATGTTGCTGATGATAAATCCCATCCCATTCGATATACTATTCGTATTCACATATCTAATGTACACGTTACATTACATTAGAGTTACAGTTACAGTAGATGGCGTGCGTGTCGTAGTTACAAATGTTTTTGAAAAAACATTTCTGTAATGTACACACCTACTTACAATTTTACATTTCTTTAATACATTAAAAAAAACGCGTGCGGTGCCGCGGATGACAGCTAGTTATAGTATAAGGTAGATAACCATTCGCATCACTCTCAATATAGGAGGATTATTTTTTTAACTGCAGACTATTCATTCATATTTGAAATTCATTTCCAATTTAATATCTGAAAGTCTATTTCCAGAAAACAGACATACGACACAAGGACTATTAGATGAACGATTAAGGAATGAATCATATAAAGTACCGAATTCTAAAAACACAATGATATGTGGTAATAAATTCTAGATATATAGAGATAAATAAATGAGAGGTGATAAAGATAAGAAGTACTAACACTGTATATCAAACATGTCAGGGTATTCGAGTGAAATTAAAAGATTTTGCCTATCTCTATTAGTGCCATATACTTGCAATTTCAGGTGATAATATTTTGTTACATTTACATAATTTTGTACAGTTCTGAAACCTTTACTTAAAGTTCATATAAACCGTTACCCCTTCATTTTATCTCCCATTCGATAGAATTTGCCATATTTCTTCCAAGAGTTGAAAACTGAAATAGTACCAACTAAAATTAATTAAAAGTATATGTGCATTAAGCAGTACGTTTAGCAGGAGAAAAATCTATGGTTTCGCGTCATGGACATGCTAATAGCGTGACCGATCGCATTGCGCTTGCGCCGCTTGGGTCATGAATGTTCTAATTAAAATATCTTAACATCCGTTAGTAATCAAATACCGTTTTCAGTCGAATAAATTTATTCGAATACATAAAAACACAATTAGAACGAACTCTCTAGAATTAATTTTTAATATTTACTATTAGCAAATACTCGCAATTTCGTCTGTGTTATTTATTACCTCAACAATATATTTTATTTAACAAGAAAAAAGCATTAAAAAAATTAAGCAAAGGTATAACTTTGCTTACAAAATTTGTTTGTAAAGAATGTTATTCAATTACTTGAACTCTCCTGCGCATGCGCAACTACACAACGCTCACCCCACTTCAACATTATAAGAAACAACACATCGCTTAAACTGTAGCACTTGTAAAAATCACAGTTTCTAAAAACGTTATTAAGGGAAGCTATCGTGATATTTACATAAGAACCAATTATCTAAGAAATAAAACTAAAAAAAGTCGAGGCAGTCGTAAGGACTGCCGACAGAAGTGAAAACTCATAACATCAATTATAGTTTGAATTACTGGTCTAGTTTTCATATCTATTTGCACTCTGAACAATAATTATATACATTTTTAGACAGTTTACTGATTAATCAAACATATGGTGGGCTACACAAGATCAAAACAAAAATATCAATATTACACGTATAAAGGCCGCTCTACTACGTGTCGGTAGTCTGGCACAAGAACAATACGTCACGGACATGTCGAGGCCATCGGTAACGCGAACCCATAAGTTTTTCCCCTAACAAATATCGCTCAACGCGGCCAAAGAACTTGTTCACTTCATAAATTGTGCAAAATATATTTAGTAAATTTTCAGTGACACGCTAGCTGTTCCCGCGACTCCGTCCGCGTGAAACCTAATGCAAAAAAAACAGTGACTAATAAAATCATCTCAATATATTAAGTCCATTGAGATATCTACTTTTCTCTCTTACTTAAGTCGCGTCGTTGTTAAAATTACAATAACTATAAGAGGAGGATATGCTTTATAAGATTTTATGGAGAACGGAGTACTTCAGTAGTGATGCGTGTTCAAACAAACAGACAGACAGACAGACATTTCTAAAAATGATTGAAATGTATTTTATTACTTATTCCAAGACACTTTTTTTCCAGAACGATTTTTTTCACAGAAATCGAAAAAGTACGGACACTTAGATTTACATTCTTATTATATGTATAGTATAGAAGATAACAGAAGAAGATAAATAATCGATCCCTATAGCGTACAAATGTGTGCGTTTCCCCTGAACCGATGCATTACGAGCTTAAACATGATGTTTGTAGAAAATTTTAAATTGTTTCAATATTTCTTCAGTGTTCGAAAATAATACATTGCCTTGTGCGTATCACAATAAAATTCTTCTTTTAAAATCAGATATAACAATGTCTAATTCTTTTTTTAAATAAAACTCCTTAACTGGGCTTGCGGTTCGTGTGAAATTGTTGAAATCGTCACGTAAGGAGAAAGCGTTATGCGTTATTGCCTAGGTCGACAAAATTTGGTATTTATATGTCATGTTCAACAATTGAATAATAAAATAGAAGTGAAGAAGTTGATATTTAAAAAAAAGTTATTAATCGTATTGCATAACTTAATACAAAGTTGGTTATCGTCTAAAACACAAATACACATATTATTTGCTGAATTCTTAACTTTATCATTAACGTTTCAAGTTACTATTTACAATTAAACACCTTAGTACGAAATCTTATCTCGAGTTTGCAAAGTATAGAATTGCGTAGCAGAAACATGTGCGAAGGTAAAATTTATGTCTGTCAGTATATCAATATAGATAATTCTGTTAACACAATTAGTATTACTAAGGTTTCCAAGAATAGAAGTCAGTAGAGCATTGGTCTTCGTGTACAACTGATACCCGAAAGGAAGCCATGGCGGAAGGTGAGTAACTTTAAGATTACTATATTATAATCTAATCTAATTTAAATAATCTACACAATCGTTTTAATCAAATGCGAATATCTTATAGGCAAACGGAACTGAGCTTTACAAAATTGATTATCTCTTGTT
Organism: Antheraea yamamai; assembly: GCA_036509395.1. Classification (NCBI taxonomy): domain Eukaryota; kingdom Metazoa; phylum Arthropoda; class Insecta; order Lepidoptera; family Saturniidae; genus Antheraea; species Antheraea yamamai. The sequence continues at coordinate 2,137,203 of AP028424.1, read as the reverse complement.
TTTATATAATTTATAAGTTATTGTAGACATTATTCGATAGAGATAACATTTTATCAGTGAATCATACGCTTGGAGAAAATAATATAGAGTATATTATCTATATTTTTTGATAAATATATCTGATCATCTGTCTGTATGTTTTTTTTCATAAATTCTGTAATATATTTCTATTTCAAAAGTGACTGCTAACGAAAATGACGTTAATTTTTTTTTAATCTGTTTATTTGTAAATCTAGATTTAACTCGTAACAGCGCTACAGATATATATGAATGTTTTTTCTACATGGGAATTTTATTTTATTTCTTAATTGTTAACAAATAAAAAAAATGCACATAAAATCAATTTATAAAAATCTGAAATTTATAGACTGTAACGAGTTCCAACACCAATTTAGAAATAATTTAAAAAAAATTCAAGATAATCATAAGGACTGCCAACAGCAGTGAAAACTCAAAATAATGAAATAAATGTGTTCTCTTTTGAATTTTCATATTAATTATAGTGTGATTGACATTAACCTGGTTTTCATATCTATTGGCGCTCGGAGCAATAATTATACACATTTTTATAAAGTCTATTAATCAATCAAAATGTATGATAAGCTGCGAAATATCAATATTACATGTACACAGGCCCCTGTACTACGCGTCGCTAGTCTGACGCAAGCCGCACAATCGCAATACAGCCAGTCATGCTTACATAGCATGTCATGTCGCGAAATTATAAATTTATCTCCTGCCAAGAATATCGATCAACGCTCCTAAAGAAGTATTGACTTCAAAAACATTTAATCCTTAACAGATTATAATGAAATGTCGTACTCGGGAAGCATATATGCAATCCTAAACTTGATAACATATTAATATTGTCGCACATAATTTTAGAAATCATAAAATATGACTTAAAATGAAATAAAAACTTGAAACTAAAACACTGCGTAAAGATACTTTCCCAACCGCGGTTACACCTAATAAATTAATACGTTGTTATAAAATATTTCAATTTTAAAATATTATCAAAAGAATCCTTAGAGATATATTTTGATTAACGATATATACCTACATTAAATATGAATTTGCGAAAGGTGTCGAAGGTAGTTTGTGACCCATGAATGCCTTTGAAACTCAAAGGAAAAGGTGTATAAACTATAATAAGACCCAGTCGTGTTATGTGGATTCGAGTGCTGGGCTACGAAAGAAAGAGATGCGAAAAGAATACAAGTGGCCGAGATGCGAATGTTAAAATGGATGTCTGGTGTAACCAGAATGGATAAGATTAAGAATGAGCATCATCAGAGGAAGTTTGAAAATAGCACCAGTGGTAGAGAAGAATAATAGGTTAGTATGGTACGGGCATATTATGAGAAGAGATGAGAGTCATGTAACGAGAAAAGCTTTGAGGGTTATGAAGATGAACGGATATAGGAGTAGTAGAAGACCGAAAAAGGTATGGTGGATTGTGTGGAAAATGATATGAGGTAACATCTAACAGGGGAAAGTGGAATAGGAAAGCATGTTGTGCCGCGCCTACTGAAGTGGGATAAGGGTAAGTAGATAATTCATACATGATATGATACGACATAAAGAAAAATACATTTGCGATTAGAAGAGGTTACGAAGTTTGTTTCGGTTTTGCTTCAATGTAATCCGATAATGTCTCATATGAAAATTTAGATTATTCATATTTTATTTGTATATTTTTACCACGTAAGAGTAAACCGTTATGCCCCCTAAATGCGACTCTCTCTCTCTCTCCCTATAATCTGGTTTTTGTACCCATCATTTTTTCAACGCAAATAACGTGTAGTAAGTAACCAAATCAAAATGTTTCATTTACAATTTAAAGAAAAATATTAATTTGAATTATATATCAAATATGGAATTAGAAAGTATATAAAACAAATCTCTCTATCTATGCTATAATAAAACTGTAACAAAGACAAATCTGTACATTAAATATTTTTTGAAAATTTTGATCGGGGTAAACTTTGTTATTGATATAGAAGCCAAAAATAATCCTTTTACAATTTTCGTGTGTTTGTCTGTCTTTCTGTCCCTGTGAACACGCATCACGCTGAAAGTACTGAACCAATTTTAACAAAACTTGAAACAGTAATAACTAATCTTACAAGATTACATTTAGGATACTTTTTGTTCCATAAAACGCAAGGGGTTCTCCACGATAATACAAGACAAAAAATTGTAGTTAATGTAACTAGACTTTTTTGCGACACCTTAGTACAAGAGCCAGCAACGTTGGAAGAACTAGAATTTTAGAAAAGTTAGTTCTTTAATATGAAGATATATTATGCCCTTCCAAACAGGATTCAGGATACCTGGTAGCCGTTTAACGTTGCGTTTTGTAATGCGCATCACACCTTTACAGGTCATAATTTTGGGACTAACGTCATCTTGAATACATGCGTCTATAACAGGCGCTTCCACAATTATCGCTATCTTTATCATACAGCCAGTGTTGCGCTAAACTATAGCTATAGCTAAGTTATTCTATACATATGATTTCTAATTTACCCTCTTTTATGTCTAAATAAAATAATATTAAAATTACAGCTATCTTAACATGGTTTGAACATACTTTTTTTATTTACAAAAAATAGCATCGGATACATTTTTGTTAATAGCAAAAACGTGTGGCAATAATAATTTCATGTTTTAATAGCGTATCAAAGTTATTGAAAAGCAAAACATTCTAAATTTATATAAAAATCAACATTTTTGTCAGCAAAGGTGCAATATGCACTAATAAACGCAACGTTTACCGGCAGCCAGGTAGCCCGCACGCTGTTCGGAAGAACATAAAGATATATAAAAAACTGGCTTATTCAAATTCGTTGTTGAAACCGTTGCTAGCTCTTAGACGAATAATTACAGGCAAGTAACAGTTGACGCGTCGTGCTCATATCTTTTTAATCTTTATATTTTTCTTCAATACAATGGAGTGTGAAAAAGTTTTAATACAAGTTGAAAATAGTTATGATATCACTCAGTGTTTAATTTATCATTATTTATTTTATGAATATATTTTATAGTTTAATTTACAATTTAACTCTATCAACTTGATATTTTATAATGTAAACTATACTGACTGTATAGTAAACGTCTACAAAAAAGGGACGGAAGGTTCCAATTGGGGGTCCAAAGACCTCTAAAGCCTTTTTTTTTACATTACCGCCAATATATGTGGGTTAGTTTTCATTTTAATTGAACCCGGTAGATGATGCTACGAAGGGGTAGGCTTATTTTAAAATATTTCTCACATACCATCTAGGTATATGTTTGAGTGAGTCCCTTGGTAGTTTGGATTCACAATTAGAAACGGTAGGTGTGGCTGCAATCGGGTTGTAGGTTTATTAAAATTTTTCGGGTTAAAAAATTCAATTGATACCAGTGATAACCGATTTGGTGCAAACGAAGTTGCGCGAGTCAGCTAGTACTAAATAAAAATGTGAGACAATAACTCAAGTATGATTTATAAAAAACAAAAAGTTGTTATAAAGTGTCCGTGCGTTCAATAATGACCTACTACTATATTTGTCTACTTAAATTTCAATATACACACACGCATTCGTATGAAAAAGAAAAAGACAGAGAGATATAGAAAGAGACATGAAGGGAGCATAACGCTTTTTCTTTACGTAACGATTCCTACCAATTAACTCCTATCGCAAGGCTCGTTAAGGAACTTCGTTCCAAAAATACAGTGTCCACTCTTCATAACGTCATTCGTTATAATGAAAAAATCCTTGTAACATAAAATTTTAAATCCATTTATTGATACTCCCTATAACACAGTACCCATTCTTTATTACGAAGAAGTATGCTAGTACATAATTATATTAAGTATTATTATTATCGAAAAGCCATCTTATGTCGACAATACTTTATAACGAAAAGAAATTTTAGATCTCTTGTAATTCATGTCGCCGCTATTCCTTTAAGATTGTTTTATAAAAATAAACACTACGACTTCGATTATTATTCGTTCGCTAAAAACCAACATTCAGATTTTGAAGGTAACGATTCCATTGGTAAATTTTTTATGCAACCCTAATTACGAAGGAAATAATTTGTCTAGAAATAACACCACATTTCGTCTAGTATATTATGTCATCGCGTTCTATTTTAAGAATAATATATATCGCATATAAATTAACATTGCACAAATCTAAAAATAAATTGTCATGAAAGCTTGATATAGTGTCTGACGTTTATATATATATTTTTTATGAACTAATACTCTGATAAACCCGATACATTAATTAAACAGAACCAGTTTGTTTCCTGCATTAACAAAATTATTTTATGCAATGAATTATGCATATATTTGCAATGTTCTTATAACAGTTTATTCATGAATTAGATTTGCCCGTGGTTCCACTCATCTTTATAACGCAGTAACCTAATGCATGCCTACAAACGGAAAAGTTTGTGGCATCGAAAAAACTACAAAAAAAAACGAATGAATTTTGGTGAGACTTTGCAACTGAAGCGACGATAGCGTGTTCAAATCCTAGCAACTGGGAACAGGGAAAACAGCGTAATGAAACATTTGTCGTTTTACAGCTGAAAAGTCTACGAAAACACAATCGTGACAAAAATTTCACAGTTCTAGATACGTATTGCAAGAGAACATTCTAGAAGTAATGTTTGATCCAGTTTGATTTACTATTGTCGTCAAGAATATGTTATAAATTATATTAAAATTTTAAAATCTATGTAGATACTGGTATATGCTATCAAACACGGTAATAATCATAAATAAGTATCTTTTAAATAAAAAATGTACAGAAAGATTTCTATCTTTGATTTTATATTTTTATCTTATCAGACGTTGCGTTTTATATTATGTAAATATGAAAAGATTAACAGAGAAAGGTCTAAAAGAATACATTACTTAATAATAATAATGCAATTGAAGCCGTAAGCAAGTATTTTACGTAAAAAATATTTATGGACCCGCAAAATATGGACGCTAAGTTGTCTAAGTAATCCTTTCATATAAAACATTTTTTATGATCTCTACAAGTATCATTCGTAATTTCTAAATCAAATCATTTGCAGAATGACACACTTGCAGTATACCAAACCATTAAAGCCATTTTTGAGAGAAATCCACACATAAAAAATCAAATAAAACATTTAAAATACTCAATTTGAAATAGTCTTTATAATAGATACTGCATTAAAAAAGAACCATGTACAGACAGATTTACATATTTATTTATGTTACATCCGTGAGTGATAAAATGCCATTTGTGGTAAGATAATTTATCCGTACATACAGACGTAAGTAGAACAAACTCAATATTAGTGTTCTTAGTGGCAATATCCGCCATCTTGTGGATTTCTTCCGGTGAACGTTTCTTGTTGTCATTTTGATGTCCAAGATAGAACTGAGAGGTCAGACAGACTGGCTCATCACTGGCCTCTCCCAAAAGGGAAGGAGAGGATACGAAACTATGCCTTCTTCAATGAAATCTTTGCAGCTGATTGATATAGACCGGTCCTTGAGTTAAACTGCTTTGATTAGTTATCCCTTGGTGATTTTATTGTGGCTGGCTTGTTATTGGTGGTCGGGCTGTGTTTTCTGAGAACCCTTACTATCTAGACGGAGGAGCTCCATCAAGCTTCATAGGCACACTTATTCGGCGTTGTGGTCTCCTTCTGTAGCGGCCCACATATATCTGAATCGCTAACAATACCGTTATCTCGCACTTCGATTTTGGCAGCTGGGTTGCTTCGGGGTTTGTTTTGGCGATAGTTCTCGCCATTCGCGAGAGCCTCTTCTTCTTATTTGGCTACTTCGACTTTTGGAGACTGTGTCACTGGCAAAGGCCATGAGGCTCCTTGCCACCGTCGTCTCGACTGCCACTAGCAAAGAAGTAAAATCCATCGTGCAGCTAAAATCACTGGTCTCAGTGACGCCTGCTGGGCTGCCACGTGCCTCCCTTCTGTGGGACTCGGGGCGCGTATTGCGTTTCATCTTCCTGTCGTCTTCACTTTCAGAGTACTTGAGCTTGTCGGACAGCGCTCTTTCTAGCGAGATCGAAAACAACCGTGGGCTCGGGATGTCGGGCGAGCTGAAAACTCTATTTTCAGCAACCTCCAGTACTGCTGCATCCTAAGTGTAGGAGTTATTGCCCTGCCTTGCGCCTCCGTAACGCACCGCTGGTACAGCATCATACATCGGACCTCTACAGTTCGACAGGACCCCGGTTCCACACGGTGCTCAGCAGACAACCACGCACCCCCGACGACGGAGCGATCCTATATCAGTCGCACTGAGGCTCGTTTATACGATTATATACGATAAAGTAGGCGTTGAAATTTCTAGAGTGCAGTAAAATAGTCTATGACAGATCCACAGCATTCAGGAAATGTTTCATACCATTCTATTTTCAAATACACTTTCATTAACTTTGTTTCTTGTGTGTACAAAAAATAAACATTTTAGATATTTTATCCATAATCTATTATCGTACATTTTTAATAGCTATTATCCAGACTAGCGTAAAACACAAAAATGAGGTAGATGTTACGAGTCACTTGCCTTGGACTGTTGCCGAAGAAGATTATACAGAGAAACAAACGTAAGAGAAAGACTCGTAACATTTACCTCGTTTTTTTGTTTACGCTAATCTTAAAACTAATACGTTGTTAGTCATATAATCTTATCACCGAAACATCTGAAGCGGTGTTGACGAGATTTCTACTAACAAATAGAAGTTGTTTCGGAATATTTCAAAATAGTATAGACCATTACCCTTGCCTATGGTAGTTAAGTAGTAATGATAAATATTTAACAGAGATAAATTAAGTTTTAGGGATTAACTTATAATAAAAATAAATTATAATTTAAAAATAAAAGATAACCCAAAGCTATTCCGAATAAAACGCGTAATAAAACCAATTTCAAGAGAACGGAGCTGTGGGCACCATCTAGTCTAATTTCCAACACCTTAAGCAATGATAATTTCAATGACAGTTGACCCATTTGATATTATAATATTGTCATTATTTTTATGAATGTAATGTAGAATAATCAAGGTTTATTTCGTCGCCACAACACGTGTTTAAGTTAATTCATTATTCGCATTCATTAACAGTAAAATCTCCATCGAAGTACCTTCGTATGTTATTGAACGACATAACAGTTTATGAGCAAATTAACTACTGTCGTCCGTGACTGTCCGCGATAAAATTGTGACGTTGTAACACTGCGAAAACATAGTTTCCTACTAACCTTTCTTACCTGTCTTACCTTTGTTTACAGATGGACATTATTTAAATTATAAATATTTTTTAACACTCGTCTAAGTTGACAGTCCTTATTTTATTGTAGTGATTTATTTTATTTCTATTTGCCGGGGAAAAACGTTTCGTAATACATTATAAATTTCCTGGATACAATTAATTGGCAACAAATAAATAAATTACACAATTTTAGAAATGCACAAGTAAATAATACCTACTATATGGTACTATTGACATTTGACAATTTATTAATTTGACATGATACTGTTACTTGACCTCACGCCGGTTGACGTGATATATTAATCTTGTAAATTGTTTATTTCAATAATTAAAAATCATTTTCTTTTAACTAAAATGTCACAATAATGATAACGAATTTAACTTAAAATAAGTAAATTTTCTTAACGAAGATCTAAACGAAAATATTTTTCATGAATTGAAATTGTTCGCAAAATATCTGTATGTAATGGAATGTTTTTGAATGATAACATTGAATTGAACGAATGCTATTCAGCGTTGCTAGCATAAAAAACTTAAGCCAGATGATTGTCTAGAGACACCTTAGACTCGCTTTTGTAATAAAGTATTTTAAATATGTGTTTAACTAAGTTTAAAATTGTAGGCTCTGCTTAGTAAAATTCTTGTTAGACCCGTGTTCATTTTTGTTTTTGTAATAAGACCGACAGAGTTTAGTTCTTTGTACTTATCATATCTCTATTATATATAACTAGCCGGCCCGGCAGACGTTGTCCCGCCCTGATTATAAAAAAATCCTGAACAAATTATATACCAAAACGTTCCTCGTGAATCACTTTATCCATTGGTGAAAACCGCATAAAGATCCGTTTAGTAGTTTTTGAGTTTATCGCGAACAGACAGATGCGGTAGAGGACTTTGTTTTATGTTATGTAGTCATTAATGGAGATTAGATTTTGGGTCGATAAACTCCAACAAATTTTGACCATAAAATCGGCAAATCCAAGTATGTTTTCTCACAGAGAATACCTACTATTACTTTAAATATGGACTTTATCATAACAAAATATTATACAAATGCATATAAAAAATTATATAGATATAAATCATGTAGTGAAGTTGCTACGTGACAAAACATGGGTGGTTTATAAAGTACGTTATAATATACATTATATAATCAGTCTTAGTTTGCAAATGGTAACAACTCGTTACACGTAAACAATGATATCTTCTTTGCGAATGTAAAGTTTGTTATGCAGATATTTGTTTTTAACACTCTTCCTAGGTCACAGGGTTTTCTCAATTTCAGGGACTTTTTAAAAGCACAAAGGGAAATTTATAGGGATAAAATAATTTGAGTATCCACCGTGCCAATTTTTTTTAAAGTGAAACTTCTAATGAGCGTTAACCTTTTTGCTTGACGAAAATTGGTGGGGATAAACACTGTGTCCGGTATAGTGTTGAAAACACTGGTACTCGTCCGATCACCGAAGATAAGCAACGTCAGGCGTGGTCAGTAATTGGATAGATGACCGCATGAGAACACCGCGTGACGTTGACTTTTAGTTGTATTATTTTCAGTTAAAATGTTTCCCCCTGTAATAGAAAAGTTTCACTTCTATCGTGTGTCTTTAGGACATACCCTCTTTTAATGCCATTCTTTTTACTACAGATTATCAAAAAAGTATTATCTTCCAATTAAGTTTGTCTGTTAATATATTTTTATAATATAGCAGAAATTACTATATATCATAAATCAAAGTCCTCTGTCTGTTCGAGATAAATTCTAAAACTACTAAACGTATTTCCATGCGATTTTTATCAGTAGATAAAACGCTTCATAAGGAAGGTTTAGGTATGAAACTTATCAAGGATTTTTTTTATTATCAAGGCGGGACGACATCCGCCGGAACCGCTAGTATATACAAAAGCAAAAAAAAATTGCGTTGCTGTGGCTTATTTATTACATGTTGAATTTAAGTTATGATAAAGTATTTGGTATAATGAGTCTACCTAAAAACTGTTGCGGTAAAGAACAAAAAATTAAATTAAAATCCGACACGAAATTCAAAATTAAAACGTGGCGCCATCTATGTGTTATAACAATTGATCCTACAGTGTTCTGTCAACAAACTAATTTAAAACGCCATCTCTTGGAGACTGATGAAACTTATAATTAATAACAATAGTCATTATTGACAATCATTTAAATTGTACTTAAAAAATATTGAGGCCATTAAACGAAATATAAATTATCCTATCTCTCAAGTTGGACCAAATTATACATAAATGCCAACTTTCATGAATATCGGTTGAGTAGTTTCGGAGTTCATCGTGGTCAAACATCATGATACTGCATTTTTTTTTATTTAGAAGATAAGCGCAGAAGATGTCGCATGCATCAGCTAGCATATTAATATAAATTCTGGTTTCAATGTGAATGCATCTTACGATTAAGTGTACATATAGTGAACTAACTATAATGTTTCATCTGACTATTTATTACTTCCATTAATATTCTGTATTTGTTTAACACTCAGATTAATTACATATTCCAGACGCAAAAATCTGGTTTATTTATCGCTATACAGTCGTTTCTACTGACCTAGATACCAAGTTGGCAATGGAACTCTAAATAATTACGCTGCTTTTACTAAATCCACTTTATGCAATGTTTACATTAATGTTATATTCATAAATTTCTATTTCTTATCTGAGACAAATAGAATAATTCAAAGTCAGTTATGTAATCTGATACGATTACACAAAGTAAAAGAACTCAGTGGTATAATAAAACTTATATGTAACGGTATGATGTTGCGATAGACGCCTAAATTTCAATATATGTTAAATAGTTTCGCTCAGAATCATAGCAATAATGGCTATGTTGTTATGAACTGTTGTCAATAAAATTATTTCGGTATTTGATTATTAGCTACTAGCGGGACGATCGGATGTGGTCCCGACTCGATATCAAAAAAATAACCTTGATAAATTATATACCTAAACCTTTCTCATGAATCATTTTACCTACTGGTGAAAGCTCATGAAAATCCGTTCAGTTGTTTTTGAGTCTATCGCGAACAGACAGTCAGACGTGGCAGAGGACTTTGTTTTATAGTATGTAGTGATTTGTCATTGTTTTGCAATTAGTAAGAATGACACTTTAATGAAAGAAATGGATATTCGATATACGTATCAAAACTATTAAAGTGCGCTACGTGAAATTTTGGTGTTCTAAAACTGTTTGCTAATGTGCATGTTGCGATAACATCGGCCGACTGTAGTACTAATCCACAGATTCCTAGGTGTAGTTTTCTCATAGACCACTTTCAAAATTTAGCTGGTTAGGGAGGACCCCCTGCACCTACATTTCTACCATATTCCCAAAACTCGACAAAAAACGTGAAGGTTAGATCTAACTATGGAGATTTGCAAGTCTCGACACGTTGTACTGAATATGGAATATGTAAGTTTTAATAAGTAACAGTCGCTGAGATTCTTAAAATATTATCTGACTACATTGATAGGTGAATTCAAATCAACATTTTAATTGGAAAGCAGATAGATTTTCATGGACCCCCGGTAACGAATTGTTAATCCCCATTTCTTTGTCATGCCAAAGTTGACCCACGTCAAGTCTCCCGTGAACCCCTGGGAGCCCATCTGGACCACTTTGGGAACTAAGATACTAGACTGTAGTACTAATAATAGGGTAATCAATAGAAGAATAATGATATAATTTTATTTTTACTGTATAAAAACTTCACAAGAGACTCGTCGCAATTTTAAAACTTTTAAATAAAATTTCAAAGTACCAATTACATGTTATATTTATTATAACTATAGACTACGTGTATGAATATATTCGAAACTGCGTTTCAAACGTCTATATGAATATATGAGTTGTGTTTGTTGTTGTTTTAAATTGCATTTAATTCCTGAAACTAACTTAAAAGGAACCAAGCTTAGAAAGATTCCGTTTAGCTGAAAATCTTCGATATAGTTGAATAGGTTATTTGACTGTATGGTGTATCGTAATTAATGGAGTTTTAAGCATAAGTATGTTTTGCAGAAGAAATTGTAAACAAGCTGGAAATTCTAGTATATTTAGTAGATTCGAAATTCGATTTTCTTAAAAGTTCTAGGCTATCCATTTTTCAGTTAACGAGATTGTTCAGATATAGCACATTGTTCGTAATTCGACAACATTTTAGTTATAAAACTTTATCTTGTCGTTATACAAACTAGACTTGTTTTTATTTATAGGATTGAGAAATTTGAATAACCTATTTTGTATATTTTACAACCTGTTATTATGTTCAATGAAATCTGTTGACTAAATTGATGACGCATATTCATACGTAGGAAAAGTAAAAAATTGTATGTGATAGAATTTTACTAAATTATATTACAAATTCTAACAATTTGATGAGCTATTGGTGAACGAAATCATGAACTTACAGTTCATCATCTTTCCCAAATCTTTCACCCAATTTACACATTGAATAAGTAGGCAACTTAAATAATAACTACAATTTATATGTAGTTTATTTGTAATATATCTTTACGTATGAAATTTATAAATTACTTTCTTTTACGATAGTTTATTCATTTGGCAGAAATTGGTTCAAATCTTCCTGTAATAGATACCAGTTGTCAATACCATGGACGAACTTAAAAATTTTAGTGTCATTACTATACATAACATAATTTGTATGTTATACGTAGTTGTATATATGTATTAAATAATAACGGATCGAGATGTAATCCCTGAGGAGAGAGGCCTGGAGAATTTTTCTTGTAGCGTTATATACTTATTCTTACATTCGCTAATTGATATCTGTTATGGACATAGGAAATGAACCATTTCAATAAATCACCAGATATAGTGATAATACCACAGAATAATAATAAGCCACAGCGTCTGCATTAAAATGAATTCAGTGAAAACATGCGGAATACTCAATATAGACGGCATTAACCTGGTAACCCTCATCCATTTTCTCCGCTATTTAACTTGACTATAGTCTTCTACATTTGATCTTTGTCCGGATTTGTAGATTGGTGTGTCAAATGTCTTGTACTAACTTTGAAAATACACGAAAATAAGAGTTAGAATTTGTGGAATAATTTACAAGACATTAAATATAACCTGTTTAGATAGAAAGGCAAAAGCTTAGAAATAAATTACAACTTTCCTCATTGTAATTTGTTCATGACGTGTGCGAAAACAAATTGGTTTTTTAAATCTTTAATCTTACTCAAAAACGTTGTTGATATTTTGTAAACAAAGCCTACATTTCTCAATATATAATAACAAATATTTAAAGCATGTCCTTAAGAGAGAGAAAGTATAGTAGTCCGAAAGTAACCCAAACTTATTCCATTTTGTGTGGTATTTTTTTGTTCGTTAATAAAGTGCACAAATGATCTTGAATACCACTTCAGGATTTCTCTATTCAGATTTTAAGGCACGTACTTATCAATAGCTACTTTGATTCTATCATAGAAAATATGAGGTGCATTGTCGACAGATTACTTATTCAAATCATGCTTTCAGTAACTAGAATACGAATTTAGACTATTGTAGCCGGTTTGCCCGACTTCATAGATCAATTGAGCACTGTAATTCTACTGTAACGTACTATAAATCTTCTTTAATTGTATTTTTCAGAAAGGCAAGACTGAAATCTCCAAAAAGCAAAATATTATCGTCACGGATTCCACTTTTCCCTGTTTGTTCATGATAACCTCAAAAACTACTGAACGGATTTTCATGCGATTTTCAATAGTAGATAAAGTGATTCACGGGAAAGGTTTAATTATATAATTTGTCCAGGTTATGTGTAAATTGTTTTTTTTTTTCAATTTTGTTGTTTTCGCAAAAAGATCATTTGGTATTGGTAATAAAGGGAGAGAAGGATGATCGCCCTATATATGCCCATATTGTCAATAAGTAATATGTTTGGTCTAAATCTAAATGGTCTAATATATTTTTAAAAAGACGCCTTCTATCTTCATAATGACTATTAATAATTATAATATTGAATTGTATACAGTGAATGAGCTGACAGCTTGAAATCTTGCATAAACATAAATCATGATATAAAAAGCAGTTTTTAATAGTCGAGAATTTAAATAGTGCTCATTGAACTCGACACAATATTCTTATATGTTACTATGGTTACTGAGTTATGTAGACGAAAGCGTGGTAAATAAAAGAAAAAGGTCGCCAAAATGATCGAAAAGACAATATAATTCAAATTATACACATAGATACAGAAATATGAATACTCAATTATATTTATTCTTGGAGTCCAGTACAACGGACATCTTATGCACATGTTTACAGTAAACAACATATATTTTCTAAATTGTATGCGTATGAAGTCGCGAGTAACAGCAAGTCTAAAATAGCATAACCTAAATTACTTCCTAAAAGGCCAGCTATCTGCCAGTGAAAGTCCCGTGAATATCGGTCAAACCGTTTTGGAGATAGCACTGCGGAGGAAGACACGATTAACAGTTAGTTTAAATTAAAATAGACAAAATTACTTTTTATAATGTTCGCTATCTGCTTGTGAAAGTCTCGTGAAGATCGGTTAAACTGTTTTAGAGATAGCACTGTGGGCAAAGCCAGGGTTAACAGCAAGTATAAACTAAAATTACTTGCATTACTTTTTATGAGGTCAGCTATCTGTCAGTGAAAGTTTTGTGAAGATCAGTTCAACCGTTTTAGAGATAGTACTGCGGGTGAAGCCACGGTTAACAGCTAGTCCAAATTAAAATAGATTAAATTACTTCCTATGATGTCCGCTATTTTCTGGTGAAAGTTTCGTGAAAGCGGTTCAACCGTTTTGAATATAGCATTGCAAACAAAGCCGCCGTTAATAGCTAGTCTAATTTAGAGTAGCCTAAGTAACCCGCTGTAATTTCAGCTATACAAATAGAACAAATAGACAGACAGACCGACAAAATTTAAAAAAAATCATATTAGTTATTAGTAGCGTGTATACTTTCGTACCCAATCAGTAAAAAAAAAATATTTTGATATTACATACAGACACTTCATTTTTATTATATGTTTTATGTTTTATTATATATATCTTTTAAGGATAGCCCACTATACTCATTATATCATCCAAAAAAATTGTGATGTATATATAATTCAAAAGGTATTTAGACGGATACAATATTGATACTTATTAACTTAAATACGGTAGTTACATGAGCAATTCATGCACATTCTTATCTTTATCTTTATATATATAATTATTTTGTCCTTGTGTTTGTTACTAAACTCCTCCTAAACGGTTGGACCGATTTTGATGAAATTTTTTGTGTGTTCCAGTGGATTCGAGAATGGTTTAGATTCATAATTGGTCCCGGTAAGTGGGGCTGCGGTCGGATCCTTTTATCAGGGCGAGACAATGCCCATCTACGCCCGCTAGTTTGTAACGGGAGAATTAATTTTTAAATATAAAAACTCGCAAGTATTGTAATTTTTACTTGCTTGTTGATAGACGTACTATGTATGTCATTCATGTCGAATTCATTAAAAGCATCATTCTACCGGCAATCTGTCGTAAATTATCTGTCTTATTTATTTTAAGCAAATTAATGGAATAATCGCAGCGATGCGCATCGTATTGTGTATTAGATATTTCGGTATCATTGCCGCCTTTTAACATCCATGTTTCGTAAATATAAATTATATAATACACGATATTTAAAAGATGTAGACGAAGTTCCAGAACCTCTAATACTACAAGCATTTTGAAGATAACACTACGCTTAATTCGTTTCATGATTTAAGGTAGACAACGAATAAGATTTTTTTTTTGTGTATAAAATCTAGATTCGATCACAAATTACACTACAATTAACACATAAATAATACACGTGTAAAATGTGACACGTGTGAAAAGTGTTTTGTATAATATTTTTATCGTCATGTTTTATTTGTAGGAAATAAAGTTTAATTTATGCAGTAGATATCACTGTTAATTACTTAAGTATATCATTACAATTAATATTTATGTATTTAAGTATCGATTTCGAAAGTGTTTTATGAAAAGAGATTAATCTACTAACAACGGCATGATGTTACAAACTAACTCTATACTTCGGCTCCTAGATTATCCAGTTGTCCTTGTTATAGATCTAAGCAGCAGCAAATTTTTATTTAATTATTTCATTTACATTTTTACATTTAATGCCCATACATAACGTCCTCCAATTTTTTACATACAGCCTTTGTTTTACCGAGTAACATATTCATTGGTGTATATTTGTCATTTCTCATGGGCCTGGCTCGGGCTAGGACCTCATTCTTTCTTATGAATATTATTAATAATTCTGCTTTGTGACTTTGTTTTTGTTTCAATTGGTTTACGTGTGTGTTATGCGTAGAAAATACAATACTCATTAGTTAAAAAATTTGAACTCTTAATAATGACTATAAGTACTCTCAAGAAGATTGATTATTCATATAAAATACACGTGAACTATGATTTTTTTTTATTTGTGACTAGGTGGCGCTTTATGCAATCATGTGGTTCGAACTTTTATTACTCAAAATTGAGCGTTATATAATAGTGCCTATTGCGACTTACATATAACCCATACTGGTGAGGCAATACAGGTTATTAAAGGTAAATTTTGTAGAAATTTCTTCTTTTTTATTATTATTTTATTAATGGCTAATCTATAGGAAAATGTTAAGGAAACATTTGTAGGCAATTTAATTTTCTATAAAAAAAGTGTTTACGCCAAATCTCTAAGATCGATATTTCTCGAGATATTGTGGTTTTACTTTTTTGTAGCATAAAATTGTAATGGGTAATTGAGTCAAATAAAAAAATATATTTTCTGTTATATATTACGTAATTTTTCAATAGTTATTTATTTTTCAAGCTGTTAGTAAAGAATATGATTATAATATTTTATGTGAATACAGTATGTATGATATATTAAATTTATGTAAATAATAATTTGAACGAATAACAAATATGCTAACTACATTATAATGAATAAATTATCAATAAACAGGATTAAAATATTTTATGTTTTTTTTATATTTATGTATTTTTTTTATTTTAATTATCCTCAAGAAAATCGTAAATCATATCCTCGAGAAACATTTAATTATAGTTTGACTAAAATTATATAAGTATAAGTCAAAACGACAGAGGTCCTACGGTGGTCCGCGCAACACGTAAAAACTACATTATAAAGAACGGATAAAGTTTTATTTTTTAGACAATTGGTTTCTATCTAAAAAAAATCAAGATATTACTATAGTTTTGTTTCGGTTTTAAGGAACAACGATTTTTATAAGCATCAGGAGATTAACAATGCGTAAATTGGGACAAGTGGTGTGGTGCGCATACGCTGGAACGATGAAGTAAATTGACAACATTGTTTACTAAGAAATTTTGTAATTAAAACATATTTTTGCTTTCAAGTTCTTCATGTTTTTCGTTTGTACATACAATATATTATTAAGGTTATAAAACAACGCAAAACAAATCGCAAGTATCAGTTATTTTAAAAATCACATATACGTAATATGAACCCTGAGGTGTCATATAACCATCAATTGATCTCAAGTAAC
This sequence comes from Antheraea yamamai, assembly GCA_036509395.1. Classification (NCBI taxonomy): domain Eukaryota; kingdom Metazoa; phylum Arthropoda; class Insecta; order Lepidoptera; family Saturniidae; genus Antheraea; species Antheraea yamamai. The sequence continues at coordinate 2,120,333 of AP028424.1, read as the reverse complement.
CAAATTTGACTATTTTTATAATAAATATATTTTTGCTTATTTTGTGTCCCTTTATTTATTACATAACTAGCGGGCCCGGCAGCCGTTGTTCTGCCCTGATAATAAAAGACTTGACAAGTTATACACATAAATCTTCCTCATGAATCATCTTATCTACTGGTGCAAACCACATGAAAACCTGTTCAGTATTTTTTTGTGTTTATCGCGAACAGACCAACAGACAGACAGTGCAGGGGGTTTTGTTTTATAATAAGTAGTGATACAGAATGTACAGAGTAATAACAAAGGAAGAATATAACATATTTTCCAAATGCCTATTTCGTATATTTTTACACGAGGCCTCAAAAACATTGGAGGGATACATTTGTACCTCCGCCTCCACTATTAGGATAACAATTGTAAAAGTGCTATGATTTCATAAGAGATGGCACTGTACCTTATAAACTGCAATGTCAATAATTCACATGCATGTATATGTTACACTATAAACAAATGTTCTAAATGCATTTATATTCTGTAAAGTTTTTAGGGCAAGAGTTGAATGACTCACAATGACAGAGACATTCATATTTATATCTATGCTATAAGAACCAAGTTATTCTTGTTTTTTTTTATTAGTTATATTGCGCTAATTTCCATAACTAACAGTAAAAAATCATATAAAAAGCCTTGTTGTATTTTATTTAATACTAGCTGTGCCCGCGACTCCGTCCGCGAGGAACCTAATGTAAAAAAACAGTGACTAATAAAATCATCTGAATGTATTAAGTCCATTTACTTATCTACTTTTCTATCGTACTTTAGTTGCGTCGTCATTAAAATTACAATAACTTTGGATAGAGTGAACGGATTTTAATGAAACCAAGACTAAATGTTTGTTTAAGTTTTTTTTTAATCGTAAATGCTGTACTCATGTAGACAGACGTATATATGTATAAAAGAAGAAGATTAATTGAGCAAAACTCAGTACTAGAAGCGAATGCTTAGATTATGAAATTGTCAAAAATGAAATAATAGAGGATATCGGGTGCTGAGAGCTAAGTAGGTCAACAAAAGGCTGCCACGTCATCATGACGAATTACCACTTACTAGCTAGCCCAAGGACTCCGAAGACTCCTGCACGACGACGATATCTGCCACGACACTAGACTCCGCTCTCCAGAGCCTGCACCTCGCACTCAGCTCGAGGAGATACAACAGATTCCGACTGACGAGTACGTACGAGAGCGACAGTGTCGCTTTCGACCAGTTGATTTCAACTGGAACCCTGTCGGAGACGATAAAACGTTGGATGGCGCTGTACTTGTGTCTCTAGAACGTTGAGACCAGGGGAAAGGGACACAAAGGCGCTAGTAGTCGCCACAATCGGGAAACTGAGCCTCCTGGAAATTCTTGCAACGCAACTTGACCCACCAACTAGAACATCGCGTCGAAAGCGCGACGAACTCGAAATTAAACCCGCCGCGAGTCACATCATGCGCCGATCTCCACCAACCTCACCAGATGCCCAGACGCTGGAGAGCAAGAAGACTAAATCCCTCTCGCTCACAGAGCCTACGGAACTATATGAGATATCTACCTGTTATACCTGTCGGGAGTCGCAGGGCGCCACAAGTGCCTACTGCTGCGCTCTCTCTCACACAGCTCTCACAACCACAGGTGTTGCGCGTTATACCCGCCGAGAGCCCAGGGGCGCCACAAGCGCCTGCACCAGCGTGGTTGTAGGTGTTTTACGCCACGATATTGGTGCCGCCATCAAGCTCAGCATCTTAATCAGCGACGAGTATTATCTCCGTGCAAATACAGCCCCCAGGGGGAAACGCCGTGATATCGAACCCGATACTTCGGCAGAGCTGTCCGCCGATTGTCGTTGAGAGCCTACCCAACTGGACAGATCTCCAAAGACTGGCCGACAAGCTAGGACGCGGACCAAATGTGAGCTCGTATGGACGCGGAATGCGCTTTCTCCCGATGAACACAGACGAGTACCGAACTACCTGCGAGTACCCTACGAAACTGGAGGGTAAAAATCCTGGCCTTAGAAGACCAAAGAAAACAAATAGAACTCCTAAACAAACCGGAGGAGCTCGCGGAACGTCGGAGGTGACCCAGCAGCCAGATCCGACAAAGGGCACCACCCCCGAAATCGTCCGCAATGCCTTTTTGAAGACGCTTGCCACCGCAGAAACCCCAGGAGCCATTGAGAAATGCCTGAGAGCCCTGCAAATTTTGCACAAAATTGATGATCAGGTCCCTCAGTCGAAAACCACGGAAAACCGATAAACAGAAGTCCCCTTCACCGAAACCACCGCCAGATGGCAGTAAAAAAAACCACGATCACCTCACTGGAATGAGGAGCGAATAATAACCGACCCTCCCGCTATAGTGGAAGGGAAAAGTAGAGATAACAGTAGAGGGCTTACCCTGGTATGGATTCCCCGCTTGCAAGTAGGAGTAAGATGAACCTACGACGGATGCAAATCCATAGCATTTCATACATACATTATATTCAAAATACACATTTTGAAAGGTTTCGCGAAGATTAGGAGAGGGTGGAGGGGGTCGAGTCAAATCTCACAACATTTCACCGGGGGTATAGGAGGAGTCAAAAAATCCTCAAGAACACCTCACGTAACTAATGAGGGTCTCCTCCTCACTATTCGGTCATGCGTCAATCGATAGTCACGTCTTTTAGGTTAAGTTTTAATTCTGTTTGATCACACTTGAATCCGTAGTTCAGATATTTTAGTTTAAATAATTTATTGTTTTATTTCTACAAAATACACGGGTCAGCGAATTTTTTTTAAGTATTTTGTTTTATGGTTAATATTTATTTTAATTATATTAAAAGTAATAGACAACGGTATGATATGTTCCACGTCACATTTATCAGATTTAGACGATACAGTATTTGAATAAGAAAAGGAACAAAACAAAAATTTAATAAAATGAATGAGAATCATTTGAGACGATTTTGTTTTATTGAGTCTATAGCTATTAAAATACAACATTAAGGTATACAGGAAGAAAATAATCAATAATAACGTTTTCTTTTTGAAACAAAGCTGCGTTTTGTTGGTTTTCGTTCATGATTTTTTATTTCATCTCTGTATGTCATCCAGCATTAGTCTGCGATCATATTAACGTCCCAACGGCCATGATATCTTCTTTTCATCTCTTTTATGTCCTGATGAAGCCGTTCACTTTGTTCTGCACTGTAGTCGCCTAGATTTGTTGGAAAACAATCAATGTGAGACCTCAAAAAATGAATTTTCAGACTCATATTACAGCCTAAATTTTTATAGGTGTTTAACATTTACTGGAAAATATTTTTATACTCAGGATCTTTTGTGTTGGCTAGAAACTTAGATACGACATTTTTAAAGGCATGTCAGGAATTCCATTTCAAGGTTGTTATTACTTTTTCAAATTCTGTATCCCTAGTCAGTTTCTTGATGTCAGATCCCGTGAATATTCCCTCTTTCGACTTTGTATCAGATTACCTAGGGAAACGTGAACAAAGATATTTAAAACTGTTTCCATCTTACGTGGAATATTAATGTAATTAAAATAGTGGAAGCAATATTTTGTCGGAATCTATCAAAATCGGATTGATAACATTTTTTACTGCAACTTTCAATTCTATTCTAATTTTCCAATCAGTTATTTTGTTCAATGTAAATTTCTTGGTCTACTATCCCATTCACAAATATAACAGGGGAATTTTGTGTAGCCTTGTTGTTGAGCAAGAAGCATGCATATGATTTCTAAGTTATTCCAAACTAACCATTTGTGTTCGATTTATTTTTATTTATTATCTCCAAAACATTTTTCAAGTTTTCGTAAGTTTCTTTAAGATAAACTAAATGAGCTACAGGTATAGATGCAAATTCATTGCCGATATGCAAAAGGACAGCCTTTAAGCTTATTTTTGAAAAATCTATAAAGATAAAAACAAATAAGAATTGTCGTCATTTCTGTGTATTGTATTCGATATTGAATTTTTGTATTAAACCGCCAATATCATAATGAAATAATAATTTATCCTCTTTTTTAAAATACTCCACAAATTCTTGTTCTCTGCTTCGATACCAGTAAAATGTAGTTGCAGCATCTAATAAATTGTTTTCTTTTAGTCGAGAACCGAGAAATACTGCAGTGTCCTTAGGTAATCCAAGATCCCGTAGCAATTCATTTAGTTCTTGCTGTTTAAAAGATCGAGGGTCATTTGTAGGATGAAAAATTTCACCACTGATTTGCAGATGATCACTGTGTTCTGAATTTTGTGATAAAGGCGTTTTGAAGCTGTTAGTGTTAGTAGGAACTGGCATAGGTAATTTGGGTCCATGTGTTTTGTTACAGAAGAAACATCAGGATATCGTTAATTTAGTTAGTTAATCGTTAATTATGTCGTTAAATTTGTCAAACAAAAATAACAATCATCTGTATGATTTTGTTGTTTCCGCCAATACATAGGAATACCAAATGACAACGATTTTGATTTACCGTAAGTCCACTGTCTTAACACTTCAACACATAGCCGGCATACTATATGCGAAACCCACTATTTTTCTTGGTAACATAATCTCATTCCGAAGTAAGCATAATACGCATTTCTTACAAAGCCTGTTATATTTAATATTTGCTTAACTATTGTATATTGTCCACAAATATAGGAAAATACATTTGGACTGTTTTTACAACTGCGAGGAGCCATGGTTACAGATTTAATAAAACAATCTCTTATTACACTTTTATTCCTATGATTAATCTATATATTTTATTAGACTATATAAAACATTTTTTTGTTGCTTTTTCTCACAGGGGAAAAGCAGGTTAGTAATAATAGACTATAAGATGGTTGCTCATGGAGTATAGAATAGAAATATGGTCATGAATTTAATTTTGTAAAAAAAAAACAAACGAACTTACCGATCTAACGAAATATTATATATTTATCTATATGCAAAAGGAATATGACTTGATACGTTAAAACAAAGTTTATATTTGCTATATACAGACCAACATCTATATGTCCGTGATGATTTTTTTTAAAAACCTTTTTTTTCACAGACCTGTGTAATTAATAAATATGTTAATAATAATAAATTAATTGTTAACTAGTATGATAGATGTTGTTTACGTTATAACTGACTCACTCTTTAATTTTTTAATCCTGTATCAGTATTCACTAGCATAAACAAAAATAGATAGTTCTTAGAACGTAATGTATTTAATATGACCTTTGATCCTTTGAATACGCTTGTAGTCATATTTAAAAACGGTAAAAAATCCCCGCTTTTAATAGTTAGTGCTGAGCAATAACAATATTATCACTTAGCATTATATTTACCGGTTAACATCTTGAACAATAAGCCGGAAAATGTTAGCGGATGTATAGTTTCGCGGATATCTAATGCTTTCTGCATATTTCCAAGAACACTTAGTCATAAATAAAAAAATAAATTGCAAAGTAACTTTCCTCGTGAAAACAAAACGAAAACGCGTGCGGTCTGATACTAAGTTCCTTACGTTTCGTCTTCATATACAAATGTAATTCGCTATGGAGATTTAGATAGTTTATGTTTATATGTTTTCGTAACGTAAGAAAAGAGCATTACGCTCCTTACTATTTATCATTAGAATTATTTACCATTAGTGTTAGAATTCTATTTCTCTTTCTATTACAATTTCATAGCATTCCTATTATTTATGAAAATCTTTAAATGTGTAAAATAGTTCAATATTCAGTTTTTTTTTATATCATAGGAGGCAAACGAACTGGTGGGTCAACTTCGGTTTTCGCCAGTAGATAAAGTGATTCCAGAGAAAGGTTTAGGTGTATAATTTGTGAAGGTTTCTTTTATTATTAGGGCGGCTCAACGTCCGCCGGACCCACTAGTCTATAATAAGATAGATATACGTAAGATATATGTACATTCAAATTTGTACAAGTATCTCGAAATTTGACCGGTGGAATGTGATTCCGATGTCCACAGGTTCGAACCCGGTATGTACAAACGAATGTCTCGAAATTCGCGTATATTTACTAATTTAAATTGGTAAAACTATTGGTTGAAAGAAAACATCTTGAGGAAACCTGAATGTGAGAAATGTTCTTGTAGTACTACAGTATGTGGAAAAACATAGAGCTGTGAGTTTGAAATCGCCAATACGTCGTGAGCTGGCGAAGTGATTATGCCCATACCTTCCTTGGGGAAGAGGCCTATGGCCCTGCAGTAGATCTCTTCCAGGCTGGTGATAATAATCTCGAAAAACCAGTATACTTGATACAGTTTCCATTTCTCAAATCTTCTGCGCAAAATGTGTTTACGATTGATCGATTAATTTGATTTGTTGATAACAAACACAGAAGGTATTCATTAGCAATCAACGCGAAGTTATCCAAATGGTAGAGTTCCACTTCAAATTCATTCGATTTAGCTAACGATACATATTTGAGTATATACGTATATTTACGTGACAGATGTTTTCTAAGTCTAGTAAAAGAACGTCTCTTAGAGATCCTATGAACTTAGAGAGTAGGCGTGCATTGTGGAATATGTTGTAAACCAGTGAACGTTAGTATCTCTGTATGGTCCTCTTGTGAAAAAAAGAAACACCCTATATTTTTTAGTAAATATGTCAATAACTTTGTACGCAATCAACCAACTGAGTAAATTCAAATCATATTCCAAGTCATTTACTAATATTGGTAGAGATAAATTGATTCTATTGGAACAATGAACAGTTATTATAACTGTCGAAACATTTGTTACATATAAAATTCGTAGCACAGAAAGCGTGCTGGCACCTAACGGAGAGTATCTTGGCTCTCTTAGATCTCATAATCTTAGATAATCATTTTCATTGCTACTGCTGAATACGCACTTCAGTATTTGTGCCACTCTTAACCGTGAATATATCTAACGTGCGATAACTGCATTTTAACTTAATGTTAACTGAGCATTATATATACAACAGAATAACAATCAAACAAGTACGCTGCAATCTTATTAAGCAGTAAAGGACTTGAACTGAAATTATTACTGACAGTGCTTTAGACGGTTTAAGGACCACGAAGTTTACAAAGTTTTTTTTTTAAGTTTTTTTTTTTAATTGTAAGCAATAGTCTCTGGGACCCTGCTTGGGATTTATTTCTGTTTAGCCGGCAATAGTAATATCAATTATACGAAGTATACAATATATAATGTTATGTATTCTAAGTTTTATAGTCAACATCAGGGAAGTGAACATTTCTTAAAAATCACTAATCTAGGTATTATAATAAAGATATTGACGAATAGCTATATTTAAACCCATATGAATAATTACATGATTATATATTGAAAACAGCTTTGATAATAATATATTATTTAAGTGATTCAATAATATCTGTTAACCTTGAGTATGGAGCTATGCGACAAAGAATTATATTAAGAACATCATATCCAAAAACAGACTGTATATTATTTGCTAACGTTACTTATTCACTGACGTGACTCGTCACGCGGTTAGTAGGTTCATCCATCGGGCCGTGGGGGACACATATACCTAAATGATTAAATATACTTATATATAGACGAATATAAAACAGTTTAGTGCCGTTTTTTGAACTGATTTTTTGAAGTGAAAACTTCTTTAAGTGCGATGAGCGGTATTTTTGGCAGGAGATAAATTTATAATTTCGCGTCATGACATGCTACGTAAGCATGATCAGCCGTATTGCGCTTGCGCGACTTGCGTCAAGCTAGCGAGCCTGTGTACATGCAATATTGATATTTTGCAGCTCATCATACGTTTGATTGATCAATAGACTTTATAAAAATGTATATAATTATTGTTTCGAGTGCTAATATATATGAAAACCACACTAATGTTAATAATTTCAATAAACAAATTCTCAAATTTAATAAAAAAAAAATCACACTATAATTAATATGAAAATACGAAAGAGAAAACCTTTATGTTTCCTTTTCTTGAGTTTTCACTTCTGTCAGCAGTCCCTATGACTGCCTCGCCTTTTTTTACTCTTTCTTTATACAATAGCTATTGACGAGCACTGTTATTATTGAAAATAAATTATAGGAAATAAAACATTTCTGAATAGTCTCTGTCTCATACCATTTAAAATTACAGTGTAAACTCTATATGACAACAAACTCATTAAAACTTCTAAATTACTTGACTTTCGTTGGTTTAACGTATTTTCTATACAATGATACACTCTATATAGCGTCTCGTTCACTCTAAACAAAGACAAAAATTTTTAAGCATTAAGCAGTAATTTCTAAATTGTCAAAATTAGTAAAAACTGCAGCTGTGTTGTACGGTTTATTTTTTGTTGTTTTGCTGCTTTATTATATATCATATGTTTACCTCGACTGACGTACTAAAATTCTAAAAAATCTCTCCTTTGTTTTTTTTTCATTAACAAAGTGGACACAACACATTGATTGACATTTAAAAAAATCACTAAAATCTACAAACCTACATAGAAGTTAACAATAGCTTGACTGCAACAGTATGACTTACTGATGAGGAAATTCTGGATTCAGTGAGAAAAACTCAGGAGCAACAAGTGGATGAAAAAGACGAAATAGTCGAACTTGAGCCTCCACCAATCAACAAACAAGCTCTTGATGTAGCAAAGCTATTAGAAAAAGAATTTTTATATAATCTAGTTGATCCCACAGTATCCCGAGATATGAGTAAAATACATAAAAAAATATAATTAAATTATTGGAACAACAAAAAACCCAAACGATGGCAATAATAAGCGTTGTTTTTACGTTTCTAAAATTTGCACTATATTAGTAAATAAATATTAGAATAGTAAAATAATATCAATTTTATATTCACTCCACTTAACTCTCTGTAACGCAAAAAAAATGCAACGGATGGTCCGGTAGATGTCGTTATATAGAGTTTACACTGTATATATATTTTTAAATAAGAAATAGGTTAGAAGAACAATATACCTCGATAAGAGTGCTATCTACCGGATCCTACTATAACTAAGAACAACAGTGTCAAGATGACACTATAAGTACAAAGGAAATTCGTCAAAATTAATAACATCGCACACATCGTAATTTTATTTATAAACACAACGTGGATGTGAATGTTGCCGAGATTCTGGTAAAGAAATCACAATATAAACAAAAAGTACACAAAACACTCTTGAAACGGGCGGTGGCCCTTCAAAATCAAGAATCATTTATTTCAATAAAGCCCTGCCCTGGGAAGGCGCTTACGAACGATGGAACTCTACCACCGGCTCATAAGATAGCCCAGGCACCGAGATAGACCGGCAAGAAATTCGATTTGGTTTATCGTTTGAATGTATATATTTTTATAACAAGGCATTGGAATTAAAATCGTTGTTCGCGGATGTACAGAAAGGAGTATCATTTTCTGATATCACTATCGTTCACGTAACGATCCACTCTATAACAAAATATGTAATTTGGTTGACACTGCGCTTGAACTTACTTTCTGGCAAACTAATAATATGCTTTGGGGTCTTATTGTAGACTCTAATATTACTTAAACTCAAATTTTAAAATCTTACTGAATTTCAAACATAAGTGATGTGTTTTTTTTTAATTCTAAGCTCAATAATATTCTTTATTACTCTTTCGTCCGCATTACGTCGCCATTTAACACTACATCTAATTATGATAAAATAATTAGGTCGGATTAATTCAACGACTTTTCCAATTTACACAGATTTAAATTTAATTTTACTTTTCTGAGCTCCGATTTTAAATGCGGAGATGTAGTCTGCGAGGCTTTTTGGGTTGCCTTTCTACCGCGTATATACCGTAAAGGCAGAATACAAGTTGTACCTTTCTCGAACACCGAAACATCACAAAACCTGTATACCTCATTTCGTTTGGGTCAACCATATGATTTTTTTATTATTTTTATAAACAGTTAAGTGGTATCAAAACCGACTGATCCGATTTAAAATATTTTCACCGTTAGGGGCCATACTACCTTTTCGTCTCGTAGGCTTTAGTTACAATAAATGCTTTCAAACTAATTCTATTGACCTGATGGACCTTCACAACTTCATCAGAGTAATGGGGCGACGGCTTATGACACAAGCTGAATATTGCCAAAGTGGCCGAACCTCGGCTTGGGATGTTGCCTTGGATAGATCAATGTAATTATATATGCCATAATGTATGCCTCACAAACGCAGACATATTTTGTGTATCTGTCAATCATTTCAACTAAGCGATTTCTCCACATCAAACCCGGTAAAGCCGTTAACCTATGAATAACGAGTAGTTACTTTGACAGACAAGAAATGACATGACATGAAGGGCCTTGACAGCTTCACCTGGCTGATAATAACCGCAGAAGACACCGAGTCGAAATGGCAACTAGGCCAAGAGTATTAAAGTGGTCTACCCTTGGCTTGGACTCTTGTTGTGAGATTGAGTTTATCCGTTCTTGGCTATGCACATGTGCAGGAGAGATTTGCATCTGTAGCTAATGCGAGAAAATATTTTTATGGCGCAAGAATTTTGTTCTAATATTATTCTGGCTATTATGACATTATAAGGCTTTTGAAAATACGTTAAGGGTCAAGGTCAAAGGCATAAGTTAATTGTTTATGTTAGCAAAAAATTATTATTAATCATCTGCTGTCATAATAATAAAAAGACTAATTACCTAGTAGGTAATTAACAAAGTCTTAAAATTTTTCAGAAAAAAAAGAACGAAGACATAAGTAAGCGTATTCGTTCAGGGTCATCACCATTGGTTGTCAGGAATGGAATCAAATTATTGCTGCTCATTTTTTAATTATTATTTGGTATGCAATTTATATTAGTTTGGTATTATATAACAACTAGCTGTACCCGCAGCTCCGCACGCATTTTTTTTAAATTGTATATAAGAAAAAAAAATATGTGACCGTGTACAATTATAGCAACGCTCTTTAAAACAATTGTAAGTACGACACGCACGCCACCTACAGCGACATGTATCGTATACATTAGATTTATAAATACTAACAGTGTGTCAAATGAGGTTTATCATCAGCAACATATTTGGAACCTTAACCCACCATGTAACTACCTCAGTGCTCACTTACACTGTATAAGGAACTAATGAAAGAATGACTTAAAGATGTTATCATGCTGATATAATATGCCCATATTCTCAATAAGTAATACGTTTATGGTCTTTTTATGTTATCTTTTCAGAAAGACCCCTTCTATCTTCAAAAATACTATTAATAATTATAATGTAGAATTGTATACAATGAATGAGCTGACATCTTGAAATCTTGCATAAATATAAATCAAGATATAAAACTTTATATCTGTTCCATCAGTTTTTAATATTCGACAATTTAAATAGTGCTCATTGACTTGGATACAATATTCTTATCTGTTACTATGGTTGCAGAGTTATGTAGACGAAAGAGCGGTAAATAAAACAAAATGACCGAAAAGACAATATAATTCAAATTACATACATAGATGCAGATATATGAATTTCGTTTATATTTATTCTTGGAGTCCAGTACAACGCACATCTTATGCACATGTTTACAGTGAACAACATATTTTTGCTAAATTTCATGCGGAAGAAGTCACGGGTACCAGCTAGTCTTAAATAGAATAACCTATATTACATCCTATGAGGTCAGCTATGTGCCAGTGAAAGTCCCGTGAAAAGCGGTCAAACCGTTTTGGACATAGCACTGCGGGCGAAGCCACAGTTAACAGCTAGTCTAAATTAAAATAGATTAAATTACTTTTTATAATGTCCGCTATTTGCTGGTGAAAGTCCCGTAAAAATGGTCGAACCGTTTTGTAGATAGTACTGTGGGCAGAGCCACGGTTAATAGGTAGTATAAATTAAAATTGCTGGAATTACTTCTTATATGGTTAGCTGTCTACCAGTGAAAGTCTCGTGGAAATACGGTTCAACCGTTTTGGAGATAGCACTGCAAACGAAGCCACGGTTTACAGCTAGTCTAAATTAGAGTAGCCTATGTAACCCGCTGTAATTTTAGCTATCTCCCAACGAAATCCCCGTCAAAATCGGACCAGCCGTTTTGGAGATGTCCCAGAACAAACAGACAGACAGACCGACAAAAATTTTTAAAATTGCATTTTTGTTGTCTGTATCGTGTATACATTCATACCCAATCAGTAAAAAAAAAATATTTTGATATTACATATAGCCACTTCATTTTTATTATATGTATAGAAGATATAGGATAGGATAGGATATAGACACGGGCTTGTTACTTCTGTCATCAGTCGTCCCTATTACACCGGCCTATACATTTTTTGGCTGCTTTGTGTATACTGGCTGATCTCGACAAATTCAAAGAGAGACTATGATGGGTTCAACACCATATACACAACAGTCGCGACCCATTTGGGTAGACATCGCTAAACACGACACGACTAAGTGTGTCATTAAAACGATAACACGAATATCATCACACTTGCCGTGTGTTGTGGTGGTAAACCAGGCAAACTTCCCAGCGAACAGTTGTATGTCCAGTTGTTTTTCAATTGTTATTTTCCTAGTATGGTTCGTCATATAATGTTTCTTTTCCTTTCTGCTTTCTTTCTTGTCTTTCGTGACCTGTTTTTCCTTAATCTAATCATGCTTAAAAGATACTTGTTTGTTATTTTAATGGACATATCATGATTAGATTATGATTGCTTTATCACATTTCAAAAGCGTAGATTGATAGACCTGAAACTATATAGTTGAGCACAGTGCCTGCACCATTTAGTCTTTATACGTCATAGCATATTGTTTCCCCAGCTTGGATATTAACTACTAACTACTAATATCTCAGATAGCGTTGTCATTTTTCCACCTAAAGCGCTTAGCTGACAACATGCAAAAGTACATTATTAACATACCAATGTATGTTGTTAAAATGTAACAACAGAATTAGCAATAGAAAGATTTAGGATATTAATGGATTGTGTGTATATTGAGTGTTCCAGGTTATTAAAAATAGATCAATTTATAGGCTCAGCTCGAATTTACGAGGGGGGGAATACCACGATCTAGGTTGCTTGAAATATATGACAAAGTGTTATATTAAACCGTGTTACGCATGATAACAGAACTCTGCTGAAGGAGATTTTTTTCCTCAAAACATAAGCATATAAGCAATCGTTTTGTTATATTCGTTTGTTGAGACCTTTGCGCCAAACGGACAACACGTTTTCGTTTCTGTGTCGATCCTTATAAATATAACAACGCAGGTGTTTTTTCTGTTTAACCATGGCGGTGGATTTTCGTCTGTTTGTGCTGTTTATTTTGACTACCGGTGAGTTATCAGATTGTACAATATTATAATTTAAAATGATTCAGCTGAAGTAACTCCATGAAATTCGGACTCTCTTTCCGTGAATATCATGTCTAAACCATTTTTCATGTACTGAAGAATTTGTTATTAATATTTTGTCATATGTGTGTACGCCATATATATTTACTAACTCGGTATCTTATGTGTTGTGTAGCTGGAACTTTGTAATTGATTTTCTAACATAATTACCGTATTAATTAGTGACTTGAAAGTTCGGACATAGCTGATAATAAAAGGGCAATGCAAAAAAAGAAATGGTATAATATTTTCAATAAACCGTGTTTTTAAAAGGAGTAAAAAGGTGGAATATAATTTCTATAAACCTCATGAACAGTATACAGATTTTTAACATTTTATAGGCTGTCCTGAAAATGTGTCCTTGTAAATTTTTTATAGCAGTTAAACCACCTGATATGTTTAGACAGAAAATCGTGGGGCGCATGTAACTGATAATTAATACTGACTCAATTAACAATTTTATTACACCGCAAATAATGTGAACCGATAAATAAGTTCTCCTATTTGTAATTACGCCCTACGCTTCTTATAATTGTTTTAAATGCCTCACATTTATCGTTTTGCAAATATTACAACAGCCATTAATATATCTAATGTTTACTTTTCAGGATGGTATATGAGTCGTATAATTTCAAAATGAGCTTGATAAATACAATTTTAACCATTCATATAACATGTTTAACTTTTTAAAGACTTCCAGTTTTTATACACTGAAAACGAAGTTCCAATTTTTGAACTTTGAAATGTATCGTACATCATATATGATGTTAAAAATGTATATATTTTTCCGTTTAGAAAAATTATGACTTTTTCTACATTTATGTCTTTCTAAACAATTACGTCATACGATATATTATTTTATCCCTAACGGTGTATGTACTCCGTTACATCTCTCATATAACAGTATTTTTTTTCAAGTTAGTCGACCCTTTCTGTTATATTTTGATCAATTAATACATTATCTTAATAAATTATAGTAGGTATATGTATTATTCTGACGTGTGACGGTTCGATTCATTACTATTCAGTGGTTTTTACGTAAAATAGTAATAAATATCTTCACAAACTTCCTCATTTATAATGTTCTGACACATTTTAAGTCGCTTAAAAATATGCTATTTTTTAAATATATAATTACTTAACATAAAATTGGCAATATCATTTGAAATCATTGAGAATTGTTTGTTTTTTTTCTGTCATAAAACTTTAGCCACAATAGTTTACCGCTTGGTACAATTAATTGCGAAAGGAAACGTAGTTAATGAAATTACTACAGAATTTTTAATTTTTCCAAAGCTATGTAACAAAGTGAGTCAGAAATAATTAACAAATTGAATTGGAGCGTCGGTAGCTTCTTGAAATGATTTAAAATTAGGTGATACCCGTGACCTCCTCTGTATTGTTTATTATCTTAATAATACAGTTCATATAGAAATAAAAAAACAATTGAATGCAAAAATATGCCTTCCTTACCTACAAAATTTCTTTGGTCTATATATCTATGTATATATATTTATTTATCCATTCTTTTTCTGTTTTTTCTATGTATGCACTAGCTACAAAACTTTTTAATATTCAACAATTCCGCTAGTTTGCTGGAAGAAAATACCTTATGGCATTAAGCTCGTCACTGTACAAACCCAGTAGTGCAATAAAGTATTCATACTTTCACTCAGTCTTTTGTATTGATTACAAACATCATATTTTCTTGTAACTAAATTATTTTCTTTTACTCATAAGTACTGCCGACAGAGACAACCCAAAACAATGGAATAACTGTGCTCTTTTTTGAATTTTTAAATCAATTATTATCTAAATTATTTGAATTTCATAATTTGTAAATTGAAATAATTATCATTAGGTTTTCATGTCTATTGGCACTCCAAGCATTATTTATATACATTTTTATACTGTTTATTAATGAATCAAACATATGGTGGGCTGCACAAAACTCAATTCAAAGTATCAATATTACATGAACACAGGCCGTTGTACTACGCGCGTCGCTAGTCTGATGTAAACGCAATACGTCACGAGCATGTCGGCGACGTGAACCCTTAAGTTTTTCTTCTACCAAAAATCGCTCAACGCGGGTAAAGAAGTTTTTACATCAAATATCCTTTATTCGATCTTGGCCCTTAAAAAAACAAAATACTATCATCGATTTCGAAAACTTATGATCGGTAAAAACGGGCAAGTAACGGCACTTTCATTAACTGTATTTGGAAGCCAATTCCCTTTCTCTTTTATATCGAACTAACTGTCACCCGCGGTTCCGCACGCGTTTTTTTTAAATGTATTAAAGAAATGTAAAATTGTAAGTAGGTGTGTACATTACAGAAATACTTTTTCAAAAACATTTGTAACTACGACACGCACGCCAACTGTAACATGTAACGTGTACATTAGATATATGAATACGAATAACTTTAACCTACTATATACCACCCTCAGTGCTCACTAACACTATATAAGAAAGTAATGAATATTTTAAACTATACATTATCGAACAATACGAGTATGTGTTAAATTTTTTATTATATAGATATAACATGCCCATATTGTCGATATAATTGTGTTATCCTTATACGTTGTTATAACCACTGAGTTATGTAGATGCAAACGCGGTAAATAAAATAAAATGACCGACAAATTGACCAATATAATAATATAATTGAAATTACATACTTAATTAATTACTCTTGGAGTCCAGTACAGCGCACATCTCACGTGTTTGTTTACAGTAAACAAATTATTTTCGATCAATTCCACACGAAAGAATGCACAGGTAATAGTTTATCACTACACAGTGTAAAACAAAGTCCTCTGATCTGTCTGTTTATCTGTTCGCGATAAAGTCAAAAACCACAGAACGGCTTTTCATGCCGTTTTCGCCAGTAGGTAGAACGGTTCATCGGGAAGGTTTAGCTATGATTTGTCAAGGTTTTCTTTTTATTACCAGGATGGCAGAACGTTTGCAAATAAAAAATTGGAAACAAAACTAACGTAGAATAAACTTTTTGAATAGGAATACAAAATAATCTTCGAAAATGTTTGCGAAAGAAACTTACAACGTTACAATGGCTACGTATATAATACTAACACGCAGCAAAAGCAATCAAAAAAATATGCCCCTTTGAAACATTCTTCATTGGTGCTCTACTCCTATTGATCTTAGCGCGATGATATATGTAAAGCCTTCCTCGGTAAATGAGCTATCTAAAACCGAAAGATTTTTTTCAGATCGGATTAGTAGTTTCTGAAATTAGCGCGTTTAACCAAACAAACAAACAAACTCTTCAGCTTTATATATTAGTATAAATGTGTGTGTGATTAAAGGCTATTAAATAATATTGAATTCAAACCTTACCTTTTTTTATACGTAAGCAACAACATAATTAATTATACAACAAGGCGGAATTCATAATAAATTATAATCTATATACAACTAGCTGATACCTGCTACTTCGTCTACGTCGTTTATAATCTCAATTGTTTTGTTACATCTCAAAGGGATGAGGCAGCGTTTTCGACGAAAGCTCCAACGTTATATTTATAAATTTTCCTCGTGAATCACTCTACCTATTAATGAGAACCGCATGCAAATCCGTTCAATAGTTTTTGAGTTTATCGCTAACAAACAGATAGACGACTTTGTTTTATAATATGCAGTGTTAATTATTGTTAAATAAAAGAGTGATTCCATGGTTTAATTATAATTAAATTTAGATTACTTAATTTAACTTAAATAATTTTATTAACTGTTCGGGATTTTTTTCGTCTATAAATTACAATATTTTTTTACAAGTTGTTTAATATATGCCGCATAATTAACTAATTTTTCTGTAAATTTTATTCCAAGCCAACTAATATCTACGAGCACTACTTATTATTAGATTTTCTTTCATGGGAACTATCCTTTTTAAATTATATTAACTGTGGTTTGTATTTAACTTTTTTAACCGACGTCAAACAGGAAGATTTTCTCAAGTGTTGATAATGCTGATAATATTAATAATCATTTTCTTGACATTCCTTATACCTCTTTAAACTTATCTGAATTAACCTACAATGAGTTTCATAGAAATGAGCCTTCTGTTTTCGCACTTAACCCTTTGCACTCAAAGTTTTATTTTTCATTCGTATTACCAGAAACTCGGAACCGCGACTGTCTACTGTTATCAAAAACATAAAAATCCGCGAGCCGCGACCGTCATTTGTCACCAACATTTTAAATGGCTCCGCTATGGAGCCCTCGAGTGCAAGGGGTTAATAATGTTTCGGACACAGGGCGTTTCCAAAATAATTCTGGATATTAAGTCTAACACCCAAGGTGTAGACAAAATAGCTATGGGTATGGTATTCCTAACACTTTCGAAAACTTTGAAGGTTATTACTGATATTATAAATAGATCTATGCTGATATCGACATTTCCTGAGCAGTGAAAAACTGCCTTAGTACGCCCTGTCCCCAAAAACAATAACCCAAACGGCATTCAGGAATTGAGGCTGATTAGTATCCTACCTAATTTATCAAAAATTCTAGAGAAGGTGGTATATAAACAGTTGTCAGTTTACTTAGAGGGAATCGCTGTCCTTCCTAAATTTAAATTAGGCTTTAGGAAAGCTCATAGTATCACTACTTTTTTTAATTAATGTGGGGAAATCCTTCATGGATACGCCACCCTCCCGGGGGAGAGAGTGGGTTATGTTCGACTCCCACGGACTAAAACCCCACGGTGTACCGACAAACCGTATTGTTGGGGCGGCAAGGGATCATCCTACCTTAGATAGCCGCCCCAACGGTCTGCCCAGCGGAAGGTGACCCGAAGAAGGTATTCTTCTAGTCGTGCGACTTAATTTCGAGTGTCATGTACTTGAAGTTGTTCGTAACTGTTTTATACACTCAAAGGTTTAAACAAATTATATGATTCCTTAAAAACCGAAATTCGTATTAGTCTTTGTGAAACTTTAATTCTCTCTCTAAGCTCAATTATTGTATCTCCGTGTATGGCAGTTGCCTGTTGAGTAGAACAAAAATGTTATCCAACGTGTCCAAAACGCTTACGCTCGTTACTGTTATCGTATTCCACCGCATGCTCATGTAACGCCGTATCTGAACGGCGCACGTATTCTAAAAATGGAAGTACGTTATAAGTTGTGCCTTGCTAAACAACTCTTCGAAGTTGTGAAATCTTAAAGAGACATTTAATTTTTAACAACTATATAAAATGATTGAATAAGGTTTTAAATTATATAGATTCACACAGCCTGTAAGAGACCCAAGGCCATAGACCTCTTTCCCATAGAAGGTATAAGTATAATCACCACGCCAACCCATGACGTATTGGCGATTTCAAACTCCGAGAAATCCACAGTTCTATATTTTCCCTCATACGGTAGTACTGCAAGAATATTTCTCAGGTTCAAGTTTCCTCACGACGTTTTCCTTCACCGTCAGAGGATAGTGTTACCAATTTTAATTAGTAAATGTACGCGAATTTCGAAAAATTCATCGGTACATGCCGGGGTTCGAATCTGTGGGGATCAAACCATTCGACCTCCTCCTATGTTTTGTATTAATAAATCATATTTCATGCTGAGCCGTGGTATATACAAAAAATATTACATCGAGTTTTGTTTTTACGATACAAAATCACCCGATAGCAATATTAAATGAAACGGAGCCTGTTACGTAGTAGGTTAATTACTTTTTTGTTATTTTTTTGTTTTTATGGAACGTGTAACAATATACAAAAAAATTGCGTACATTCTCAAATTCCAACACCCATATATTCGAGTACATTAGGTATATATCTATATGAACATTATAGGCTTGATAATATTATTTGTTTAAAAGAGCTGATGTATACATATCAGTAATATTTAAAACAAGAGGTTGTGTCTTTAGACACACGATAAACGTGAATCTTTTACATTACAAGGAAACATTTTAATTATTCATCAATCACTTTTGAATAGAATAGAATGTGTTCAGTGATCACCATGCCACCTGAACGCTGTACGTCCAACCACGACAACGAGAAAGAAAGAAAGGGAGAAGAGCATATAACAAACAGACCCCTTTGTGGTATGTAATAATGCTATACTGGTGATCACCCAGTAGTCGACATTCGACCATACTTCATTGATTTTGAACTTTATTAGGGTTCTTTTGTCAAAGGGTTTATATGCTTCTATAATCAAAGGTTTTCATCATAGCTACTCAGTTATATGCCATTTTTTATTATATAAACATTTTAAAAAATCTATGTCTAAATAAAAATGAAAATTTAAATTAATTATTTTATATATATGAAACAAAAAACTGGCGGTTACATAAGGTGGTAAGACTCCCAAATTCTTAGTAAACATAACATTAGGAAAATAAAAAAAGAATATCCCAATTAACTCATGACACAATTGTCAATTAATTTTACACGACACCATGGGTGCGTGCGTGGTATTGAATTAAATATAGTCTGTACATTATGAGGAAAAGTGATATGCCCAGTATCATCGTTTGAAAAAGTAATGGTTACGCAATAGAATCAAATGATGATCCCAAAGCAAATATGTTTTTAATAATACCATTAAATTTTGAAAATGAAAGTATTTTTGTTCAAAGTTCATCGTCAGCTGTAGTAAATATAACCGCTACATCATGTTGAACTGCATCATTGTACCGCGGAGATCTAAGTCATGGATTACTTTCATGAGCTTACAAATTTTTGATTTGAACATTAAAATATTCACATTGACTTTAAGCCTGCTAATATTGCTTTACTCTTATGACAAAAGGAAGTGCAAGCAGTTCTGTCAGCTAAATATTTTTACATTCAATAAGACCAAAGAGAACAATAATTATTTCAGTGGTTACATAAATTTACTAAAGATAAATTATAATTTATCAATTAATTATTCATGTATATTATGAATTGACATATTGTATTGTTATAAAATATACTTACAATTTAGCCAGTTAATTTCAAAAGGCATGTAACATATGGAACGTAAATCATGTTAAAAATATTTAATGTAGCATGAAAAATGGTAATTGGAACGTAAGAGTAAAATGAAGGATGTTAAAACGTCTATTTCATTCACATGTGTGTATATGTTGAGTGTCATTCAAGCAGTAGTGTGTGTAATGTATTTAATGAATTTAATGTAATGCATTTTATATTAAAAAAATAACTTTGTGCACTTCTGCTCCATATAAACTTTAAGTGTGCTAAATTTCACGTTCATACGTTCGCGGAATTCGCTTAAAAAGGAGTATAAAGCTTTAGTTTCACGTATTAATATATAAGATATCATCGTGCTACAACCAATGATATTATAACTAAAAAGCTGCAAATACGTTATCTACATGATATTTTGACAAAACAAATGGCACGATAACGCACACATACGCAAAGTAATATTGTAACGTCATAAAATGTGGAAGTTGAATGGCATATTCTCAATATCGGTGGTGTAAAAGAAATAGTTATATGTTACTTGGTTGCGATGACAGTAAATAAAAAAAAAAATAAAACTTAAGCGCAATTGAATCCATTATATACATATAGATATAAAATACTCAAATATAGAACTGGCAATAATATTGATGACATAAAAAAAAACTTGAATCAGTCATAAGTACCGCCGACAGAAGTGAAAACCCAAAACAATGGGAAAATGTAGTCACTTTTGAATTTTCATATTAATTATAGTGTGAATGACAATTTATAAATTTCAGAATTTATTTATTGAAATTATTAACATTATTGTGGTTTTCATATCTATGGGCACTCGGAGCAATAATTATATACATTTTTATAAAGTCTATTAACCAACCAGACGCATGATGAGCTGCAAAATTTGAATATTACATCCACACAGACCCCTATACCCACGCGTCACTAGTCTAACGCATGCCGCGCAAGCGCAATACTGCCAGTCATGCTTACGTAGCATCTCATGACGCAAAATTATAAATTTATCTACATTATCAAAAATACCGCTCAATGCACCTAAAGAAGTTTTCACTTCAAAAATTCGTTTAATTTGACTATCCAATTTGCAAGCTCTCCATTCAGCAACTCTATAATGAACGAACTATAAAGAAACGTGTAGTAAATTGACGACTATCGCACGACAAGTCACGGTATTGATTAATTTGCATTTTTATAAAATACTAGCTGAACCCGCAACTCCGCACGCGTTTTTAAAAATTGTATTGAAATAATACAAAATTGTGAGACCATGTACAATTATAGAAATGCTCTTTAAAAACAATTGTAAGTACGACACGCACGCCATCTACAGTAACATGTAACGTATGCATTAGATACATAAATACTAACAGTGTATTAAATGAGGTTTATCATCAGCAACATATTTGGAACCTTAACCCACCATATAACTATCTAAATGCTTACTTAGACTGTAAAAGGAACTAATGAAAAAATGACTTAAAGATACATAATGATATAATATGCCCATATTGTCAATAAGTAATACATTTATGGTTTAATATCTCATTAGAAGGCCCCGTTATATCTTCAAAATTACTATTAATAATTATAATGTTGAATTGTAATCTTGTAATTTTGCATAAATATAAACCAAGATATAAAACATGATATCTGTCTAAGCAGTTTTTAATATTCGATAATTTAAATAGTGTTCATTGAACTCGATACAATATTCGTATATGTTACTATGGTTATTGAGTTATGTAGACGAGAGAGCGATAATTAAAAAAAAATGACCGCCAAAATAACCAATAAAACAATATCATACAAATTACATACATAGATACAGATATATGAATTTCAATTATATTTATTCTTGGAGTACAGTACAATGCACGTCTTACGCACATGTTTACAGTGAACAACACATTTTTTGCGAAATTTCATGCGGACGTAGTCGTGGGTAACAGCTAGTCTAAAATAAAATAACCTAAATTACTTTTTATAACGTCCGCTATCTGCCAGTAAAAGTCCCGTAAAAATCGGTCGAACCGTTTTGGAGATAACACTGCGGGCGATGGTACGGTTAACAGTTAGTCTAAATTAAAATAGACTCAATTACTTATTATGATGTCCGCTATCTGCCAGTGAAAGTCCCGTGGAAATCGATTCAACCGTTTTGGGGATAGCACTGCAGACGAAGCCGCGGTTAACAGCTAGTCTAAATAAGAGTAGCCTAAGTAACCCGCTATAATTTTAACTACCTCCCAGTGAAATTTCCGTCAAAACAGTCCAGCCGTTTCGGAGATTATCTGGAACAAACAGACCGACAAAAATTTTAAAAATTGAATTTTTGTTATTCTTAGCGTGTATACTTTCATACCCAATCATTCAAAAATTGTTATTTTGATATTACGTATAGACACTTCATTTTTATTATATGTATAGATATACATTATTTAATATGTAAGCTTTTTACAATAAAAACATGGCCATACATTTTTGTGCCGGTCACATAAAAACAAGAAGGAAAATGTATAACAAGTTCGTTAACTTAAAGTGAAAAGGGAAGGTTCTAAAAATATATTTTTCTAATTTAGACTAATATATAAAGCTGAAGAGTTTGTTTGTTTGTATGGTTGAACGCGCTTATCTCAGGAATTCAAGGTCCGATTTGAAAAATTATTTGTTAGATAGCTCATTTATCGAGGAAGGCTATGTGCTATATATCATCACGCTAAGACCAATAGGAGCGGAGCACCAATGAAGAATGTTTCAAAATCGGGCTGTTTTTTCCTTTTAGCTGCGTGTCAGCGTTAGCATCGTATACGTTCTCATGGTAACGTGGTAACTTTCTATTGCAAACATTTTTAAAGTTGACTTTGTGTTTCTATTCAAAATGTTTATTCTTCGTTTTTTTTTATTTGGAATCTATTACGTATTATAAAAACAGTGTGTGTATGTAAAATGATAATTACAACTTTTTGGTAAATGGATATGGTTACAAAGAAAATAAAAAATATTTTTTTAAATCTTGTCGGTATTTTATATTATTATATTTTGTCTGTTTGTTTGTTTGTTCCGGGTTATGTCCGAAACGGCTGCACCTATTTCAACAGGAAAATTACTGGCAGATATCCGAAATTATAGCCGGTGACATATTCTATTTTATTTGTTGAACTGTTACCCGTCCATTCGTTCGTGTGAAATTTATCGAAAGTTTGTTGTTCATTGTAAAAAAACCCCGTGAGATGTGTTCTTTACTGGACCTCAAGAATAAATATACATAATTTAAAGTCATATGTTTGTAAGTAATTTAAATTATATTATCTTTTTGGTCAATTTGGCGGCCATTTTGTTTTATTTACCGCGCTTGCGTCTACATAACTCGGTGATTATAGCTATAACTTATAAGTTATAACTTATAATAAAAACTTAATTATATCGACAATATGGGCATATTATATCTATATAATAAAATATTCAACACATATTATTCTATAATGTATAGCTTAAAATTTTAATTACTTTCTTATATAGTCTAAGTGAGCACTGAAGGTGATATATTATAGGTTAAAGTTCAAGGTATGTTGATAAATCCCATCCCATTCAACACACTATTAGTATTCACATATCTAATGTACACGTTACATGTAGAGGGCGTGCGTGTCGTATTTAAAAATATTTTTGGAAAAGCATTTCTGGAATGTATACATCTACTAATAATTCTACATTCTTTTAATACATTTAAAAAAAAGTGCGTGCGGAGCCGCGGGTTACAGTTAGTGATTATATTATATAACTTTACCTAACTTAGAGTATTTTACGCGTACCTAAACGCCACAGGAAAACGTTCTTAGGAGAATGTCCTTGATTGTTTAAGATATATTAAAAGGTACAAATTTTGCTAAAGATTTGCAGTCAATAAGTATATATTTTACAATCAGTCCTACGTTTCGTACTTTATAATAAATTCTTGATAACAGTACATTTTTTTTTTCAAAAACTGTGAACGCAGATCCATATATTTCGAAATTCATGAATAGTCTCTTCTAGGAAATTTTGCCTACTTATTCTAATAGTAATATATATATATATATATATATACATGTTGTACTATATTGAATGTAACAGGACGTAATAGTGACATCATCTCACGACAGTTAACGGATGTATTCTGTAATCATTTCATAGAAGTATTTTTTCTTGTGTGATGTATGTAATTTAAATAGCTACTAATAAAGGATTACATTTGGAGCCATCAACGTCATGATGTAGTAAGTGGTGTGCCTTCCATCCTCGCTTTAACTGTTTTTTCACTGTTTTCATCTCTGATTTCTAGGCCAGAGCACCTCAATACCATTTACTACACGTATTTTACAGGTTATTTATTGAAGACTATCTCTGCCATTGACTCCATATGCATATTTGTATAAAATGTATTAAGTATCGTAGTTGAAGATATGAGAAATTAGCTTATTTACTTCACTAATACGGTAGAGAGCCTCATAGAGTACAAGATGGAACTAGCACTAATATCATATATATTGTGTTATTTGGCTCTATATTTTGTAATATCGGTGGCGTTTTACCTAATATAGTTTAGTTATCGTCTACAAGTGAAGTGAATGGTAAATAATATCACGGAACATGGATTCTAACTTGCCACAAAAACTCCCTGAAAAGTTCTAAGAAGACGGCCATCATCTTGTTAGTTCATTGAAATGATAGCAAGAAACTTAACTTACTTAGAAAAAATAAAATAAAAATTAAGTTAGGCTTTCATTGGGAACTACAAATTAAAGTATGTTTTTTTGCCATAAACCGATTTTGATGAAATGTATGCAAGTTACGCTGGAGTTGTTTATGAAAACACTATAAATATTCATGTAATAGCTATGGAGAAACGCCTTTTTAAACAAACAGACAGAGTTTTCAAACATGAGTCTTACGAGTCTAATATCACCCACAAAACGTTTTTGGCAAATATTTTCAAGGTACAAGCACTATGCTTCTACAATTTAATTCTACTATAGAAAATCACGCTACAATCCTTGAATTGGAGAAATTGGCATACAAAATGTAGGTCAGAGATCGGATTAATTTGCCAATGAAAACCGAGCCTCACTGACTTAACTGTGAATGCATATCTCATAGCTAGTTTGAATATAATCACATAAGCATTAATCATTACTGTTATTTCACTGGCGATTAATAACCACTTGCAGTATTTTAAATGAAAAGGAATTACTCGAGCGAGTTTTATAGCATAACATACTCGATTATGTAACAGACTCATGCTTGAACGACCTTCGTTATGCTCCTCATTTTACTGTTTATTACATCTTCTTAAGTATATAAAAATCCAGTCTCATGATGTTTGTCCACGATGAATTCGGAAACTACTTAACCGATCTTTATGAAAATTACCATTTATGTGGTTCAAATTGACCAATAGGATAATTTATGTTTCGATTAATTGCCTAAATATTTATAAATAACAAATTATATGATAGTCAATGATTGATTGAAATGAAAAACCCCATCTTAAATGAATGGGAAAAGTATCGTCATTGGATTTTTTCTTAATGTTTTAGGCTATAATCTAACGATTTGAACGATACCCACGTCAAAAAAGCAAACTTAGTATATAACAGACACACTAACCTACAGACAAATCCGTAGCAGAGAAACGGACTGACTCCAACATATCTAGCGGGAATAGTTAAGTCAGTACTGACGCGACAACACTAGACTCAGTTAAAGCTAATATTTATTATAACTGACTTTCGCCCGCAGCTTCGCTCGCATTAATGTACATTTTGACCTTTACCCCGGGAACATTACATTTTTTCTGGGTAAAAGGTAGACTAAGTCTTATTCTGTACTTCTGGAAACGTGTATGCAAAATTTAATAATGATCAGTTGAGTATAGTTATGTTGTAAAAGCGTAACAAACAAACGGACTCACATTAATTGTAATATTAGTTAGAATAAATGACACCGACACAGTATTTACCTGACGATAGAATAACGCGAATAAAACTCACTCAGTGTAAATCAGCCTTAATCGGTGAATCCGACTGATAACATATATTATTGGAGTTTTTGGCGCGATCTTGGAATGTCATGTATTTATATTTTATTCATAACCTTGTGTTATTTGGCTCTGTATTATGTAATATTGGTGTTTTTCACATAATATAGTTTGGTTATTGTGTATATATAAAATGGATGGGAAATAGCATCACGGAACACGGATTCTGACTTGCCATAAAAACGTCCTGAAAAGTAGTAACAAGATGATGGTCATCTTGTTGATTAATTGAAATGATAGCAACAAACTTATTTTTTTTTTTTTTATAAGACTGCTCTAATTATATATATTTGAGAATTTGCATACAAGCCATGTTTTGAAATATGGCAATGAGGATAAACATTTCTTTTGAAAAAAGAAACCGTGACATAGCTTGAGTTACGACGATAATGTAAATCAAAAGAAGGCAATGATCCACTTAAAAATTATATAGGCATATTTAATTTCTGATTCACATTTATAAGCAGGTTTCGAAGGTTACTCGTATTACGAAACGTTTTATGACTTGAAGCCCATCGAAAAAAAACCGGTCTCCGAAAAACTTTCCGCAAAATATATACATACGCTACATCGAGTTATACAGACTGAAGAATATAACGCTTTGCTTAATGTTTGTGGACTAAGTTAAATAAAGTTGTGTGCAGTTCACAAGCGGTTGAAGTGAAACTTAGTGTTCTGATTACTTTTTAAGCATTATTTTATAATATTGTAATATATATTATTAACAACCTTAATAATTCAAAACACAGAATAATTTTGAAAAGTTCCCGATAATCATTACGATCTAACAGAAAGTATATGCTTATAGATTTTAACGTTTCTCGCTCTCTCTCCATCTTTTTGTATATATACTTCGAATACATTAAGAATATACCATCTCATTCTCTCACAGTCTAAAACCTATTTTTTTATACTATTGGTGGCAAACGAACAAGCGGGTCACTTGATGGTATGTGATCACAGCAGCCCATGGACACCTGCGACACGAGAGGAATCATAGATGCGTTGCCTGCGCTTGAGAAAGGAGAATACTCATTTCTATATAGAAGAAAGAAAGTATTTATTGTTGGAAAACAATTACAAACAACAAGATAAATAAAGGAAATATATACATAGTTTTTCCAAAAATGACACCTCCATTCAGCTACGTGCTGCAGTAAGTGGTACTGCAGCGTTGATTGATAACGGGGAGCCAAACTAATGTACGGACATGAAGTCAGTGTCTTGACAAAAATATCACAGGACTCATATATAAACAATAATAATAAAATATAAACATTGAAGAAAATTATAAATGTTACAAATTTTCCCGTCGAAAAAGCCACTTACTGTGTCGGCTGCACAGTGGCTAACATAAGCCTGCGAATACATTTATAGCTTTTTCGTTACACATTCTCGTCTGATAATATCCAATTCACACCGTGCCAAGAGAAGTTTCACACCAAAACTTTCAGAGAAACCTTATTTCTACTTATCTTATTAGCAGTGCCAAACTAAACTAAACTGCTAAAGTGTTGAAATATTTGTATGGAAACAGTACTATGTCAAAAGTTTGAAAAAATGCGTTTGACGTTATTAATGGTTAATTTCGCTATTTAAAACAACAGTGAAGTGTTTTTGAGTTTTTATTGTATAACACATTAATATATATCTATCTGTCTGTCTGTTTGTTTGAACACGCATCACTGCTAAAGTACTGCGTGCGCGATAAAACCTCACCAAGAAAATCATAAAATATATCTTCGAGTAACATTTAGTCTTAGTTTCATTAAAATCGGTTCACTCTATCAAAAGTTATTGTAATTTGAATGACGACGCGATTTATTTACGAAACAAAAGTTGATAAGTAAATGGACTTAATACATTAAGATGATTTTATTAGGCACAGCTATAGTCGACGCATTTTAAATGCGCCTCTACAATTCTTACGCACATCACTACACCTCTCCATAAGACCTATAAGTGCGAGCGAGACAGACAGATAAATATGATTTATAACCCGAAGCCTCAGTTCATAATGCGTCGACTATAGTAAGATATATTACTACAAAGTTTCATCACAATCCTTTCAATATTTTTTGCTTAAAAGTTACAAACATCCATTCAACCTCACAAACAATCTCGTTTATAATATTACTAGCTGTTCCCACGAATTCGTCCGCGTGGAATAATACTTTGGGCCAACGCTAACACGCAGCGAAAGCTCTCAAAAGGAAAGAAACCCCGATTTTGAAACATTCTTCATTGGTGATCCGCTTCAATTAGTCTCAGCCAGATAATATATAAGCCTATAGCCTCCCTCGATAAATTAGCTATCTAACACTGAAAGCATTTTTCAAATCGGACTAGTAGTTCTTGAGGTTAACGCGTTCAACCAAACAAACAAACCCTCCAGCTTTATAATATTAGAATAGGCTAGTTACTACCCGCGGTTCCGCACACGTTTTTTAAATGTATTAATTAAATGTAAAACATGTAGCGTGTACATTAGATATGTGAATACTAACAGTGTGTCGAATGAGGTGGGATTTACCATCAACAACATACCTGGAACTTTAACCTACTATATACCACCCTCAGTGCTCACTCACATTATATAAGAAAGTAATGAAAATTGTAAGCTATGCATTATTGAACAATACGTGTTAAATCTTTTATTATATAGATATCATTAAATTATTCTTATACGTTGCTATAATCACTGAGTTATGTAAACACAAGCGCGACGAATATTACAAAATGGCCGCAAAATTAATCAAAAAGAGAATATAATTCAAATTACATACAAACATATGACTTTCAATTATATTTATTCTTGGAGTCCAGTACAGAGCACGTCTCATGCGCATGTTTACAGTAAACAATATATTTTTTCTCAATTTCACACGGTCGAATGCACAGGTAACAGTTCGTCACTACATAGTATAAAACAAAGTCCTGTGCCACGTCTGTCTGTCTGTTCGCGATAAACTCGAAAATTATAGCTAGTTTAAAATAAAATAGCTCATTAGATAAATATCTACCAGTATAAGTCCCATGAAAATCAGATCGATCGATCGATTTGGAGATAGCACAGCGTCGCAAGTCGCGGGTAACAAAATAAACTAGTGTAAGTTACTCCTTATAAGGTCAGGAATTTGCTAGTGAAAGCCCCGTAAAAATCGGTCTAAACGTTTTAAATATAGCACTGCGGACAAAGTCACGAGTAACAAAATAAAATAGTCTAAGTTACTCATTATAAGGTCAGTTATCTTCTAGTGAAAGTCCCGTGAAAATCAGACCTATCATTTCGGATATTTCACTGCGGACGGAAGTGAATAAAAACTAAACTACTTTTATAAGATCTGCTATCTACCAGTGATCGTCCCGTGAAAATCGTTCCAACCATTTTAGAAATAGCACTGCGGACGAAGCCGCGTACAAATAAAATTTTCGATGTCACCCGCTATAATTTCAACTATCTGCCAGTAAAATTCCCATCAGTACCGGCCAAATTTTAAAAATATTTTTATAAATGCCCGATTTTGAAGCGTTATTCATCGGTGCTCCGCTACTATTGGTTTTAGCGTGATGATGTATAGCCTATAATCTTCTTCGATAAATGATCTATCTAACACTGAAAGAATTTTTCAAATCGTACCAGTAGTTCCTGAGATTAGGGCGTTCAACCAAACAAACAAACTCTTCAGCTTTATATATTAGTATAGATTAGGATTAGAAGGATGACAATTAATTAAATTATACTTACATCTTACACTTCGTAAGATATAAAACTCGATGTTCATATGAATAGCTAAAAAATAGCTATAATCAAGATTGACCTAGACACTGAGCAAGGTCACAGTTACTATACCGAACGCTAATTTGTTCTCTTACCGAATACAATACATAAGCGACACGCGTTTTAAAACAAGCAATTCAGTAATTTATGATTACCTGTTGCCGGGATTTCGTTTTAGCGATCGAATTAATGAATTTAAATAAAACACAGATTAGTATTTTATTTAAATTCATTGTAAGCTATAATTTATTTTTCAATTGTGAAATTATAATTTCATCATTAACTTAACAACAATCCGTATTAAGTTACCATGAAATGAAATTTCTCGTCACTGCTTAAATTTTCCAAAAAAGCATGATAATATAAAGCCTAGATAATTCTGTAAAGTTGCCACTAATACAGATAATTTCAAAATCGGTTCAGCTATTTCGGAGGTTACTTTAGACAAACAACAGCTATTACCAATTTGTTATATCGCGTTTCAAATGCTAATAGGGTGTAAATGAATTTATGGAGAAAAATCATATATATATATATATATACTAGCGGACCGGGCGGACGTTGTCCTGCCTTGAAAACAAAAAAAAATCCTAAAAGTCGATCGCAGCGCCACCTACCGGTTCCAATTGTGAATCTAAACCATTCTCGGATCCACTCGAACACGCACAAAAAATTTCATCAAAATCGGTCCAGTCGTTTAGGAGGAGTTCAGTCACATACACACGCACACAAGAAATATATATATTAAGATATATTAATTATCAAATGTAA
This sequence comes from Antheraea yamamai, assembly GCA_036509395.1. Classification (NCBI taxonomy): domain Eukaryota; kingdom Metazoa; phylum Arthropoda; class Insecta; order Lepidoptera; family Saturniidae; genus Antheraea; species Antheraea yamamai. The sequence goes on along the minus strand of AP028424.1, from coordinate 2,089,338 downwards.
ATAACCTAGATATTTTCTAAGTATAAAATTAAAAAAAACACAACGTTAAAAGCAAAAAATATCTTATGTGTGGTTAAATCCTTATACGCTCTATCTTATTAAAGTGATAAAGTGATTCGCAGGGTAACAATTGGAATACGATTATGCGGCAGCATTTGGATTAGTATACTTCAAAACTTATACATTTCTACTTAAACTTCATTCTTGTTCCAAGTTGCTAGTACAATATTATATTTTTTTTAAATCACATACATAGTTTTTACTCACTTCACAGTAATTATTAACCAAACAATTATGAAAAAATAACCATATGTTTTATTCGACAACATTTTTTTTTCTCGAACTGACTACACTATTAGCCTAGCAAGGCCCTTAACAGCTTCAGCAGACTATGATCTTGTTTTTTATTTACTTAACTAAAAGCTGTTCTAAAAGGCACATGCAACCAAGATAGTTCAATACCTTCTTCTCCTTTTTTTTGTCAACCGACAAAAAAAGAAGACTTTCTTTTTTTTTTGTTTAGTGACTATTGTACAAGCTTAAGTGTTATCAAATATAATATGAGAAAATAAATCAAAATAAAAAAAAAAACGAAATAACTCGCTACATCTTCTGTATTAGACAATAAAAAACGATTATAAACAACAATTTGTGATTCGCTCGTTAACAGCCGTATGCCCGTATAATATGCTATTATAAACAAGTTTGCGTTTCTTACGAAAGGCACGGAGCGATTTAAAAATATGTGTTATATAACAATTATTTAATATAGATAAGCAACGTACATTATATTTCATACTTTTTTTATTTATATCAAAGTAAATAAATTACAGTATATGATACTTTAACAGACGGATAATACTATATCCAAAGCAGAAGTAATCTTTATAAGAATCAGTAAAGATATAATACACTATATCCCTACGCAAAACAAATTATTATTTAACCATTGTTCATTATTATTATTATATGAAATGTTATAATGGTAATTGTGCTGTCAAATATTCACGACTCGTGATTAAGCCAGTATTATGCCAAAACGAATGGGTGTACAAAAACAGAATGTAATTTTCGTGCCTCAGTCGTGCGAACAACTACATACAACAGGCAATATCATAGAAAACAGCAGATTGTGTAAGATCAAATAGCTGACAGTACTTTGTAACAACAATTATATGCACTAGGCAAGCGAGACACTGCTCCCACTGCTTGTAAGCTGACAGATCTCTAAGCTATTGGCAGTTATAGTTGCCATGCCAGCATTCAAGCCTCCTGGCGGTTGTACACTGGATGATCCCGATACGCGACAAACTAAAAGAGTCAGTGTGGTGGATTCAACACCAAATGCCTAGTGATCGCGACTCAGCCGGGTAAAAGTATTATTTTTGATATAATTTTTATGAACCCCTTTGGGGCTATTCAAGTTAATACTTGTAACCGTAAGCAGAATCTTTCTAATTACTGCCCCCGCCTTCCCCTTGTCAGCAAAAATAAGTAAAACTCTTACCCTCCCTCTCATGCTTACGTAAAAATTTATACATAACGACTAAATTTTACAGAATATCCGAAAAAGTAAATAATAAATATTGCTGACATAATCACCACTCAGAGCCCCCATTCCTTACGTTATCCAAAACGCACAAATACCCCCGCCCCCTTTAGTGTTTACATAATACTCGAATAACCCCTTTCCATGCCGATATGGGTGAAACTTTGAAATAAAAGCAGAATTCGTATTTTTATTAATCGAATTCATACATACAATTGCTCGTATAAATTTTACCACATATATTTGCACGTTCAGAGATGGGAATTTGTTCTTTCACTTAAACAACGCCAACAGACGACTTCTCAGAAGACCAACGGCCGTAGCCGGTATTGACCAACAGCTCACTTGCTCATACAGGAACCCGATGGATCTAGCCTATGCACTGAGTCAAGTATACGATGGTATATACTCACCGAAACCGATAGAGAGATCTTTGAGCATCAGGGGCTATTAGGGCGAACAAATATCCTCACACACCCCCGATACTCTCTTCCTGGTACACACACACAGGCAGAGAAAAAAGCCCTGATAAAAATGGGCTAAGTGGTAGAGAAAGGATCGCGCGTTCTGACAGTCGATAAATCCGAGTGATTGGTCTTCAAATCGGTGGTGATCTTGCAAACAAAGGGCAGAAGGATGCAAATCTACGAAAGCGTTTCACATGCTATAGTGGCAATATCCGGACACACCGACACTGGTATGAAATTATAGGATATTATAAGCTATACCGACGCGGTTAGTAGGTACATTCATCGGGCCGTGTTAATAGTTAAATGAATGAATATAAAAAAAAGTTGCTCACGGATATGATTTTTGACGTATACAACACATTACACGAAAGCAAAAAAAGGTGCGGACCAAGAGTCTGCAGAATAGAATAAATAAAAAAAAAGAAAACAGATGACGGATACCACATATCGTAAGTGTTCCCCTTTAGTACTTTGGACTAGGCGATGACATTCCGTCAAGGCATTACCTTTTATATCCTTACTAATATTGTAAATGCAAATGTGAGTTTTTTTTTATATCATACAAGGTAAACGGACAGGTGGGAAACCTGGTGTTAAGTGATCACCGCCGTCTATAAGTATTGTTTGTTTGTCATACCTTAACTACTCAATGTCACGAAATTGTTGATACACGCTTTCAAGGATACTGAATAAGACTAGGGTTAGGGTAACGTTTATCCAGAAAAAAAGGTTATCCCCAGAACGACGCCGCGACCAAAAGCTAGCTCATGTATAAATTAAATTCACAACCAAACTAGTTCTTAGCAAATTCAATTATAAGGCAATCTTAATTAAAAACTATAAAAAGACGTATTATGAAAATTCCGGTTGACGAACAAAACATTACATGTTATAACGTGTTATATAATAACAATAGTTTTAATTTTCAAACTATTAATGATAATTGATATGATTTGATATATCAAAATAATCTACTGGATATTTTTTAATAGAATATTATGACGGAAACAGTATAAAATTATAATATAACAATTTTTGCCTATACAAGAAAATAAATCTATACCATATTTAATTGCGCGGCATAATGACGACAGATGGCGCTACAACTGGTAGTAAGCATTGTATAATCCTTTTTTTTCGTGGCTTATGGCTGGCCGCTATAACTAGACGGCACGAGATCTCTATAGCACCCATCGTATCGCCCCAGCGGTGGGCCCGGCGTTAACAACGTCGCCGGGGCCCGACTTTGTTAGGAGATGACCGTGTACACATCGTCCAGATCCTCCATCCGCCGGACCTGTGCAATGGGAAGATAGGTCCCTCGACCCGTCTTCCCTATGCCTGACTATGGTGGTGGAAGGAGACGAACATAATCAAGCGGCCAAGCAATGACCAAGCGTCATCCACGCGTCACAAACCTCCGTGAGAACATTACAGCGAAGACGAGACTTGGCTTAGTCTTGGTCTTGCATCAATACTCCTGGTTTTGGTCTTGGTCTTGGTATTGCGCTCTAAGTCTTGGTCTTGGTCTTGCTACAAAAATCTTGCAAGTCTTACAATTACCTGTAAGCCTATTTCTACTTATTAAAAGCATTAAGTTAGACCTTGGAACAAGACAACAGATCAGTAAATTTTGAGCTCTTTACAAAGAGTTTTCCTTATTTACACTAGAGCACGTGTATCGATATCGGTATTGAAACCAAATACTCAATAATGTTTAAATTTAACTTAGCTGCAAGAGTCTTGCAGGCCCAGTATTGTCTTGCGTAAGTCTTGCAGGGATCAGTCTTGGTATTGGTCTTGCTAAAATTTTGCGGTCTTGGTCTTGCCAAAACACTCGAACAAGATCAAGACTGCATAAAATTTTAGGCAACACTACTGCAGACACATCTGTATGTCCGTCCGAAGCACTGTACAATCTTAGAACAACAGTAAACAACCACAAAGAGATCATCAGTCCATCGAAAATCACTGCTGTCAATGTACATTATGATCACGGGCCAGTGGGGTAGAAATCCGTACCACGTTTGTCAACTCTGAAGACGACGCGTGCATCGTGATGTGGAGACTACATATTTCATTTGTATTTATTACAAATTACCACTCAGTTTCTTAACTATATACTTAACCTTTGTAACCCATTTACCAATTTCATGCTACATCTGTAAAACTTTATCATAATTGCTTAACGGCAACACTTAAAGAGAATTCATTTGTATCTTATATGATACTAGCTGTGCCCGCGACTTCGTCCGCGTGGAACCTTATGTAAAAAACAGTCCATTTACTTATCTACTTTTCTCTCGTACTTACACCGCGTCGTCATTCAAATTATAATAACTTTTGATAGAGTGTTGTTTACGATTTTAATGAGACAAAGACTAAGTTATTCTCGAAAATATGTTTTATGATTTTCTTGATGTGGTTTTATTGTGAACCCACTTTAGAGCGATGTGTGTTCATACAAAAAGGCAGACAGACATTTCTAAAAATGATTGACATGTATTTTATTACTTATTACTATAAACCTGCAACAATACTTTTCATGAAAATCGAACAACTACAGACACTTTAGATTTACATTCTTATTATATGTATAGATTCTAAAAAGTCCAAGTCCAATTTTTTGTAGATGATTCAAGGTCATTATTTTTTTTTAGATTTTATTGACCCTTTGTCATTTTTAATACCCAATGAAGCTGTTGAAGTTTAGTTAGAAAAACAGGCAGACATTTTCAAAAATGATTATAAAATGTATATGTATGTGTAATAAATTGAAAAATGTATTCTATAACTTATTCCTAGACACCTGCAACAATTTTTTTTACAAAAATCAAAAAAGTACAGACACGTTAGATTTACATTCTTATTATATGTATATATCTTCATATGTGGTATTCCACGCCAAATGGGAAGGTTTGAATTTTTTTTTATTCCCTCAATTTTGTGATATGTTTTAGTACTCCTCAAAATAGCCCTCCGAGTAAATTTTGAGATTTTTTTTATTACTCGTTTAAACGATACTTTCTTTTAGTTTTTTGGACATAACTTTCTTAGAAATGGTCCAAATTTGATATTTTTTCATTTTCTTGTTTTTGTATAAATCAAAGATATTCTGTTTTTTATATAAATCAAAGATATATCTATACTTATTTATAAAGATTTTTGAGTTTTAAAACTTTAAATCGAGTTTATAAAAATGTATTTACTTTCCGATATTTTTTTTATATATTCTAAACTTTTATCCATTTTTCAACTTATAAAGCTCGGTCTGGTAATGGCTTTTCTCTAATTAGTGCTTATATTAGACAATTTATATCTCTTTTTGATTTCAAATTTTCAAAGCTGTATCTGTTCAATTTTGTAAATAAACAAAAATAATAAATATTTTCGATAAAATAAAACAGACATACAAATAGTAATTTGACATATTTTACTACAGACCTTAAACAATTATAATAAAATCTAAATAACAATTGTTAAAACATCCATTCGATTGAACGAAGTTAAGTTTGAAAATGTTTTTAAAAACTGGAATCAAATTAAAAGGTGACGCAACATAATATGCGATGTGCTATAGAAAACACTCAACATTCGCCCGTGATTTCATCTACGCTAAATTAAAACATAAAACTTAATAAAACGTTGCCTAATATTATTCAGTAGCGAGTGAATGAGTATCATAGAAAAATCTCAGACTGTATAAACATTAATCATGTATGTACCACATCACAAAAAGAATATTGTGTTAAGATTCCGCTATTGCTAGTATGTAGACACTGTTACGAACTGACACTTCTAAAACACATATCACTAGGAATAATTAAGTCCATTACATACCCGAAAATAAGGCTAATAACACACTTATCAATTAATTGAAATAAATTGTTATCCAATAGTTTCAGTATGAATAGAGTATTCAGCGCGTTTACTTTTATATTATCTTCTACACATTCGTACTAAATTAAGCACAAGGCCTTCGAAATAATTGTAATATGTAGATGAGACATTATATACAGGTTTAACATGCGAATGTTCTCACAAAAAGAAGTCACAAAAACTTTAGTAAATTATGTGGCGTCGTGAAAAAACAATTTATGGTAGGTTTACACAGATAATATTCCCAATAAATTCATATTAAATCGACGAATCTATCTATACTACTAGCTGAGCCGGCCACATGTTGTGGCTTAGTTATATGTTGAATTAAAAGTATAATGAAGTATTTGATATTATGGGGTAATGAGTCTGCTTAAAAACTATCGGGGTAAGGAACGGAAAATTAAAATCTGATAATAAATTCAAAACTAAAACGTGGCGCCATCTATGAGATATGTATAACAGTCGGTCCTACAGGTTTCTGTCAACAAACTTATTTAAAGCTATCTGTTCGAGACTAATGATACTTATAATGACAATCATTTGATTTGTAATGACAGAATATTGAAGCCATTACTCACAATATAAAATCACTCAAGTTGGACCAAATTATACATAAATGCCAACTTTCATAAATATCGGTTGAGTAGTTTCGGAGTTCATCGTGGACCAACATCATGACACTAGATTTACATATATCGAGAAGATATGAGATCTTATATACAATATGAGATATATAATAAATATATGCATTTTATAGGAAGGCTTTTGGCTATATCAAGGGTCATAGGATCCTTCGACCAGAACAGTAACCTGGCCAAAATACACATAACATACAATAAGCGAAAATGTAATAATCGAGGGTATGGTCCTGGTCTTTCGAACTAAACTGAGGATTACCGACAGGGACCGAACTGTAAATGTCTATGCGAGTTAGATACCATACTCTAGATCAGCGATACTCAACTGGCCTCTGTAGTTAGCCCACCAGTTGTTACTTTATTATCAATTGTTTTAAGTTTCGCGACCATCAGAAAAACTGTCTGCTCACTGAGTAAGTTCAATAATTCCCAGATAACCCAACCATGATGCGTTCCAGTGAACGTAGTGTGGGAGGAACGAGCGAGACAACGGGAATGGCATTCGGTTTCAAACTTTCACCTAAGAGCATGTAGCGGCACACAGCTCACATACAACGTTACCGTATGCACTGCAAGAATTAGCGTGAAAAACCAAAAGCGGCACTGAAAGAGCCGAGTATTCGATGAATGGAGCAAACGTTTGCAGTTTGCATGACTGGATCTGAAAATGAGTCCATTACTTCGTTTAAAAAGAAATATAACTTAACGAATTTAATTACATTTCATTGTATCATACACAATGAAAAGTAAATACAAAACTAGAATATGTAATGAAAACTGTCGTCAATATTATAAAATACGAGCGAGAGAAGTGAAAGACAGAAAATTTAAAAGCCTCTGGAAACAACTGGAGAGTGAGTATAACGACATCATTTTATAAACTTCAGTGCGATGGCTTAGTAGAGGAAAAGTCTTGGAAAGGTTTTTTTTCGTTACACCATGAAATTATAATATTCTTGGAGCTACACGATACCAAGCTATTATTCGATCAACATATTAATTCAATTATATCGAAAGCTATGAAAGCCCTTGGATTTCTAATGAGATGCTCTCGTGATTTTCATCAAGTGAAAACTTTAAAAATATTATACTGTGTCCTTGTTCGCAGTCACTTGGAGTACGCCTCTCAAATCTGGAATCCCTTGTACGACACATATATTTCTAGAATTGAAAATATTCAGAAAAAGTTTTTACGTTTTCTATGTTATCGTATGCATGAAAGATATGATTCTAAATCCTATGAGCAGCATTGTAAATTGCAACATTTACTACCCCTGGATAAACGACGTATGATTGCAGACATTTCTTTCCTTTTAAAAATTGCCCAAAACAAGGTCGATTGTCCAGATCTCCTCTCAAAAATTTCTTTAAGGGCTTCGTCTACTGTTCTTCGTCATAGCTCGTTGATATATGTGCCTCATTCAAATACCAATTATAGAAAGAATAGTTATTTTTTGCGAAGTAGTTGTAATTACAATAAACTTAGTAAAGAATCTAATTTAGACCTTTTTAATACTCCAATTAATGCAGCAAAACAGGCGGACATCAAAACATTCTTTGATCAGGTTGTGTAATATGTAACTTTCCACTGTTCTATATTCTATAATCAGCACTTAATATCTTCTTGTAATCATATCATTATCTATTAGTGAATATCTTTAATTAGCTTTAAGTTGACTATTGTATTTTGAATTATGTATGAAAAGCTGTTGATATTCCTTCGAATAAATAAATAAAAAATAAAAAAATAAAATAAAAATAATAAAAAGATGATGACTGGTGGTGTCTTCTAGCCTTTCTATCTGATATTACAGAAAAACTAAATATTCAGAGTATTTAATAATATTGAAGTAACTTTATTTCTTACATACCTTTAGTATTAAATACTAGTAGTTTATATTCTTAAGCCTCTGAGTAGTCCCAACAACTAGAACATAACAATCACCTTATCAGTATTCTTCAAGTACTACTCTAACTGCTATAGAATGGTAGCCTCCTCTCTGAGTTGTCATTTACTCCTATCTTTGCAATAACGTTTTACTTATTAGCTGACTTCTGACTCCTGACTCCACTCGCGTGAACTACAAACACTAATATTGATCTATTATTTATACAAAATGTACATTCCTTTTTTTCTAATTATAAAAGGTTATAGGGCCTCTATTAACATAAAAACTGTGATTATGTTTTTAATAGAAAAATATAGATTTATGAGTATTGTAGATTTTTTTGGTTATTGTTAGATTACATCCTAGTAACTTATTTGATAATATATGAGTTAAATTAATAAAATATTATATTATAACTAGCGGACCGGGCGGACGTTGTCCTGCCTTGAAAACAAAAAAATCCTAAAAGTCGACCGCAGCGCCACCTACCGGGTCCAATTGTGAATCTAAACCATTCTCGGATCCACTCGAACACGCACACAAAATTTCATCAAAATCGGTCCAGTCGTTTAGGAGGAGTTCAGTCACATACACACGCACACAAGAAATATATATATTAAGATATACATAACATACCCGCGCCGTCAAGAATAAAATTCATTACGGTTTTTCTTAAACTGGGATGTAAACGGACATTGTCTTTGTTTATATTTAAAACGCAACACACAGAAGCTATAACGGGATTTTTTCGCTATGTATATGGTGATCGCTACCCAATCGGTCTATAAAACCCTATTATCCCGCTACCACTATTGCCTCATCCGTTACTCAGCAGGGTGCACCACGTGCAGATGAAGTTGGCTTGGGTGTCTCAAGACTTTTAGCCCGGTGAAGCTGTGAATCCCCGTCAGGCCAATTGCGTAGTCAGTTTAAAAATACTCTTAATATATTATCTGACACCCCTTAGACCTCAAAGTGTATCATTTTTAACCGACTTCAAAAAAGGAGGAGGTTATCAATTCGTCTGTATTTTTTTTTTTTTTATGTTTGTTAACCGAAAATCATATCATCTACATAGGTACAAAGTTTAAGTCCACTCTCGCGTCTCTGTAATACATTTCTACCTGGAACAAATTTGAAATTTCGGTTCGCACCGACTTCCAATACATCTCTAGGTAGCACACATATTCATATGTTTTATTTAATTTGGTTAATTTGATAAACTATTTATTTTCCGCTTTTTAGTGCCTTATGGGTTTTTGATTGATATTGAAGTCGGTTAATACTTTTTTTTGGAAATTTACTTTTTCAATGTAAATTACGCAAGGTAAGGAATGAAATAAAAAAATCGAGGCAGCCATAACGACTGCCAACAGGTGTGAAAATTCAATACAATAGAATAACTGTGTTCTATTTAGAATTTTTAAATTAATTATAGTGTGAATTATTTAAATTTCATAATTTGTAAAATGAAATATGAATAGTGTGGTTTTCACATCTACTGTCACTCTGAACAATAATTATATACATTTTAATACAGTTTATAATTAATATATTATAGGTTACACAATCTCAATACAAAATATAAATATTACATGTATACATGCCCCTATACTACGGCGTCGCTAGTCTGACGTAAGCCGCGCAAATGCCATATGATCGATCACGCTAGCTATCATGTCATGACGCCAAATTATAAATTTATCTCCTGCCAAAACTACCGCTCAACGCGTCTAGAAAGTTTTCACTTCAAAAAGATTCGTTAAATATTGTAGGAAATGTACTCATGTATTTAATAATAAACGTTGCTATATGTTACAGTAAATTTTAAACTATACAAAAATGATGAAGGTCGCACCTCCCGCTACACAATTGTAAGATAATTTAAATTCCAAAATTACTTGTTTAAATACAAACAATTATTTTTTTTTTCCACTGTATTATATTCTCAATGGCACTTTGTTTTAGAGATGGCCGCATTGTATCAGACCGAATGTGGTTTACAAGCGGTTTTTGCAATTTGAGCTATTCATGAATAAAATATATTAGAAACGAAATCATTTTGACAAATCAATGGCAAGTCTATACATATAATAAGAATGTAAATCTAACGTGTCTGTACTATTTAGAGTTTTGTTAATAAAATTGTTGCAGGTGTTTTGGAGTGAGTAATAAAATACATTTCAGTCATTTTTAGAAATTTCTGTATGTCTGTTTGCTTGAACACGCATCATTACTAAAGTACTGCGTTCACTATTAAACCTCACCAAGAAAATCATAAATCTTGGTTTCATTAAAATCGGTCCACTCTCTCAAAGTAATTGTAATGCGAACGACGGCTCGAGTTATGTACGAGAAAAGAGTAGACAAATGAATGTAATTCAATTTTACAAAAACAGGATATTATATAATGTATAAATAATATTTAAGACACATTAAACGAAAGACGGGTTCTTGCTTGAAGTTACACGCGGACGAAATCGCGGTCACAGCTAATATAAAATAAGCATCTAGGAAGTAATAATTAGTAAGTAAATAAATGATTAATTGTCAGAGACCTTCAAAGGGTATGAGAGTGGTAAGCCATTACTCATAAAGAATAAGTTACGCCCCCGTTACTCGTTTAACATTAACTCAAGATCACAATATTTAGTTTTATAATCGACTATATTCTACTCGCGGTTAAAGTAGAATCGTTCTATGCCTAGGGAACAATACTTTTTGAAAACTTCTTATAACACAGTAGGAAAAAAAATGAGTGCATGTAGCTGTCACACGCGATTGAAGTAAAACTTATATATAAATCATAATCATAGTAATCTGTTCGTACTTTTCTATATTTTATTTACTTTATAACAAAGATTTAGTAATAATATTTCCCGTGTTATTTAAGTTTAGAATTAGCTGATAGATGGCACTACAGACAATAAAGCTTTTATTTAATTCGTTACATACTTACGTTACTCATATATACATAATTAATTCTATTGTATGATTTTTATTTTTGTTCAATTTAATATTTTTTCATATTTATTTTTTTCAAAACTTTTGATTGATTTGTATATAAACTATTTATTGACGAAATCAAAAATATTTAAAAACTGGATGGTACAGAAACGATGCCATATTGGCGTAACGGACTTCCGTTGCATTGTCGTCCTACCTCCTAGTCGCGCATAAAGAAGTTTTACTTCAAAAATTTCGTTACGCGTTAAACGTAATGTAGGTATATGTTTGTGTGTATGTGTGACTATGTATAATTGTCTATCTGGATCTAACAGTATACTAAAATGACTAAATGTATAATTAAGTGTTTATACTACGGGAATTTGTATAGTATATAATGTACTAGCGGGTAATGTACTAGCCTGGCCTGATATTAAAAAAAATCTAGAATCAGACTGCAGCGCCATCTACCGGTTACAATTGTGAATATGTACCATTCTTGAATCCACTGGAGTACACACAAACGTGGCTTGACTTTTTCCGACATTTTCAACAATTATCGTTATATTTTAACCAATTTACGCAAAACTTAGACAAATTATATACATCAATCTTCCTCATGGATCACTTTATCTATTGGTGAAAATCCGTTCAGTAGTTTTTGAATTTTTCGTAAACAGACAGATAGACAGACGGACGTGGCAAAGGACTTTATTTTATAATATGTAGTGATATTAGGATATATGATTCTCAGATTAAACGTCATTTCATAAGATCGCCATGAGAGTTGGAACACCTGTTTTTGTACGCTATCCGTTTTAATATAATTCGTCACTAGGTAGCGCTGCAGTTCATCAACTCCTATACATTCCGATCAATAGCTAACAAAATTAGGTGGCGTCGATATCTAAATAAAAATAACATTCAAGTATTTGTTATAACCAACGTTTGTTACGAAGAATAATATTAGCAAGAAATAGTAACAAAAAAACAACACTGCTTATTTATATTAATTCTGTTGAAATAATAGGCAATATTTAAATGCCTCTCGGGTAAGGTCATATGGTAATACATAGTAACATGGATTCACCGATTCTTATTTCAAAAGTAGATTCTTCTTCAACACAAGCATTTTTCATACGAATCACGCATAATAAAATCGATGAATATGTTAATATAAACCTTTGTCTGCAGTCTACGTCCTAATTAAATGTTAGTTTTTAGATAATAAACAGCTAAAGTATCTTATAGTATAGTAAATCTGTATTTATTCTATACTTAATATTATGAAGCTGAAGAATTTGTTTACTTGATCGCGCTAATCGCAGGAACTACTGGTCCGATTTGACAAATTATTTCAGTGTTAGATAGCTCATTTATCGAGGAAGGCTATATCATGGTAAGACCAATAAAAGCGCAGTGCCAATGAAGTACGTATCAAAACCGGGGTTAAGATACGTATTATTTAAAATATTTTCACCTTCCACGTAAACGAAGTCGCGAGTTGACGTTAGCGTTAGCTCAAAGTAACTATTTCACGCGGCCGAAGTCCAGTGTTCATATGTTGAGTCAGGAATTCGAATTTTTATTGTATTCTATGTATTTTTCCCTAGTATTTTTAGTTACAACTAACTAATTCCCACTACTTGTTTATGTTCAGGGCTGTTGAAGCTTTATGTTCAAGGTAAGAAACAAAAACTGAAAGGAAAAATATTCTTTAAATATGTCGGATTTTTATTTTCACAGAATGTTACGCATTTATTACCCCTCTTCTGTGCATGCGTACTACAGCGTTTGCCCCACTAACATAAAAATTGTGGTGTTTCAAAACTTTAATAACATGAAGACATGAGTCGTCACATTTCAAAATGTGCTAGATCCAATTTTCGCCGTTCCTAATCTTTTACGTCATCTTTCAAGATCTTCATATTTAGTACATGTAAAATATGAAGACCATAATAAAAAACTAAAAGCCTTATGGACAGAAAAATTATAACTTCGTTATCGATGTATAAAGACTGAAAATCTTAAAGATATTAAACATGATACATAAACGATTAAAATTGTATTTAGCTCAGTTTGAAATGTGTTCTCAATAGTGATATTTAACAAAAAAATGAGTGCGTGTAACCGTCACATGCGATTGAAGTAAAACTTTAAAAAAAAAATTCTTGTCAACAAATACTTTATAAAAAAATCAATAAAATATTTTTTTAAATAAAATATATTAAACTGAATAATAATAAAAATCATACAATAGAATTAATTATGTATAATTATATGAGCGTGCGACCTACGGATCAAATTAAATCAAATATCTGTAGTGCCACCTATCACCTAATTCAGAATTTAAATAACACAGGAAATATTATTAGCAACTCTTTGTTATAAAGTAAAATATAGAAAAGTACGAACAGATTACTATCATAAATAACGAATTAAAATAATTATGATTTAATAGAAGTTTTGGTTATGTTTAATTATTAATTATCTAACCGGATGGTACAGAAACGTGAGGCCATATTGGCGTAACGGACTTCCGTTGCGTTGTCGTCCAGTTACCTCCTAGTCGCGCCTAAAGAAGTTTTACTTCAATAAAGAGCAAGTATGTTAGCAATAAAACTAAAACAAATTGATTGTAATATATCCAGTAGTTTTTTGCTTGATCCGCACACAACGGCAGACAGGGTGATAAAATTCCGGTTAGAAATAATTTAGATGTAGTAAAGCTATTATATTAGCTTCTGCCCGCGACTTCATCTGCGTGGAATAATTACTTTGGGTTAACGCTAACTTTTATCCCACGACTTCGTTTACGTAGAAGGTGAATATATTTTTAAATCATAAGTACGTCAACTCCGATTTTGAAACATTTTTCGTTGGTGTTTCGCTCTTATTGGTCTTAGCGTGATATATGAATATACCCTTCCTCGATAAATGAGCTATCTAACAATGAAAGAATTTTTCAAATCGGCCTAGTAGTGCCTGAGATTAGTACGTTCAAATAAACAAACTCTTTAGCTTTATAATATTAAATATAGATTACATGCAAATTATAGGGTATTTATGTATAATTGTAAAGTAGTGAAATTATTGTTTTTATTACTGCTATTTCACAGACGATGAATGAAATATTTTAGAAGTATTCGTTTCTTATATTATATATTGTATCTCGTATTTCGTATTTCGTTCTGTCTATAAACCGTTTTGGATTTCTAGAGTTTTTAATTGTAGGCAGACAGGTCAGTAACCAAACAGTGGATGTTGCAAAGTAACATTAAACAAACTATTCAAAATAATCTTTATTACTGATATTATTCTTGATAAGAACAATTAATATAAAATATGTATTATATTTAGTATTCTTTCATTTATTATAATCGCTCTCACAAATAATAGTTTCAAGATATACTTTTACGTTAGAAATGTAGTTGAAAGAGGCTGATATTCAAATACAATTAAACAAGTAGTGCTAATGAGATATTGTTATTAACATAGAGACGATGACGTGCCAATGTTTAAAATCGACATATGTGGAATACGTAGCTAGTTTATATTTACTTACGGATTAATACTTCCCTACTGATTTATGAGTTTACAGAGCTTGAAAGACCGGATCGGATGAGACCAAATAAACTTAATTAATCAGTTTGGTACACATAAATCTTATTTGAAATATGTTATATTGACAAACGAGATACGGATGCCAGCGACCATATTATTACGTGGGCACTGTCTGATCCAAATATTTGAATTCGAGTAAGACATGTCTACGAACGAATAAGCGACAGTTTTCGTGACCGATACAATAAGTAGCTCTTATCAAGAGAACAAAGGTTCTGTCTAAATTATTTGAATTTTATCTCGCCACCGCATTAACCAGTTTACAGCACGACTTTAATAAATATGCTAACACCTCCAACAACGTTATAAGAAAATTGGCATCAGTATTTATAAATAAGTATTTAAGTAACTATTCGAAGTATATAGTAAGTTACTATTCTACTATACTTGTAAACTTTTACAAGACAAGATAGTTCGAATAGTAAAAATATTTAAAAAAAAATTAAAATCAAAGTAAGCTCGAAATTATTGAAGCGAAGAAATATATATTCGTATAAGAAATATGTGTAGTGAGTGTGAAAGAACATATTTTCATCAACTATTAACGAAAGGAAAGTTTGTAAAAATGCTGTTTGTCTTTGAATTAGACATATATTATAATGTACTAGCTGGCCCGGCGGACGTTGTCCCGCTCTGATAATAAAAAAACCTTGACAAATTATATACCTAAACCTTCCTCGTGAATCACTTTATCTACTGGTGAAAACCGAATGAAAATCCGTTCAGTAGATTTTAAGTTTATCGCGAACAGACAGACTGACAGACGTGGCAGAGGACTTTATTTTATAATATGTAGTTATATATAGAGAACTGTTACTGATACTATTAATAGAAGACAAATAGAAATAAGAATGGATAAATAAGTTATAAGATAAAGTAGTTTAGTGATACTAGAATCTTTTCAACTTTCGACAGCGGTAACTTCAATCTAAACGAAGTAAATAAATAAAACATGCAGTGGCATAAAACGTGATAGTTCAGTTGAGTAATCATAAATAGCACCACATTAAACTATTGTCAACACTGTTGTTTTTTTAAATCATTTGTTAGTAATAATGAAATCTGTACTTATACATAAGCGAGCTCCTCTTTATTATTAATTTATTTTAATATAGTATTATATATAGTTCAGTTTATTTGGAAAGTAATATAGAACTTTCACAATTCACTATATTAAATACACGTCAACAAATATTATTAACCTGATTTTCAAAACTCATAAGACTCTACATCATTTAAACTTAGTATAAATGAACTGTATTTTTTGTAATAATGTTGAAATATCCTTGAAGAAGCGTAACGACAACCTGTTGTTTAAACATATGTAAAATATTATGTTAGCAGCACAGTTGTATTTAGGTAGAGATAATTTTGTCTAGGCCGAATTAGTTAAGACAAAGTAAAAAAATCTATGGAAATACATAGTAGATTAAGAACGGAATAATCTCAACATGGCACAGTGGTAACGCAATCAAAAACCGCGATGTTCGATTTAGGTTCGAACCCCTAAGGAAGGAAAATATTTTAAGGAAACCATAATGTGATTTTTCTTCGAACTGACTACGCTATTGACCAAGCAAGGTCTTAACAGCTTCACCGGACTGCCTAATCTGTCGGTAAATACCAACAGGCTGTGTTATGGCAGATGTATGTGAGAGCTAATAATAATAATAGTATTAAGTTTTATTACAATTTCAAATAATCGTTACTGTGTAACTTTCTTTGAAGTAAAATAAAATGCGTCACTGAAAAAAAATAGAATAAACTTAAATAGAATTATACTAAATTTTCGTTATAAAGTTCATAACATTTTCACTTACCTCTTTTCATAAATTATGTAGATATCATTATCCTAATATTATGATCTATAAGTGTTATTTAGTTTTAAAGGTCTTTATTTTTAGATTTTGTTTATTGTTAGCTACCTTTAATCTTTACTTGAAATGATGTTATTTTTAAAGTCCCTCCCTCTGTTGTATCTGCACATAATATATGTTATGTGGGTAGGCCAATAAATAAATTGTGTGGCTGACTCGGTCTATATTTGTTACCGCACCACATTTATCCCTAATATCTCTCACTCTCAGTCCTTTATCATTTTTATGTTAAGTTACAAATAAAATTATCGGTGAATCTATCTTTAGGAATATATTATAACTAGCTTCTGCCCGCGACTTCGTCAGTATGGAATAGTTACTTTGGGCTAACGCTAACTTTAACTCGCGACTTCGTTTACGTAGAAGGTGAAAATATATTTAAATAATACATACGTTAACCCCGATTTTGAAATATTCGTCATTGGTGGTCCGCTCCTATTGGTCTTAGCTTGATTATATATAGTTAATAACCTTCCTCGACAAATGAGCTATATAATACTGAGAGAATTTTTCAAATCGGACCAGTAGTTCCTGAATTTAGCGCGTTCAAGCAAACAAACTCTTCAACTTTATAATATTAGTATAGATAAAGCTAGATGTCATGTTTGTTTAACTATTCTTTACTGTTACTATTCTACACGGGAAGATATATAATAGCATATACTTATATCTTTTTCTCCACTGATACAAAATACATTCCGTTTTACTTCCACGTTGTATCTAATATAGTGTGATATTACTTAACACATGTGTGCGTTATTGTGCCATTCGTTTTGTTAAAATATCATGTAGGTAACCTATCTACAGTTTTTTTACTTATAATGTCATTCACAAGGGCATACCTGTATTATTTTTTGATGTAGATTATAATAAACTAACTGATACCCGCAATTGCGTCTGCGTCGTTTATTATCTCAATTGTTTTCTTACTATATAGATATATAGTAAGAAAACAATTGAGATTGAGAACCTTGTAGATACAAGGAAGCGTTTTAGATGAAAGCTCCCAGACGGTTTGACTTTTACCGACACTTCCAACAATTATCTTTATATTTCAACCAATCTACACAAAATCTTGACTAATTATATACCTAAACCTTCCTTGTGAATCGCTCTATCCACGAATGACCACAAAAACCGCATGTAAATCCGTTTATTAGTTTCTGAGTTTATCGCGACCAGACAGACAGTCAGACGCGGCGGAGGACTTTGTTTTATAATATGTAGAGATATTTGAATTATTTCGCGCGATGGATATTATGTAAATCTTATCTATGTTCAAATATTCTACGCTTATCAAATTTTCATAATGATCTTTTGAGTGGTACAGAATTTACCGCAACGCCACCTAGTAGCGAGATATAGAAGTTTTCGCTATGAATAAAACACGTAGGTATGTAGCCTTTCATGACGATCTGTCATGATACATGTATGTATAACAAAATTCCATTCATTTATATACTAGCTTTTGCTAGTGGCTTTGCTCGCGTTTATGTAAAAATGTTATGTCCCTCGGGAAAAGTGTATTTTTTTGGATTAAAGATACCTTACGTCCTTTTTTGTATATCTGATTTTCTTTAAATGCAATATTTCATAATAATTGATTAAGAAATTAAGACGCTTTAAGCGTAACAAACAAACAAACTCGTATTTATAATATTAGCTAGAATATACATTGATTACAAAAATACATATTATTAATTTTTGTCTCATGAACAAATAGAAAAACTAGACATTTCCGAGTCGAGCTATTTCCTTGTAAAATAATATTTAATTTACCTACATTTAGCCAGTCAAAACTAGTTTTGTCATAAATCCAAGTTTACCGGTAACATACGTGTACATAAAGTAATATTATCGTATATTACTCACTTCTTTGTACTGAGCTGAATAAACGTAACGACGTACATTTTAAACATTTTCGTGATTAAAACATTTATTTTTACTGATCGAAACTTAACAAAAGATGATTGTATAACGGTATTATCAATAAAGACGGTTTTACGTATTTGAATTTGTGTTAATTCGTAGTCCATTTGTGTGTATAATTAATGCCAATAATATATTAGCTTTATTACAAGTTATATAATGTAAAATTGCATAGTATCCTTGATCGTAGTGGTTGGTGGGTGAACTAACTAGTCTATATAGTCAGGCTATATTTTAAATGTGCACAGTTGATAACTCGCGACCGCTGGTGCTTAAACGTTGCCACGATCTCGGTACGGACTATTTTGATTGCATTTTTAATTAACCAGACGACGTATAACAATATGAGGGAATTGAACGGTAAGTTTGTTTGTTTTAATTAACAATCAATTTTGTTTATTATTGTTACGATCAAAATCGGTGGGATGAACTGAAATATGTTTACTTGTAGCGGATTTTTCAAGGTTACATAATAACCTAGGAGCATATTATAACGGTGTTGTTCTTTAGCAAAAGAGTTTTTGAAAGACTATTTGTAAGAATGGAGCCCACATACATCGAGTCACTGTTTGAGGGCAATATTATTAAACTACTGTCACTTGAGCAGCTATGTACGCTGAATATTATTACTCTAACTTTCTGTGAGATCTATATATATATATATATATATATATATATATATATATTTATATATATATATATATATATATATATATATATATATATATCTGTATCTTGTTTGTTTAAGCTAATTTCCGAAACTCCTAATTCAGTTTTGACGATATTATTGCTAGATGATATAGATTTTTTTAGAGTATAAACAAAGTTATAAAACATAGTTATTTTTTTCGATAAGGGCTAAGCAGTAGTTATATTATTTAACACATATAATAAAATAATAAAACACAGCAGACAATCTAAATAAAACGCGTAGGTGACGATGAAATTATAAAACTGTTTTAGTCAAAGTCGCGAATTTCATTTTAAATAAGCCAAGAGTTAATATCTACTGTGTCATTCAAGTGTTTTCATACAAGCATTACGTACATCGAGTTATTAATTTGTTTACTAAATACTCCTATTCTCTTTTACTTTCGCCCTTACATACAGTTAATGTTTTTTATTATTTACTAGCTGTACATACGACTCCGTCCGTTTGGAACCTAATTTAAAAAAAAAACAGTAGCTAATAGAATCATGTGAAAGTATTAAGTCCATTTACTTTCCTCTCGTACTTAAGTTGCGTCGTCATTACTATTACTAAACTGATCAGATTGAAATTTAACCTACAAATCATCATGGATACAGAAGGGACATAGAGTACTTTTCATTCACGAAAGAGTACTGTGCTCAGGGATATGTCAAATCTAGATCAGCGTTAGCCATGGAGAGGAGCTACTAAAATATTGATCATGAGTTTACAATACAATACAATTTATTATTATCAATATTAGTACTATATATTCTAGTGTGTAATATATGACGTGTTTTACTATTTACATTATTAATATATGTTAGTTATGTTATGTATGTAGGTGGCAGAGCCACGCTGAAGCGAAACTGGTTTCAGTATAAATGGGTCGGATCGCCCGGGGTACTACCACCTGACCAACAGAAAACCGACGAGAAGTTGTTTCGTTCGGTCAGTGGAAGCGCCGGAAGACCACCTCCCATCCCCCTTCCCCCATCTCCCCTCCCCTACACCCCTGCCCTACTCCCCTTCCCTACTCCTCCCTCCGCCAAACGCACTTTGGCAACGCATTTGCGACTCCCCTAGTGTTGCAAGTGTCTATGGACGGTGGTGATTAATTAACATATGTTTATTTGCCACTTATAATTTAAAAAAAAAAGGTATTTCAATTACACTTCAATATGTTAAGTTTATTTTTGAAGTGAAAACTTCTTTACGCGCGTTGAGCTGTTATTTTTTTGGCAGGAGATAAATTTATGATTTCGCGTCATGACATGCTATGTAAGCATGAGCGGCCGTATTGCGCTTTTGCAGTTTGCGTCTGACTAGCGACGCGTAGTATAGAGGCCTGTGAACATCTCATATTGATATATTTTATTGAGATTATGGAGCCTACCATATGTTTGAATAATTAATAAAACGTATAAGATGTTTACAATTATTGCTCGGAGCGCCAATAGATGTGAAAATCAGAATAAACTTAAGAATTTAAGTTTACAGATCACGATATTTAATTAATTCAGACTGTAATTGATTTATAAATTCATAAAGAACACAGTTATTCTATTGTGTTGAGTTTTCACTTCTATCGACAGTCCTTATGATTGCCTCGCCTTTTTTATTATATAATTTTTTCTTGTTTTCTTTTTATATTTTCATTACTTAAAAGTTTATTTTCTTCACAATACTGCTGAAGAAAATACCCTATGTCAGTGTACATAATAAAAGCTGCAAATAAGTATACCAAATTTCTTGTAATATTTTAGTAGAATCATTTCGATGCGAAGGTCGAGATATAACATAATGATATTTTTGATTCCCCAGAGGCTATTGCATCAAGGATTTTTTGACCGTAATTGCTTAGATTTTCGAAATAGTCACCTTCAAATCGGAACTTGAATTTACATCGTGCGACTTTCGATCCGACGTCATTATTCGAAAATGTAAATATTTATAAATGGCATTTTTAATGAACATCATTATACTTTTGTTATGAATAGCAAACATTAATCGTCAATAACATATCTATGATAATAAATCTTGAATAAAATTATGAATAAGAAAGAGAATTAAATGAGCTATTAAATGAGCTTTTCTATATTAAAAGATTGTGGTGGTCTAGCGGTTTGTCCGGTGAAATATCAACCCAATGTCCCAATGTCCGAATTCGCGTACATTTACTCATTTTAATTGCTAAAACTATCGATTGACGCTGAAGGAAAACATCGTGAGGAAACCTGAACCTGAGAAATGTTCTTGTAGTACTACGGTATGCGGGAACACATAGAACTGTGGATTTCCTAGCGTTTGCAATCACTAATACGTCGTGGGCTGGCGCGGTAATTTTGTCCATACCTTTCTTCGGGAAGATGCCTACAGCCCTGCAGTGGGTTCTTTTACAGGTAGTAATGATAACGATGATGATATACGAGTGGCTGCCCATGATTCGTTTAAATTTATAACTTTATAAACATTGACACCATAGTCTGAATATAATTATGAAGTTAGTTATGATAACTTAGTTGATAGCGAATTCATAGCGATTCAGATATCGATGGACGTAGTTTCGAATACTAGCAACTGGGTCCGAACTTCGTGATGAAATCATAACATGGTGGCTGGTAGGGCTTTTTCTAAGTCACCCTGACTAGCTATCCCCCTCAAGATGAAGATCTGTCGCCGAGCACCTGTTGGTGTATTCTAATAACTAGCCTTGAGAGCCGCTCTAGATTTAGCGTGTTTAATATCTTAGACCATATCGTCATTTGACGTCAGCTGTGATTGTAGCCATACGATAAAAGCTATGAAATATTTAAAAAATATTTCGTTCACCCCTAATCTTTTCTTGTTTAATAGGTACTATATTTATAAATATTATAATATAGTATACTAGCGGGCCCGGCAGACGGTGTCCCGCCCTGATTATAAAAAAAAACCTTGACAAATTATATACTAAAACCTTCCACATGAATCACTGTATTCACTGGTGAAAACCGCATGAAAATCCGTTCAGTAGTTTTTGAGTTTATCGCGACAGTTTATAACAGACAGACAGACAGACGCGATGGGAGACTTTGTTTTATACTATGTAATGATGTGTAAATCAAATTTATCATTTTCTTTAGTTTAATTTATTTATCTGTGTATCTGTCTATAAAGAAGTCTATGAGATAATATTGTATAATCTGTGGTGTTTATGGTGAAAAGACGTTTTTAGACTGTTCAGATTTGATATTTAGAGTAAGTGGAAAAAAGGAAGTTATATCTATAGAAAATCAGCCTTAATGTCGATTCGATTATATTTCAGGTAGGATTCAGATGTTACTTATAAATTTTAGTTTAACAAATATTTAATAAATGTTTAGTGAAATATTATTCAGAAACTCAATACTGTTTGATTTCATAATATCATTTGAATCAAGAACATCATAATATCAAGAACATGTCAAAGGGGAATGGAAAGGAATATGTTGGGAATCTCACTAAAAGACCGGAAAAGAGCGCAAGAAATAAGATTAGCAACAAAAATACAAGACATAATAAAAAAAGTTAAGTAACTTAAGAGGCAATGGGCAGGGCATATGATAAGAGATAGTAAGATGAAATGGACAAAAATGATCACGGACTGGTATCCGCGAGATGGTAAAAGGAAAAGAGAGAGACAAGTTTAAAGATGGACAGACGATATAAAGAAAGTGGGTGGTTCGGTCTGGCGAAGAAAAACTAATGATAGAAAAAGTTGGAAACAGCTGGAAGAGGCCTACGTGTCAAGTGTAAAAAAAATGTATATATTTAATATAGTTTCAGAAATAAAGGATTAACCGGAACAAACAAGAAACACTTCATTCTTAGTAATATATATCGATTTTACAACGATAACACACAGCTTATTAACATCAGATTAGACGTATTTTTCTATCAGTAGAAAAAAAATATCGGCTCCTTAGTTCCAAAATCGGTCATTTTATAAATATACAAACTTTTCTTTATTATTATAGTAATAAACTAGCGATCCGCTCCGGAATCATATAGACACAATTTATTAACATGATGTCGTTAGCGTCTACATAATTTAGATCCATTTTTGACGATTCGATATTAATAGTTCATCAAAATCATAAAAGTTACGTAAGAATCTTTATAAAAACAACATTTTTTGTTGCGTGTAATTTTATATGTGTCTGGGATGACACGTATACCTGCAAAAACTTGGACCGTAAAGTATTACCTAGATAAAACATTTCATACAAGTCTGTTTGTGTGTTATTACTTAATCCATTTAAAGCATTCGACTGTTTTGATACGGTTTTTTAATATCTTATAGAGAGATGCTTCCGGAAGGTGCATATGTAATATGTATAAATGTAAAGTATAGTAAAGTCGACGTATTTCAATGTATTGGTATGATGGAGTTTTTGAGCACTTGTGAGGTATATAAAAAGAATGCAGTACAGAATTGTACATCTCGAAAATGCCTATACAAAAGTCTTAGACGCTATTTGCCTATCTCCTAAGGATAACTAATAGTAGGTAATCATTTCTATCTCTTATATATTATTAAAAATAATCGATTATTTGCGACGCCATTTTGGCCAATATATCATTACTGCTTATTCAATTAAACCTATTAATTGCCTTGAGAATTTAATGTAGATTAAAGAAATCCTTTACAGTTTCACTTCAATTAGTATTTTAGAAGATGTCACTGATTTAAAATGACACATAAAAAAAGATATTTAAATTTAACATGTTATAAATCCAAAGTGTCAAAAAATAGATCACATATCACTTGCAAACTTATAATGGCATTTTTATAAGTTAGTGATATTATAAATGCAAGAATAAGTCTGCTCCAGTTACTCCCTCCCTATTCCATTACAATTTCATATGAGGCGATTTGCTTTTTCATTTATTATACATACGTGTAAGGAGTGGAAGTCACTCTGGGTGTCTGTCTTCCCGTCAGCTTATAGCTTAGTAATTTTCAAGCGAAAAGTGAATAGACATTTGGCAGTTAAGCGCTATACCTCATCGGCCTCACCTTCACCTACCATCAGGTGAAGCCACTAAATCGATACGCTTAAACCGATGTACTATATATCCAGTACCTTTTCACGATTCAATTACTACCATAATGCACATTATAATAAAGAAGCTATTACAGTGGTTCTCTTTTCTTTGTTGCGTTTCAGGATCAGCGCGCTCCGGCTTCTGAGAGGATTAAGTTTGAATGAGCGGTGATATGTTTGCAGCCCTTAGTTTTGATTTGCACTGTCCGTAGAATCTAGCATAGTTCGGTCATTTTTTCAAGTTGCAATTTATTTTGTTATCCAAAAGTCCATGTTAAATAACATAATCTTTCTAAGAATATTTTTGGATTATAGATGTACCTCAGAATTTTAAAAGTTTACAGTTAACATGTTGTCACAGCACTTGTTCTGGTATATCAAACAGCGCCACCTATTGGATCTCAGTATAGTTATGTACCATTATTTAGAGAAACAATATCATCGATGAAGCTGATTAGAAGTTACATGAGCACTAACAAATATACAATTTATATGTATATATATGAACGTATGTGATACTAGGTTGCGCTCGCGACTTCATTCTCGTGAAAATTATTTGTTATCTCATGGGAACATTACTGCTTAGGCCTTATGGTAAAGCGTGATGATATTTAGTCTAAATAATACTCTGAAAAGTCTTCTATTTGTCAATAAAAGTCTCATCAAATTCGATTCAAGCGTTTTGGAAATTAACTTAACTTAAACGAATAACAAACACTTTAACTATATTTACATGAATAAATTTTTACCGGATAAACTATAGTTTTGTTAACTATAGTTTATCCGGTAAATGGCAATGTTACAGTAATCCATATTTTTTTGTAATTTCCCGAAACGTTTTTTTATTATTTTTGTGATTTCTCAAATATAAAAACATATAATCCCAAATGTTCAGCCTTCCAGCACAATAAAAATATCACGAATTGTTAAGAACCACTAAGAGTTCACAAGTAATAACATGAAAATGAAGAACACTAAAGAAGATTCCCTAAATTATATTTAATAGATCTATTTGTTGCCATATGAAAATATACGTTTACGAAATCTTAAAAAAACAAACTCATAAGATAATACGTTCTCTTTTCGTAACTATATAGTAAAAATGTGAAAGCAAACACTTAATTTATTAAATTTGTTAGTGCTGCTAGTGCACATACAAACAGAGATAAGAAAAAACCCGTCAGTTTAGATCAAAAAGAATGCAAATATAATTTCTCATGTTATTTACATCTGCAAGTTTCATCTTGTGATGGTCACGTTCAGGGAAGTCACGTATTTTTACCTACAATATTATTCAAGTCTTTTAGTAGTAACTACCAATATTTTGGTAATGTCTCAAAAATTTCGGTTATATACTAAACTAGTTCAGCCGTTGCTCCACAAGCGTTTCTTCTTTTTTTAGTGTTAATAGTATCTTTATAAATAAAAATATATTTTGAAATGTATGTTGGCGTATTTTTTAAGCGGTTGGATCTATTTGGCCAGTTCTATTTTTTTTTGGGTGTATAACTGTTAGGATAAGGTTTGAATGAGAGAAAATTTTGGTTTTAAAATATCTATATACAAGTGACTGTCTAACTGAGACAAACGACAATATCGAGAGCTTCAAACATATTGCCAAAATTCACGTTTATTTAATTATATAGTTATAATATAAAAGAAAGATTTAGACTTACTTTCTTGGTTACAACGCCTATGCGAAGCCGAGAGTTGCAGTTAATTTGCTATAATAAATAGTTTATTTAAAACAACCTGAACACTGTAAATATCCCTGTGTTTATGTCTACGTATATCTATTTCTATGATATTTTGCTGAACGGTATTGAAATTGATATATATATATATATATTAATTTAATAGAATACCACCAATTGACGAAGTATAGTAAAATGGGTACAATAATAATCACCATGAGCAAACACTTAGACGTGTGAACTTTTATAATGATGCTCATAACTTTCATGATACTCAAATTGGAGGTCAACAATATCAGATATATATTGTTAATAGCTATATCAATTGAAGATGCTTTTGTAAAAAGAAGATGACATGAAAAACTATTAGACTCACTATCACACAATTACTAAACCTTATATTGATGTAGTTGCAATCCGCTTGAGGATTACTTACCATTGGTTTCTCTTCCTATTGTGTATAGAACTCTACTCGGACATACCACAGCGCGTTTTATATACCTTTTAATAAAAAAGAGTGGATAATTCTGGATGGCTGACGTCATTACTCGAACGATTAAATAGAGTTCGAGATGAGCTATTTTCAGAACTCCATTGTATTTCGTTCGCACGGTCGATATGGGATAAATTTTAAAATTTTTCCAAGGTTAAATTTAATTTATATACATATCTGTACAACTGAGCATTGTTGTGAAGTTTCACTATTTTCACATAACATACTTTATAATAGAGTTGCTTACTGTTCTGTTTTCCTAGGATAAAGGTCCCAGTTTTTGGGATATTTTTAGATAACGTGCTGGGACTCATAAATTTTTTTGGTAAAACTGTATGTTTTGTAATTCGCGCGTCAATACTGCCTTGATTGTTTTAACAAGCAACTCCATATACTTCATAAAATCACTTGCCTGAAAGATTCTTACTACTTTTAGTATTTCGTTTACTATACTTTCATTGCGTGTAACTATTAATTGTTACTCCTACATAATGTTTCTCATAATAACAACCTTATAACCAATATTATCTCAAAGATTTTATTGTTTGTTTGTACGAAGGACGACGTATTTATTTACAAAACAGAAGCTTATTATCTTTCTCTGAGATCTCGTATTTCACATATTTTTTTGTTGGCATTAATTTTATTATTTATTTCGCCCAAAGATTACTCTCAAAAATACTGTCGGAAAACAAAATTATTTGTCAGCTCGCAAACATTATGTTGTACATGGATATTTTATCACCTGGGAAAAAAGATTTACTTGTTTTTGAAGATCTGACATATTTAGGCTTTTACTTTATATTAAGACCTCTAATTGTTATGAAGGTGTTTTAAAGGCGCTTTGAACGGTATTTTTGCCAGGAGATAAATTTGTATTTTCACTTCATGTTCGCCCGCATTGCACTTGCGCGGTTTGCGTCAGACTAGCGACGTGTAGTATAGTGGTCTGTGTACATGTAATATTGATTTTTACAGCTCAACATACGTTTGATTGATTATTGGACTTTATAGAAATGTATATAATTATTGTTCCGAGTGCCAATAGATATGACATCCACACTAATGTTATTAACATTTCAATAAACAAATTCTGAAATTTAAATATTGTTATTCACGCTATAATTAATATGAAAATTCAAAACAGAACACATTTCTCTCATAGTTTTGAATTTTCACTTCTGTCGGCAGTCCTTATGGCTGCCTCGACTTCTTTTTATAAAGTTTATTAGATACTAATACATGGTTTGTTTAGTCTCTAAGTATATATTTCACTATATTGTAAACAATATTTATTCACTTAAACATAGTGATCAAACTGGATCCCATAAGGGGCTAATATGCACAGCGAGTATAGTCTCACTGCTTTCGATGTGTGTGTGTGTGTGTGGTTGTGGGTTCGCATCCCACACCGGATAATAAATCGTGTGATCCACGAATATTTGATTTGGGCACATTGAATCGTTGGATTATATGTTTATAAAATTCCCCACAACACATTGCGTTGCCCCTCTTAGTGTAAGTAGGGCTTAATAAAAAAAAAACTATAAAGGCGTAATTATTTACCTCGACCAGTATCAATTTTAATATTTTCAGTATATTTTGTCACATAACAGTTGTCATTTTATTTTCAAAATTGAAGTTTGAATTATGGTATTGCCAATTTTTGTACTAATTTTTGTACTAAATAATTGTCTTGTTTAGTATTGGTTAGTATTTATAAGCTTAAATAAAATGTAGCAACAGAAAGTACTTGGGTGGGGGTATTCAGGAGAACTGGTGCGCCTGGTCACGATGGCCACAACCTACATGGTCGGGCCCATCCTACGGACGGGCCTTAGTCTGGCCCTCGAGAAGACCGAGGCCATACTATTTCATGGGCCTCGGCGAGGGGCACGACCTGAGGCCCATATAATTGTGGATGGCACCTGTATCAGGGTGAGGACCCAGATGAAGTATCTGGGCCTCATCCTGGACTGGTTCTGGCAGTTCGAGCCCCATTATGTGGGGCTCGGACCGTGAATTGCTGGGGTGACGACGGCGCTCGGCCGGCTCCTCCCCAATATAGAGGGGCCGAGTGCCGGATGGATCGATTCTATATGGGAGTCGTGTGGGCAATGGCCGTTTACGGAGCACCGGGTGGACCAACGCCCTCGGTAAATGTACCTACATAAGAACGCTCGTAAGGAGCTGCTCGCCGTATTTTACGATCGCGGTGCTGACGAGAACTCCGCGCGGCACACTCTGTCTGAGGCTTCTCGGCATGTGAACAGTTATGAAATATGATGGCCTCCTTCTGCGCGGAGGTCATCTCACAAAAGGAGGCGGCAGATAGGCCTCGCGAGGTAGAACCTCTATGACTCCATCAAAGGAAGATCGGCGGGAGGAAGCGGCGATTTGCCCAACTTCTCCCGTCACCGTAGCTGAACCTGAGGGGATGGGCTAAGGAGCCCATCTCCTCATTGCACAGGTCCGGCTGACGAGGTGAGGCAGCTGGTTTGTACCCAGTTTGTCTCCCTGTTAGGTAGGAGCCCGGCGGGCACCTTCCGCTGGGCGGACCATTGGGGCGGCTATACAAAGTAGAGTAGCAAGTACGATCCGCCCCAACAAAATGGTCTGTCGATACACCGTGGGATATAACTCTCTTTCTCCCCCGGGAGGGTGGATATCCATAAAGGATTTTCCCACGTCAATTTAAAAAAAGGGTCGTTGCTTTATTACAATCGAATTGTACGGTAATTGAATTATCAATCAAATTGTTGGCATATACTAAACTAGCGACCGCTCATAACTTCGCCTCTGTTAATATGGGTTTAACCTATTTCTTTATGGTGATCGGTTGAGTATTCAGGGCTTGAAAACGTGACAAACAAACTCACAAACATATTTTTAATATTAGATAGGATGACACCGTGCATTATTCATGTTTATGTAACCGTAACGATCAAATATTATAACTTATGTATTTAGCTGGTGTATGCGCTATCTTGTTGTAAACAAGTCAGTAATTTTTATGCGAGAGAGTAACAAATGGCCAAACATCCTCACAAATCCATATATTAATACGTGAATGGGAAACTTTGTACCTCTTTTTAAGCGAATTGCGCGAACAGTTGAACGTGAAATTTGTCATACTTAAAGTTTATATAGAGTAGAAGTGGAAAAAGCAATTTTTTTAATATAAAATGCATCAGAAATACATTAAATTAATTAAAATAAACATTACGCATAATACTGCTTGAATGACACACGATATATATACACACATGTAAATGAAAATGACGTTTCGACATAAGTCATTGTACTCTTACGTTCCGATTACCTTTTTTCATCATACATTCAATATTTTTAACATGACAGAACGTATTCATACCTCACATACCCTTTGAAATTAACTGGTCAAATTGTAGGTTAATTTTATAATAATATAATATGCAAATTCATAACATACATCAATAATTAATTGATAAATAATTTATCTTTAGTAAAAATATATGAAACCACTGAAATAATTATCAATCTCTTGGGTCTTATTGAATGTAAAAATGAATTATAGTCGAATTCGGCCACTAGGCGACCGCCGGTATTAATAAGTTTATCAAATAGTATGTATCTCTACTTCATTATTAGTTCAATAGTACATAATCTAGTGACATATGATCCGCGGGTCGCTAGAACGGGTGAATGCAAATTATCACGTCAAGCGTGACTGTACACAGCGATTCTGGCTTCTACCACTCTAAAGCCTATCCAGAGTACTTAGCAATGAACTCAATAATATCACAGACTAGCTTTTGCTCGCGACCTCGCTCGCATTAATGTAGATTTAACATATACCCCGGCGACAGTGTCCTTTTCTCCTTATGTCTTTTCTCTTTTCTTCCTCTCCTTTTCTGTACCAATGAGACCACGTATGTAAAATTTCACGAAAATTATTTGAATAGTTTCAACATAAAAGCGTAACAAAGAGACAGAGAAACTAGCATCGTATTTATAATATTAGTTAGGATTTGTAACTTCAATTATTTTTAATCACTGGCTACACCCTTACTTGCTTTTATATACTTGGAAAGTTTTAAAGACCATAATATCGCCTAATAATATGGTCTCAGAAGGCAGCACACTAAACCGATAACGGACTGACTATCGAGTACACGTGATGAAACACACGTACAGATACCTGGCCAAAGATTTTCAATTTACATGTGGTGGTAAACCACGTGCGTATTAGAAAACACCTACCACTAAGTTTAAACTATATTGATATATTACCAAATAGATATTAATTAGATTTATTAGATAACTAGCTTCTTCTGCGTCTGCGTCGTTTATTATTTCAATGGTTTTGTTATATCCCAGAGAGTTAGGCAGCATCCTCGACGAAAACTCCAAGACGCATTGACTTTTCCAACACTTCCAAGAACTGCAGTTATATTTCAAACAATTTATAAAAAATCTTAACAAATTATATACCTAACGCTTCCTCGTGAATTACTCTATATATTAATGAAAAGAGCATTAAAATCCATTCAGTAGTTTTTGAATTTATCGTGAACAGACAGACAGACGCGGCAGAGGACATTTGTTTTATAATATTAGATAATATAGGAATCTAGGGAACCTAATTCTATCGCCAAATGATAGTACCGAGAACGATGAAGTAATAAATCAATTCTCGAAGTTATCGGGTTACCTATATATAAGTGACTGACCTCCGATAACGATCTCTTTAAGCTACTTTATAGATGTTACATGGAAGATCACGTGAATTTTACGCGTGTTAACCATAGACATGACATTGAAAAAATGGTTATTCTCATTTACTTCCAGTCAGATTAATTTAACCTCTAAAAAAGTGATTTTTCTATCTATACATATAATAAGAATGTAAAAATAACGTGACTGTACTTTTTAGATTTTTATGAAAAAAAATGTTGCAGGTGTCTTTTAGAATCTTTTCTAATCACTTTTAGAAACGTATGTCTGTCTGTTTGTTGAACACACATCACTACTAAAGTACTACGTTCATGATAAAACCTCAATCATAAAGCATATCATCGAGTAACATTAGTCTTGTTTTCATTAAAATCGGTTAACTCTATTAAAAGTTATTGTAGTTTTAATGACGATGCGACTTAAGTACGAGAGAAAAGTAAATGAACTTAATACATTCAGAATATTTTATTACTCACTGTTTCTTACATTCGGTTCCACGCGGATGATGTTGCAGGCATAGCTAGTTGTAAATACTCTCTATTTAATATTATGGGTTTTAATCAGAATCCTTTAAAGGTCTGGAAATGATGCCCCTCTTTGTTTATCCACAAATAGGTAAAGGTAGTTTTGCGAAACGGTGGTAGTTTTGACGTTCCTAAACGCCTTCACAGGACCAAAAATGAATAAAGGATATTTTGATTTGATTTGAAAGCAAAACCAGAGGGACTTTGGACGCTAATATTAATTATAAAATTGAGACATACGCATATATATATAGCATGAGAGTGATTTAAATGATATAATAATAATGAGTAAATATGTTTTTTTTTACAGGAATTATAAGCGAGAAGCCGCTGAATAGAAGAAAAGCTGTCCCAGTATTACACCTCCAAGGAAATCATTATGAAGTTGGATTTGATACAGTAAGCGTATAATTACTACTACATATCTATCTTCTATATTTATATTTATTTATATATATATATAAGAGATTCCCATCTATATATTGACTCATCACGATATCTCTGGAACCATAAGGCGTAGCGACTTGAAATATGGTAGGAATATTCCTTTCGCCGAGTAGAGGTCAGCTAAGAACGGAGTTTACGAAATTCCACCCACAAGGGGGGTTGCGAGGGGGTAATCAGGGCGGGACAACGTCAGCCAGGCCCGCTAGTATAAAATAAAGTCTTCCGCCACGTCTGTGTAAATGAAGTATCCTTCTTTTTAAACTACGACAAAGTCACTACATTGTACTAGATGTCAAGTGATCTAAAGTAACCGACCAAACTATATTATTAACATATTTTAAAACAAAGTCCTCTGCCACGTCTGTCGGTATGTCTGCCTCTTCGCGATAAACTCAAAACTACTGAACAGATTTTTACGCAGGTTTCATCAGTATATAAAGTGATTCACGAGGATGGTTTAACTATATAATTTGTCAAGGTTTTATTTTAATATCAGGGCGGGACGACGTGCACGGAGACCGCTAGTAGAGTATATATAATTAACATAATTCTTAAGATTTATTAATAGCAGCACACAATTGAAACTATGTAGGCCTAGGAGAATTAAATTTTACACGAATCCTTTATGTAACAAGAATGAGCAATAAGATAATATTTTTGGGAATTCATTTTGTAAAAATAAGAAAATTCCTAAGATATTTGATTGAAGAAGGCGTTGCTTTGTGGAAACCCATCATTAAATATTATAGTGGACGCTACTTTGCACTTTCGCCTGGAATAGCAATAGAAAATGAAACGTTTTTTGTTGCAGTAAGACGTGGTAGTCAATCTTCGCCAATCTATTACAGACGGAAGTGCAAAGTCCACTATAATATTCCTAACATATTGTTACAAATGGGAAATCCTTTTGAATATACGATTAATCTATTTTATAAATACCTAAATAAAAGTGGCTAATATTCAAAATTATTCCTTTTTGTTATTATTTAACTTTATTTTGACATTTCATAGAATGCTTTTTTCCTATAATAAAGGGTCGCATCTACGGGTCGATCATCAGAAACTTTGTAGCGAGTTTCGGGTCCCTACGGGTTTTAGAAAAGGAGTACAAAACTGAAGCAGGCCATCGTGCCTACGATAAAACCCTCGCCAATATGAAGAAACGTTTCCCTTACTATGTGAAAGAAATACAGGGAGTTGCTGATGGCGCCAATGTTACATTTCAACAGGTGCGTCATTTTTTATTATTTTATAGATTAATAATTCTCATTTACTTATAACTTCACTCCGGTTTCACTTCAAAATAATAATATGGTATCAAAAATGTTCAACAGATGTATATACACATATACCACCTCTTCTTCATCTTTAATTTATGGCACCGTGTGTAAGTCATACACAATCCCTCCACTTTCATGTAGATACAGAGTGTGGTCTGTGCCAGATAGTGTCATAAATGAAGGAGACCGATTAAAAAGTGTAATTCAAAAAAGAAGATAATTAATTTGTGTCCGGACCGAGCTATTGTATGTCTCACACAAAAATACATACAACCAAAGTTAGGTACATATCGATTAAGCAATGTACAATCTGACAATCGCCCAAGGTAAATGAATACAAGGAGGTTTTTATCAGTTTTTAACGCTTTGACATTAACTATTCAAGAAATTCAAAGTAGCATGAATCTCATCACACAAACATTTTTTTTACTATTATTGCAATATTGTAAATATTCCACACCTTTAACTAAAATTAATATCCATTAAAATTATGCGCTATAAAGGGCAAATTTAATTGACATTAAATACCTAACATTTATAGATATAATAAGAATATAATTCTAACGTGTCTGTACTTTTTAGATTTTTGTGGAAAAAATTGTTACAGGTATCTAGGAATTTTAGAAATGTCTGTCTGTCTGTCTATCCGTCCGTCTGTCTGTTTGTATGAACACGCATGAATTGACTAGGTTCACAATAAAACCACTCCAAGAAAATCATAAAGCATATACTCGGAAGTAACTTAGTCTTTGTTTCGTTAAAATCGGTCCACTTTATCAAAAGTTATTTTAATGACGGCTCGAGTTAAGTACGAGAGAAAAGTAGTAATCTATACTAATGTTATAAAGCTGGAGGGTTTGTTTATTTGGTTGAACGCGCTAATCCCTGGAAAATCTAAGAAAGGCTATAGGCTATATAATCATCACGCTAAGGCTTATAGGAGCGGAGCATCAATGAAAAATATTTCAAAATCGGGTGTTTTTTTTTTCCTTTTGAGAGCATCCGCTGCGTGTTAGCTTTAGCACAAAGTAACTATTCCATGCGGACGGAGTCGCGGGCAGAAGCTAGTGATTAGTATATTTAATGACATGAGTCTGAATATTATGTTGCTTACATTAGTTTACCAAATAATCCATTATCTCATATGTGACATGTGAAAAATTAAAATTGTTACTATGAGCTATCCATATGACATAGACTTGTATACTGTTATGTAGGCCTTATATATACAACCCAGTAGCACATTGTGTTAATGTATCATATAATTTGTAAGAACCGTTCCAATTCAACATATGTTTGTACAACTTCATTACAATACATTTTATGTATATTATTAACATATATTATACACATAATCAGTATCAATGTCACAATTGGATACTGACTGTGTATTTATATTATTTATATAATATTAATATTCTTTATTTTTAAAATAATTACAAAATACTAGCCTTACATGTGGCCCCAAACTACGCAGTGCCTGTCTCATGGAAGCCTAATACCTGATCACAGATTGATTTAATTGATGGTGGCGCGTATTACCTTAACATTTGGAGGAAATTAAATTTTAAGAAAATTAAAGTTCAGAGAAACACAAAAATCGTTGTAATCTATCTGTCTATTATTATTATTATTACTATAATAAAGCTGCAACGAGGCCAAATCGGTACATTAAATATTTTTTGAAAAATATAATCTGGGTAGATTTTTTATCGATAATAATCCTTTTACAATTTTTGTCTGTCTGTCTGGCCCTGTGAACACGTGTCACTCTGAAAGTACTAAACCAATTTTGACGAAACTTGACACGGATAATTAATATTACAAGGTTACATCTAGGATACTTTTTGTCTTATAAAACGCAAGGGATTCTCCAGGATATCGGACGAAAGACAAAAATATGTAGTTAATGAAATTCTTAATGGATTTTGGTAAATTTTGTTTGTGCTACATATAGCGGACAGACTAGCTAAAAATTTAAGCTATATTTCATCTCCCTACGCCACTTAAAAAAAAAACAAATAACAGAAAAAGTGATCGTTGGGTTCCGAACCGAAGCCTTCGTCTACGCTATGTCCAGTACATTGTAACTGAGCTACGGTTACATGACATTAAAATGCGTAATTATCAACCAAATATAAAAAGTATGTGTAAACGAAACTGTCACTTATATGTTGTTACATTTATTTTGTTGTATAAAAAATATTTGGTAAACAAAGGTGGCAAGATTTTTTCCTAAAACATAAACATAGATTATTACAATGCATCGTAGAAGATGAATCTCAATTAGAGTTCTGTCAGTACGTGTGTTGTTTCAATATTTGATAAAATAAGTTTTCTAAATATTGTTGAGTCTTGAAGTAGTTGGGTTCAGGTTTGTGAATTTACGATTAAAATAATTAGTTGAGATGTTTGCAGTTAACATACTATGTCATATTTATACTAATATTATAAAGAGAGGTAAAGTTTTGTTTTCGAGAAATCCTTGATACTATTAATCCGATTTTGAAAATTCTTTCACTGATAGAAACGTATATTATCCCAAGTTTAATATCTCAGTCAAAAAGGTGTCAAAATCAAATTTAACAAGATTAAGTTTGGATGCAGATCTCATGTATATTTTACAAATTCTTATAAAACAAATAACTAAATCAAAATGGAAATTTAATATAGATAAAGTTTAGTTTTTACAGTATGTTCAGTGTAACTTATACAAGGGGTACTGGGAAGACATTTATTGGCAATATATGTATGTTAGTTTTTTATCTTAATTGGACCCGGTAATTGGGCGGGTTCTAGACTTATTTTAAAAGATTTCTCACATACCAACTAAGTATATATTTGGTTGAGTCCCTGGATAGTTTGGATTCACAATTGGGAGTGCTAGATGTCGCTGCAATCATGTTTCAGGTATTGTAAGATTATTCGCGTTTAAAAATACAGTTAAAACCGGTAATAACCGATTTGGTGTAGACGAAGTTGCACGGGTCAGCTAGTAAGCTGTAATTCAGTAAAGTCAGCTAGTAATTAAAAATTTAATTTTTTTCCATATTTCTAAGTATCTCTTGGTAATTAAACACCGATACTAAGTTGTCAACCCTGTCCAGAATTATCACAACATAGTTATAAAAATGAAGGTTTCTTGTTCAAATACTAACCCAATGGGACATTATTCAAACCTTGACTTACAGACGGAAGCCACGATTATTACTATATTAACCTACATACGCAATAATGAATAGGCCTATTGACATTTCGATATCGTGGCCAAGGACATTGAAGGCCGACAAGATTTATTGTAATAATTAAAAAAAAATATATCAATGAACAACACCAACTTTAGTTCGATACAATGTCCGACCTCCGGACATAATGAACAAGGAATCAATATCACAAACAAGTCGACACAATCGAATCATCTAAATTTAATTATGTTTTTTTAAATTGTTAATACAAACAGTTACCAGCAACATGATACCATATTAATTTATAATAAATGACCACAGTTCAGTGAACCGAGAGTGACCATTTTACGAATTATAAGTAAAAGTGAAACTTTTTTCCATCGCCTCATACTTTTTTGTCCATCTATCGCATGTCGAATTACATCCGCGGCGTAGGGGTAAAGTGAAAGGCGCTCGGCAGAGCAGCCAAGCCCAATGCATCATCTGAATAATCGAATTAATTGTGTATTCCATACTCTAATACGCAAATTGAAATTAAAGTGTAGAATTGGATATTTTGTCTACTTTTGATTTCCCATGTACGAATTATTAAGTTACAATTAAAAACGCGATTATAATGCCCTAAATCGAATAATTTTCGAAAAGTTTCCGTTAAATGTTTCACTAGCACCATGATTTAATAAAACCACACAATATTTTTTATTCATGTATTATGTACATATAGTTTGATATGATTTATATGGAACACAATAACCGTAATACTGACATCAAAGAGTGACTTACGGTCCACACTAAAGTGTTCTGAAACTTGTGACTTTTCTACAATTATAATTAAATTAAGTGATCCATCTGCAGTGTTATTAAGATTGTACTGTATAAAATTCAAAGAATTTTAATTACTTATGTTGTATTAGCATTTATAGTTCATGTAGTGATACTATAATATTATAGATTATCTTAATTGTTATCACATAGAAACGACCGTTTTAGTTACTACTAGTAATCGGCCGCGACTACACTTGCATTAAATTTTAAAACAAAGTATAGTTTTGCGTAATGTAGTAGCGAATGATTGTAAAACGGAGAACATAAAAAGCTTTTGTATACAAGAACACCTTCGATCAACAATAACTAGATATATGGTCGGCGCGAAAAATACGTCTCGGTAAATAACAGCTCACTTGAAATGTGAGCTATTATTTTGTTTAGTTTGTTTGAAACACGGCCAATGTAAGCACGTTTCACAATGTCTCAGTGTATTCAAAAGATGCAAAAATAATACTCGAAAAAGCAATTTAACGGCCGGAGTATCTTACTTTCGCTAAATACATGTTGAATAAGTTATATTTTAAGCTTTAAACTAACAAATAATATCAAATTTTGAACAAAATTACCGATTTTAAACCTGTGGTACAAATGTTTGGCCAAGTCTCGGCAACCACGCACAATAACGGGGGAAAAGTACTTTATTCATTGCGTGTTAAGGTTGAATTCACACTAAATGCTGTTTATGTTGTCTTTTCATATGTAAGTGACGGGAGTAATTTATTGCTTTGCTCGTTTTATCGTAAGTATTAGATAATATTTTGAACATTTGTGACTTTATTACTAGGTGTCATGGTTGTAATTAGGTTGAACTTAAAACTGTTTTAAAACTTTTTTCTCCCTTTCTTAGTAAACAAATAGCTACATAAGTATATATTTACGCGGACAGCAGTTAGCTTCGATTTTGTACGTGACCCTTTATCTAGTTATTGTTGATCGAAGAAAAACACTATTCTATGAAAACGAAAGTTGGCAATCTAGCTGGTAATTTTTCTAAATGATTTTGCCTTTTATCCATTGCAAATACCTATATACATCAATAATAAATAAAAATCGAGCGACTTATATTAAAAGTAATACATTTTTTTATTAATTATATTATTTCTCTTCGTGGCGTTGCATATATGGGATTTTTTAAGTTAAAATTCTTTACGACCGTGCCCGGCCATTTTGATAAAATCATGAGTCATGTACTAATCAACACCTCGTTCAGATCATAAACATTCCCATATGACGTTGTTAATTGCGGAAATTTGTCGATTCGACAATTTGTTATGATCATCATGACAAAAGCAACGAAACGAGAACAAGACAATGAACAGACAAGAAATCAATTAATTATTTGGGAGACTTAGGTAATTACATATGTCATTTTTCTTCGAAGCGACTACACTATTGGCCTAACAAGACCTTAACAGCTTCACCGGAATACTAAGGCGAGCGCTTAAGGCACTCAACCGATTTTATTTAGCAATCAGCTCAAGGGTGTACACTTGGCTTGTAAGGCTTGGGCTGTTACCTTGGTTATGCAAGATCACGAATCTAAGTAAGCTAAGCTAAATATTGATCCATATATGAGTTAGTGAGGTATACATTGTACCAAGCATGTATACTTCATTAAAACGTATGTATTTCGTATCGGCAAACTAAGTTAACTAAATAAACTAACTGAGTTCGATAAGTGAAAGAAATTATACCCTTCTATTTTACGTGTAAGCGTATGTGTACACGTATATAGGGATGATCTGTGTACCTAATTATGTCAGATCGACAGCCGCATATCATTAGAAGATGGCGACTCATGAAAGCGCGAACCATCTGTACCGTGGCGCCATCTCTAAACAACAAACTATATCTTGTATAAGTAAATGTAATGCATAAGTATTTTTGTCTCGAACAATGGTAATACATCTTGCTAGGTACGAGTTCTCCTCGAACTTCTTGCATACATGGCATATTATTTAATGTTTTTAACAGTTGTTCCTGCTTCAAATGGACGATATCATGGAGACAGTCAACACGAACCACGTCTTTAGAGATGACACCGGCGGTTGTAGTTCCATCGCTGTGAAGAATTCCGATCACGTAAGATTTTATATCAAAATTTTATTAAAACTTTGGGAACACACAAAAAC
The DNA here is from genome assembly GCA_036509395.1 of Antheraea yamamai. NCBI lineage: Eukaryota > Metazoa > Arthropoda > Insecta > Lepidoptera > Saturniidae > Antheraea > Antheraea yamamai. The sequence goes on along the minus strand of AP028424.1, from coordinate 2,049,475 downwards.
AAACAGTTGTTAAAAATTTTAAACAATAACTTTTATGTACTCGGTCCGGTGATGATATCAATATATTTTAGTTTTCTATAAGCAAAAACGGTACTAAAACTAATCTAAAAACAATTATGTGAATCTTTTTGCCTGCAACCTATTGTACAGTCTGACCGCAACCGCTGTACCGCGCCATAAGTACGCGAGCGGCGAGACGGGAGGGCGAAGCAGTTGTTCCATTTTGTTTATCGCATACGGCGGCAACTAGTATTATTGTTACGAAATGTCTGTGTCAGATGCACACGAGATAAATATCTAAAAATGGGTCGTGTGTTATCTCGAGATATCAAGACTTATTTTCAAAGTGGTCGAATAAATAGTTTTTAATTTTTTGGTTTGAATTGTCAGAAACTTTTTCATTTAGCAAATGGCGACAAAGATTATATATTTCCAAGAATTAAAGATCATTTCATTTATATTGGTTTTTTATTTGTACTTATCTAAAAATCATATGGGACAAAAATAGTGATTGCATATAATTAATTATACTCGTAAATATATAGCTTCAAAAAATTGTGCTTTGATATCATAAGTTCTACCTGTACGACACAACGAATGTCATGTGAGTTCATGCTCTTTCCTTCTCATCCCCCACCCAATCGTAGCATACCTAAGGCGCGGTATAGCGGTTGCGGTGAAACTATATTAACAGGTGTTGGCCGTCATGTTCAGAAAAATATGGGGACCATAGATATATTTCCATGGTTAACTAATATCGATATATTATGTTTCTGTGTTTCGATATTATTACCTACCTATATATAATAATAAATCTGTTGTTTTGTCTGTCCTTTTATTTTTCGGCCAATTTTATTATACACATCTAACATGAAAGAGATTGATCATGAATATCATGTTAAAAAAATGTCTACGTACCTGTATGTATGTCCGAATTTAAATCAATAATGGCTTGACCGATTTTTATATAGTTGTGTACACGGAAAGATTATATAATTCGTCAATGATATGGTACTAGAATTATTTTTATTACCAATCGATTATACATATTATATTTCAATTAAACGATTCAATATTTTTTTTAAATTAAACTTTTATTATAATAAAATAACGCATCTAAAACAATTAATTGCTACACAAAAAACGCGTGCGGGACCACCGCGCGGGCCGTCGCTAATTGCAAATGTATAAATCATTACATATTATAAAACAAAGTCCTCTGCCACGTCTGTTTGCGATAAACTCAAAAACTACTGAACGGATTTTCATAGGTTTTTCAATTATCAATTAATTCTTGAGGAAGGTTTAGGTATATAATATGTGAAGGTTTTTTTTATTATCAGGGCGGGACAACGTCCACCGGGCCTACTAGTATCTTATAAAATAAGAATCTACATATATCTAACGTGGCTGTACTTTTTACATTTTTGTAAAAAAAATGTTGCAGGTGTCTAGGAATAAATAATAAAATATATTTCAGTCATTTTTACAAATGATTTTCTTGTTGAGTTTTTATTGTGAACGCAGTACTTTAGCAGGGATACATATTCAAACAAACAGACAGATAAACATTTCTAAAAATGATTGAAATGTATTTTATTCAAGATACCTGCAACAATTGTTTTCACAAAAAAACTAAAAAGTACAGACACGTTAGATTTACATTCTGATTATATGCATAGAATATAAGAAGATACAGGATTCGTTTGGTAAGCATTGTCATCTGATACTGAGAGACAATCTAACTTAAATTAATACATAACGCGATAAGCCTAAAATAGGACTGAAGTCTTGAAATATATTGGCTTTCGAGTACAGATACTGGAACTTTTATAAGTGCTTGCCGAAAGATTACAATCTTGAAGCTTGTGCCCAGATAGGCAAGTATTGGAAAATGATATAACATCGTGCTATTGTTACATCACGATAGATTTCTTCACCGAAAATGGAGCCATTTTGAACAACTGTGCCATTATTCGTAAAATAAATTGGTTATTTAAAAAAAAAATATTTAAATCACCTAAAACGTTTAATTATTATTATATCAACGATTTATCAGATTACACTGAATGACAGACGTTTTATTAAATGCAGCCTTCATATTAACTTTATATTGGGATTTTTTTAACGGATTTACACGGATCACGTGAACGCCAGCAACTGTTCAAAGATAAGATTCTGTTGCTATATATCGATTTCTTCCCATAATTTACTTCTGTTTACTTACAGACTATACTTGGTCACACGGAGGACGCCCTCACTGACACTTTGAACAACTTCTACATCGTGTCGGTCCATATTACACCATCTCCTGAAGACATTGAACAAGGAGTGAGTAATTTTTTAGCGAGTATCACCTTTTAAGTACACGTATATAATGCAAAGATCAAAAAATATGTAATGCTCTGCAGTCACTTATTTAAATCCAGTCACTTAGTTCGTGTAGACGTCATGAGAGCTACTACTGGCTATGGTTTGGCGTTATTGATAGTTATTTGTCTCAAAAATTAACGTATCTCTGCTTGTTAGTCTGTTTATGTGCTTCACACACTACTGACTTGATTTACAAGTTTATCTTTGAAATTGTAGTCTCTATATTAACCATCCAATGTAGAGTAATAAACAAGTATTCAGAAGCAATAACGTCTCATAGAATATTATTGTAGAGGGTTCCATAGTGTGCTACATAAAGTCCCATAGATATCTCTGGGTCGAGTATACCATCCTTGTTTGTGTTTAGTTGTATGATAGAGAACCAATAACGTCTCATAGACGTAGACTATTATCGTAGAGTATTAAATACTGCTCTACATAAACTCTCATAGGTATCTCTAGGTCAAATATAGTAACCCTTTTAATGTTTAGTAGAGTATCACAGACAACCAATAACATCTCATAGTGCATTATCGTACAGCGTTACAGAGTACTCTATATAGACTCCCATAGGTGTCTTTAAGTTGATTATAATATCCTTGTTTGTATTTAGTAGAGTATCATAGAGAACCAATAAGCTCTCGTAGAGCATTATCGTAGAGCCTTACATAGTGCTTTACATAAACTCTCGTAGGTAGGTATATCTTTAGGTAGTGTGTAATATCCCTTTTTGGCTTCAGTAGAAAAAAGTCTATATCGATCCCCGGTGGTCTATGACGATAAGCAATAAGGGTCGATGTTAGTCGATTTACCATAGAGCCCATTATACTTTGAAAATCTATGATATTATACTAATATATTGCTGCGTAATTGGCAGGCCATAGAAGAACGCTTTGCTTCACTATGCTACGCCGGCCAGTTACCCGGCTATACGATGGGCTACAACGAGAATGGACTGGTATTCTCAATAAATACCCTCAGCCCGCTAACTCTGAAACCTGGCAACACACGTGAGCATATTTCTAATTATTTTAGCAGAATTCACATTTCCTGTACCGCCTATGGCAAATTATTAAAAAAAACACAATTATATAAATAGTAACCAATTAAACATTGTAACCTTCACAGTTATACATCAGTGGAGAACTGGTAATTTTAAAGTCTATTATTATAAATTGAGCGTTGCGAATTAATTTCTCAGTTCAACTGTTATTTAGGTAACAATTTTAATAAAAAACATTATGGCTATATATCTGAAGCTATATTATAAAACTATATATGTTTCGTTGTATTAAAAAAAATCGAAGCAGCCATAAAGACCGCCGACAGAAGTTAAAACCCAATACAATGGAAAAACTGTGTTCTCTTTTAAGTTTGTAAATTAATATAGTCTGAATTATTTACATTTTATAATTTTTATATTGCAATTATTAACATTAATCTGGTTTTCACATCTATTCAAACTCGAAGCAATAATATACACATTTTATACAGTTTATTAAGTAATGAAACGTATATATGATGGTCTGCACAAGCGCAATACATGTATATAGGCCGCTTTACTACGCGTCGCTAGTCTGACGCAAGCGCAGTACGGTCACACATACTAGCATGTCATACCGCGACATAAGTTTATCTTCTGCGAAAAACATACCGCTCAACGCGCCTAAAGAAGTTTTCACTTCAAAGGTCAACAAAAACCGAAATAATTGAATTTAAGAAATAAAATATTTTCAATAATACCTTTTCCTTGTGATGTGGAAAACGTATGAACCGAATATTTATAATAATCAACAATGGAAGTATACACAAATATGATAATTGACATTCAGATATTGTAGTAGTATCTCAGAAGTTCTAATGTAAGCTACCTACTATAGTACTTGTAGTTACTTACATAATTACTACTATATCTATAAATATAATAAAAATGAAGTTTGTATATGTAATATTGAAATAATACTTTTACTTATATATCGCGAGACAAAGATAACTAAAGCCATCTATTGGAAAAATACTGGATTCCTTTTTACTACACCTTATATATTTACCAAGTTAATAACTACATTAATTATTCTTCCAGCTCGTACTTTCATCACCAGGAAGCTGTTGACAGCGAGAAACTACGGTGAAGCGGAGAGAATACTCCGCGATGATGGCCTCGGTATTGCGAACGGGTTTTCCGTGAACATGATCTGGTCAGATCCCTGGGGAGGTACTCAGATGTACAACGTAGAGGTGGCGCCCGACCTCAGAGGAGACAAATCTCTGATCAACGTTCAGAAATATGACAAGGAACCGCTTGTGCATTGTAACATGTAAGTTCGTCGCTAACATATCAGTCCTTGAACTTTCTCATCTTATCCATTTTATTTTATACCAGAGCATTATGGAAAAGGAGAGCCCTTTTTTGAAACAAAGTTCCTTATCGCGACCCGCAGTTTTATCACCGGTGCTATTTTAAAACATCCTCTGAGATACTCATTCCTAATCTGATACGTTCTTGTTACACCATACATCTATCTTATTAACATTCGCATCATCTCTGTCATATGTAATCTTCTTTCAACCGTCTTTTCCGTAGTTCAACACTCAGATCCATACAACATGACAAGTTGTTTGATGGTTACATCTACGCAGCACAGTTATTACGATGTTTTCTTGACCGAAAGCTCAGACTCCGAGTCGAACCTACGTCCGTCGATGCGGTGTTCTAACACGCTATCAACTAAGTCATCATTTGTTTGTTTGTTTGTCACGCAATAACTTCACAACCGATCATTATTAAATTTTGTATGCACGTTGTCAGGAACACAGACAAGAACTCCTTTCATTCAACAAAAGTACTGCTTCCGAGGCATAGGTGAAATCTATATTAACACGAGCGAAGCCGCGAGGCAAAAGTTAATTATTAATACATTGTTCTCATATCCTCCTTGTATTTGAATAAATAATACATAAAATGTAGTCCGGTGAAGCTGTTAAGACCTTGCGAGGTCAATAGCGTAGTCAGTTCGAAAAAAAAAAAAAATACATAAAATAAGTTTACTTTAATTACAAAATTTCGAAAACGTCCTGGTCTGACTAAAAGAATAAATGGTCACATTAGTCATGAGTCAAACCTTTCAACGTCGCTTCTCGATTTGTCTAGAACCAGTGTAAAGTAATTATAATTTAAATATTAAAAACGCTATGCAGTCTGAATCACAAACCTAAATATTACCAATCAACAAACTCAAATTTAAAAAAACTATTATACCAAAGAAACTAATTATTATATATTTTTTTAATATATTGTGATTTTGACAATATACTAAATTAATCGGATTTTCGGAGTTATGAATAAAAAATATGACTTGATTTTAGTGTGACATCTAGTTTTTATATAGAAGACTAAATTCAACAACCTTCAGTTTAAAACGTGTGTGTATTTGATATCATATTAATTTTATTCTTTAATATATAAAAATTTCAGATAAATCACTCTTGAAATGAATGAAAAACATTTTTAATTAATAATACACTTCATTTTTTGTCTTCAAACAAATATTGAAAATTATCTTCTATATGTACATTCGGTAAACTAAATACACCGCCATCTAGTAAATAATTTTTCAACTAAATAGTGTGCAATACTGTAAACCCCTTCTTTACAAAGCGTAATAATGTAGTAAGAACGGTCATAACGATTTTTGAAAAGATGGCGCTAGTTTGTTGTTACTGGCAAATTGATTATTATTTACATATTAAAATACTATATTACTTTACTAGTCTACTAGTACTTAATATTGGAAAACGTTAAGAAGTTAAATAATTAATTTTTTAGAAGTTTATTTATAGGTGTTTTAGTGCAATTTACTTTAGCGGGAAATTTAACAAATATAAACTATGAATTAACAAAGATACGATTCCTGTTGTCTGAAATAAATAAGATTAACAAATAACAAAGAAGTCGTAGTGGTCTAGTGGTTCAGCGGTGTAATATCAATTCGATGTTCGCATCTTCGAACGCCGGGTAGTCCGGTGAAGCTGTTAAGACACTGCTAGGTCAATAGTATTATCAGTTCGCCGACGTGTACCAACGAAAATTTTTCGGAATTTGCATGCAATTACTAATTTCAGTTGGTAACACCATCGGCTGACGATGAAGGAAAAGGAAACGTAAGGAAACCTGATCCAGAGAATTAATATTCTTGTAGTACTAATGTATGGGAGGAAACACAGAACTGTGAATTTCTAAGAGTTTGAAATCGCTAATACGTCGTGGGCTGGCGTAGTGATTGTGCCCATACCTTCCTTCGGGAAGAGGTCTATGTCCCTGCAGTGGGAATCTTACAGGCTGATTATGATGACTACCTACAAATTAACTAAAATATTAATCTCCAGATACCAACGGTTGAATGTAACGGAAGCCGGCGGCGATATCATGGCCAGCAGTAAGGCCAGGCTGAAAGCTATCCACTCGCACCCGCCGCCAAAGAACAGGGGAGACGTCGCCTCTATCATATCAGACACAACCGGCAAAGATTTCCAGGTCTTCGCAACGAAAGATGAGGATTTCATCAAAACTATTGCAGCAGGTGAGATTTTTTATTTTTGACAACCAATCTTCTAAATTATTACTGCCATTGTCGAGTATAAAACTTGCCATGGAGTTTTCGTAGCATCTCAGAATTCCTAATTCGTAGTATTATTTCTCATCCACTTCACTATATTATGTTAAACTCCACCAATATTACAAATATAGAGTCAAATAACACAAGATTATGTATACATAAAAAATCCACTATATGACTGACTAAGACCACACCAAAAATTCTCAGGTGATAAGATTATAATCATATTAGCGAGCCGGGCGGACATTGTCCTGCCTTGATAATAAAAAAAATCTAAAATTCAACCGCAGCGCCACCTACCGTTTCCAATTATGAATCTAAACCATTCCCGGATCCACTGGAACACGCACACAAAATTTCATTAAAATCGGTCCAGCCGTTTAGGATGAGTTCATTGACATACACACGTACAGAAGAAATTTATATATAAAGATGAATGATAGACATTCCTTAATAAAATCGTTCTCTGTTACGAGAGTCACCACATATCTATACTATAATAAAACTGTAGCAAGGTCAAATCTGTACATTAAATATTTTTTGAAAATTTTGATCGGGGTAGGCTTTGTTATCGATATAGAAGCCAAAAATAATCTTTTTACAATTTTTGTCTGTCTGTCTGTCTGTCTGTCTGTCTGTCTGTCTGTCTGTCTTTCTGTCCCTGTGAACACGCATCACGCCGAAAGTACTGAACCGATTTTAACGAAACTTGACATACTAATAACTAATATTCCAAGGTTACATTTAGGATACTTTTTGTCCCATAAAACGCAAGGGGCTCTCCAGGAAAACGAAAAACAAAAAATTGTAGTTAACGTAACTAGACTTTTTTGCGACACCTTAGTATGAGAGCCAGCAACGTTGGAAGAACGAGAATTTTAGAAAAGCTGGTTCTTTAATATGAAGATATATTACTGCCCTTCCAAACAGGATTCAGGATACCCGGTAGCCGGTTAACGTTGTGTTTTTTAATGCCCATCACACCTTTACAGGTCAAAATTTTGATTTATAATTAACTTTGGGAAAAAAAAATTCGGTTACATTTTAACGCTATTAAAAACATGAATTCAACCCTGCCAGACAATTTTGTTATTGACAATAATGTGCCCGATGATATTCTTTATAAATAAAATAATGCGCATCACACCTTTACAGGTCAAAATTTTGGGTTATAAATAATTTAAGGAACATTTTTTTCAGTTACTTTTAAACGCTATTAAAAACATGAATTCAACCCTGCCAGACAATTTTGTTATTGACAATAATGTGCCCGATGATATTCTTTATAAATAAAATAATTAATTCCAAACCATTTTATTTTTTCTATTGCAAATATGTACTATATTTTATTTTATTAGCCATTATGATATTGAGATTTCACCGTAAACAATGAAAAACAACGATAAACGTAGACATATGACTTGGGACTGACGCCATCTTGATTACATGCATCTATAACAGGCGCTTCCACAATTATCACTACCTTTATCATACATAAAATGGGGTAAACATATCAATGCAGTTGCAGAATCTAGCTCTAAGTCTCTAAACGTTTTCAAAACATTAGCCGGTTCTAACTGGTGTGTTCATACATAACATTGAGTTCGTTTATACTTCAATATTATACGCAGTCGAATCGACTATGCGAGCTTTCTTTATGATAGTTGTGCTCAGGTTAAACTCTATAAACTTGAAAAAGTTCAAAACCAGGCCATGAGAATTATCGGGGGTTTCTTTAAAAGTACTCCAATCCATGTTATGGAAAGCGAATTGAGCATATATCCGTTACATCTTAGGAGACAATATTTAGCTGGCAAAATCTATTTAAATTTAAGTCATTCGAAAAAAACGAACTAACTAATCTATTAGAATAACTGTCCACCTCTTTCCAATCACTCTATTGGCGTAACAGAAAAAAAAACATTATTAGTTTCTATTTTTTGTCAATATAAAAATACTCCAATTCAAACAAGTATAAAACATGATATGTTCACTTTACACACCTGGGTCGATAACATTGATTTGCACAATATAATTAAAATAAATGTAGATGGTATTTGGAAGCCAAAGCGTCAATATGATATTCTTGAAATAAAAGATATTTGTCTTCAATATATAAATAAATATTACGAAATTTAGTTAAAATATACACTGACGGGGCTAAAGCTGGTAATTATTTAGGAGCCGCATTTTTTGAGTCAAATTCCAAAACTTTATGAAATTTCAAATTGATGAAAATATTTCAATTATGCACACTGAATTCATAACAATTGCAGAGGCCTTATTATTTGCAAAATCAACTGAGGCCATTAAGATTGTTATTTTATCCGATTCAAAAACTGCTCTTCGACACGTAGCTCGATGTACCTCGACTTTTCGAGGAATACCGATAGCCTACACTATTTTGAAGAATTACTAGATTTCAAAGCAAAGAACAAAGTAATTGTTTTACAATGAATCCCTTCCCATATAGATATAACTGGGAATGAAAGAGCTGATCTTTTAGCTAGAGAAGGACCCTCCGAAGGTGCTCCTATTAATATTTTACCAACTTACTTGGATGTATGCTCAGTATTTAAAAATAGCTGTTACTCGCATTGGAAGGAATACTTTGATGAGCGTTCTAAAACAAAAGGAATATGGTACAGAATGATTCAGCCACATCCCTTAAGGTCAGCATGGATTGATGACAGTACGATTTGCCGTCGGGAAGCAATCACAGAAATGAGATTGCGCTCAGGACACATCCTATGTAAAAAGTTCGCCTACCTGATATGTAAAGTACCATCGACACTCTGCCAGAGTTGTGAGCTCATCGATGACGTGCACCACATCCTGGCAGAATGTGTTCGAAGCGAAGATATTAAATCTCGGCTTAATGATTCTGGTTCGTTCCACACTGGTTTGTACAATTCGTTATTGTCTGACCCCATTTCGAAAGATGCTAAAGAATTGTACAAAATTAATATAAGCTATTGTTAAGTTTATTGTCATTCTTATTGTTATATAGTTGTATGTCACTTAGGCGATACAGTCGCGCAGGCGACTAACCCTTCATTAAAAAATAATAATAATATTAAAATTACAGCTATCTTAACATGGTTGAACATATTGTTTTTATTTCCAAAAAATAGCATCGGGCACATTATTGTTAATAACAAAGATGTCTGGCGATAATAATTTCATGTGTTAGTAGCGTTTCAAAGTTAGTTTCAAAAACAATACATTAAAATCAATATAATAAAAATAATCAATATTTTTGCCTGTAAAGGTGCGATATGCACTAATAAACGCAACGTTTACAGCCAGGTAGCCCGCACACTGTTCGGAAGAACATAAAGATATATAAAAACTGGCTTATTGAAATTTTTTTTCGAAACCATTACTAGCTCTTAGACAAATAGTTATAGGTAAGTGACATTTGACGCGTCGTGTTCATATCTTTTTAATATTTATATTTTTCTTCAATACAATGGAGTGTGAAAAAGTTTTAATACGAGTTGAAAATAGTTATGATATCACTCAGTGTTTCATTCATCATTATTTATTTTATGAATGCATTTTATCGTTTAATTTACAATTTAACTCTATCAAATTGATATTTTATAATGTAAGCTCTACTGACTGTATAGTAAACGTCTACAAAAAAGGGAAAGGAACTTCGTTAGAAACTGGGGGTCCATAGACCTCTAAAGCTTTTTTTCACATTACCGCCAATATATGTAGGTTGCTACGAACGGGTTGTAGCCTTATTTTAAAAGATTTCTCACAAACCATCTGGGCTTGAGTGAGTCCCTTGATAGTTTGGATTCACAATTGGAAATCGATGGTGTGGCTGCAATAAGGTTTTAGGTATATTAAAATTTATCGCGTTTAAAAATACAATTGACACCAGTTATTACCGATTTGGTGCAGACGAAGTTGCACGGGTCAGCTAGTTATTAATACAGTTTCTCATTTCTCAAAGCGTAATTTAAAAATTCGGTGGTGAGAACAATGTGATTAAAGGGCATCTAGTTGACTTTGAAGTTGATGGGGGTGTTATTACCTTCTTGTTAGTTCATTGAAATTATCTCATTACCTATCCGACAATCGTAATAATAATCTACTAGAAGATTGGATGCAAAAAAACTGTCATAAATGTTTTTGTTTTAAATCAGCTGATGACAATGCGTTCTTTGTATAAGAATTACATGTTTTATTTGGAATAGTTGTGAACTATCTCTTTTTTTATTACAACTTAACCCCTCTAATCTAACAAGTCTTATACCTTTTTTTATAAACGCGATTACGTCAGCTATACTTACAGTACCTGGCATTTGGTTTGGTACGTCGCGTCGGGGAAAAGAGTGTGACGTCTGGATAAGATCGGCTTGCTTCTGTTTTGTAAAGCGTTCTCTCTATTTCACAGCATAATGGCTGTGTTAGACAAACATAACTTTTTTTGTTTTTTCGAACTGACTACGCTATTGACCTAGCAAGGTCTTAACAGCTTCACCGGACTACTTAACGCTATTTCCGACTATCTCAGTATTGTTCCCGAGATGCCGAATCAAAAGTCAAATACTGTAATTAATTTTCATATTTTTTTAAATCCCTAAAAGCTATGGCAATACTAATTATAGTTGCGTAATACATGAAAGATCCCTAATATTATGAAAAGTATCACATTATATTGAAAGTATCATGAAAATTGTCCAAATGTTACTGGAGTTAATTCCCATAAACAGTTCATTTTTATTTATATTTATATATTTTATAGGTATTTTCGACTTGGTCAAACGCACCTGGAGCATCTACATCGAAAATCCGAGTACATCTGAGCCGGTCGCGGTTTTGCCAATAAGGTTCACCAAACTGGAATGAAGTATAATTTGGATCATTAATGCGATGCGACGTATATAACTTTAATCATAATTTAATAACTAATACTATAATAAGTAGGATTATATAAACAATAATGAAAAACCTTCATCTGCTATACTAAAGAACCCGGATTATTGCTAGCTAAAACACTCAGTGTTATCACTATCAGTTATGCATATAAGTTATATCATTCGAATAATTAGAAAGAAAACATGACTTATGTGTTAAAATCTATCAAGTCATCAAATTTATACACCGTGCCAAAGAAATAAAAACACATACACTGGAAGAGCATTTCGTCGCTAGTCTGTTATTGGTTGAAAGATTCAAAATGTGATATATATATATTGAAGCGTCATAAAAATATTTATCCAATAAAATTTAAAAATAAATACCGCCAATTTGACTTAAGCGGCGTTGTTTGCTAAAACGACGATTTCGAACTTTGTTAACGGTCGTTTTTCTAACGGACCGTCGTGTAGTATGCTATTTATTATTATGTTAATTCAGGGTTCCCACCTAAAGAGTTTTACCTCCAAATATTGGTAGTTAATAAGTGGGATGGGATTTTATGGGCTTTATATTAGGTCTTTACCTATGAAATTGCCGTTTTGTATGAAAAAATTAAAACGAATTTTTTTCATGTATTTTTTATTTGTATTAATCGAAGTAATCACCCATGCAATCAATGCATTTTTGCCAACGCAGTGGCAGTTTATTGATGCCCTTCTTAAAGAAATCAGCTGGACGGGAGGCAACAAATTCTTCAAAGGCATTTTGTACTGCCTCTCGGGTATTGAATTTTTTTCCCGCCAAGGAGTTATCCAAATTCTGGAAAAAGTAGTAGTCTGTAGGCGCAAGGTCTGGCGAGTAGGGCGGATGACGGAGAACTTCCAACCCCAGTTCTTGCAACTTGGAGACCGTCTGCTGTGCAGTATGAGGTCGCGCGTTGTCGTGCAGGAGCAGCGGAGACGAGCGATTGACCAATGCTGGTTGGAGATGTGCCAGCTTCTCCATCATTGTGTTCAGTTCTTCACAGTACACATTTGCAGTAATGCTCACCCCGTTTGGTAAAAAGCTGTGATGAATCACACCGGCGCTAGACCACCAAACAGTGACCATCACTTTTCTAGAGGTAAGTTTTCGTTTAGGGCATTGTTTAGGTGCTGAACCAGGATCCAACTAACTTGCTGAGCGCTTGCAGTTATCAAAAAGAATTCATTTTTCATCGCAGGTAACAATGCGGTTCAAAATTCCTTCATTTGTGTGTCTGTTGAGCAGTGCAAGGCTCGTCTCGACGCGTACTTCGCGCTGGCGATCATTGAGTTCGTGGGGCACCCAGTTGTCAAGCTTTTTTACCTTGCCAATTTGACGCAAATTGACCAATATTGTTTTGACGCTAACGTCGAAAGCTGCTACTAATTCAATCGTATCATCAGCTTCCACAATCGCCTTTAATTCGTCATTGTCGACCAAAGTCTTCGGACGACCGCGAGGTTCATTTTTCAGGACGAAATTCCTAGAACGGAAGAGAGCAAACCAATAACAGGTGGTGCGTTGGTTTGTAGTGTTAGCTCCGTAAACGTCGTTGATGTTGTGTGCCGCTTGTGCCGCGTTGCTGCCACGACGGTACTCATATTCCATAATTACTCGAATTTTTAACGTATCCATGATGACAAAAAAGATTGAAATGCGATGAAAATGTAACACTATTCAATAAACAAATGACTACTTTTGGAAAAAGAATTCCATGTTTTTAAAATAAAATTAATTTGAAATTAGAATTCTTAGCCAAACAAAAGTAGTTTTGATTTGAAATGGCCAGTACTGCAGAACGGCAATTTCATAGGTAAAGACCTATTATTTTTTTTAACTATTTTATTTACAAGTATGTATGACCATGATGTAATCAATTATATTTATCTGTTGACCTAGTAAGCGACAGGTAATGAGATCTGGAGCAATTCAAAATGCTCGATGACGATAACGTAATGCTAGATCTTACATAACATTTAATCCTACCACTAAACTGTTAGCTTAAAACATCTGAACCATAAGAAAATGAAATAGTATTTGATATATTACACAGCTCATAAATAAAAAAACCATTATAAAACGAAAATTATACTTTATTATCTATATTATTGAGATGGTTAGGTATTCAGATATCAAACTAAAATCGTCAGCCATTCCTTGGAATCGTTTTAAAGAACAAATTATTATAAAATATTACAATTCAAAAACAGTACATGTAGAAATTAAAAAAGGGTCATTTTTCAATACTTTTTAGTAGTTGTTATTTATAATAAAAACATTTTAGAGTGTCTGTCAGTTTCAATGTCATATTATCCTTTTTTATTTCACGGGGATTTTCAAGGTAGTAATGGTTGTTTTAGCGGTTTTCGAGTTTAGTTTTAGGGGTAAATCTTTTGCGGAGTTAGTAACACATTAAAATGCGTAATTCTATATAAGTGTGTTTATAAACATTTCCAATTATTTATTAAGAATTTCTTACATATTTTAATTAGAAAAAATACAATACATAGGTATTTTTCTTATATTTTTATTTCCGTTGTTCCTTCTTGTACAAATATAACGCTATTATAACAAGCTGTATGTACTCGTTGATATCAGAAATGCATAGACTCACTCGTGTCTTATTTGATAAACTATTGAGACTACAGAGAAATGTCATGACTATTCTAAGGTACCATTAAAAAGGATACCCTTATAAAACGCAAAAAACGGCAATTAATATGGTTTCTACTCTCGTTCCACGCAGTCTTGTAAAATATTCTTTAAACGTCTTTGAAACGCCTACCACCGTGTAAAATAGCAGCTAGTAATTAAAAGATTAAAAAGCGTATAGTCTATTATTATTCTAATTCTATACATATAATAATTTAATTTGACTAATAACGAAATAGGTATACGAGCTCGTCGCTATTTAAAATACTTTAAAGTACCTAATCTTATAAAGTGTGTGCTTCATTAATGTTATTTCAAATAATTATTAACTAATCTTTAATCATATTTATAATTCTATTACTAACATTCTTGTAATGACTATTAGCGAAATAAATCGTTTTGTTCCATTAATATGAAATTAATTTTATTTGTGTTAAATGACTCCTGTTCCCATTGTTACGCACAGATCCATTAAAGACAATAGCGATCACCTAGAAATCTACACTGTAACGGCTAACAAATTTTTAATAAACTTTATCCATGTTATTACAAAAAAGTTAAATACGTATTGAATACTAGCTTTAAAACAGTTTGTGCACTTACGTATTAAATGCACCGCGCTCGCCGAACGCTGCGCGGCGAGCTCGTGTTATCCTAATTCGCAAGTCTAAATAACCTAACCAAACAAAATAAAAGAGCAAGATGTCGAACGTTCGGCGAGCGCGGTGCATTTAATACCTAAGTACCCAGACTTTTATAAAGCAAGTTTTCAATACATTTTTTTTTTTAACTTTAGATTACAATCCGATATAATGTGAAATAACGATGTGTCTAAGACTGTGAACACACTACAAGCTTGGTGATAGATTTTAACTTGACGGTGGTAGCTACCCAGGTGGCCTAAAAACCCTATCACCATATCATGGTTTCATAATAATCTTTTCCTTTATCAAAAGTCCCTAGCACATTGAAACCTTCGTTGATCGACGCGGCATTAGTACATTTATCAACTGTATACTATACTAAAAATGTACTGAAAGATTTTAACCAGTGGAGAATCACTACGTCAGATTATTATTGCGTGTACAGCGGACAACCTACTAACCTGCTTGAATATTGGATTTGAAGATTTTGGAACGTAAAATGTTAAATATGTCACAATTATTGATTTATGCTGATCGTGATATAATATAATATAATATACAATTATCGTATATATCTATTCAATACCTTTATATAGATTACCTTCCCACGTTATAATTTATTTTCTGTCGGAATATAGTGAAAGGTTAATGCTAAGGCCGCACTGCGAAATTATGCCACGCGATTTTTAGTCTAACTATTTATATTCCATGTACTGAATCTTACCTAAACCGCTGAGTGTACAAAGTCTCGGGAAACAGATCGGGCACAGTTACTTACATTAAATAGATAACAGAGTCGAGATCTTAATTTCATTTTTACTGTCACATTAGATACGACTTGATAGATGTTATGAACACTGCATTCGTCCACTCACACTTACAGACTTATGAAAGGTTTTCACACATAAAATATCGTATACAAATACAACATAATAACAAAAGGATAAAAAAAATACTTCTACATTTACTTTATTTACGTGCACTTGGTGGAATTAATTCATTATTGGATTCACACGACAATTTATTTCATGACGCGTTGACTAACTATATAATTTCTTATTACCCAGAAATAATCGCATGGAGTTCAAGTTTGTATTTAAATACAGGTTTCGTTTTACCACGCGAATTTTAAATCGCCAGGTCATATATATGTACACACATAATTATAATTACACGTGTTATATAATTGCGTTTTTAAATCGCAGGGTAATCAGGGCCTTATTCTTTTCAGAGTTAAACACTCGATACGATGTATACAACCAATTTGTGACCATACTGTCACCGTTACCGTCGACTTATATAGTTTATCATAGACAGAATCAACAAGAGGTAGCATACTCAAGAAATTATATGGTGCATCATATTTCTCCCTGTAGGAAACGTAACACAAAACCTTAGATAAAATGAAGTAAAGTAAAATCAAAAGTATGTATAATGTAGTCCCTGAAAAGGTGCTCATGAACGTCAAAGCTACCACAGGTTCGAAAAGCAACCCAATCATCGAGAAAACCCGACAAGAAGTTTTCATGGTACATATTTTTACAAACATAGTTACATTTGTATTTGCTGGATGCACAGAGACGGGCGTCATTTCCAGATGTCACCATCATTCATATATTGATTCACACTATAATAACTTTTAGACATTAAAATCACTTTGACATGTTGTTTGAACCTACTATTCAGCAGATTGGTAATATGCTTTGGGACTTTGTTATAAAACCTTACACTATACCTAAAAAACTGTTATTGGTCTTAGTGAGTCTGAAATATGGAATTACCAATTTGTTACTGCTTCTAGTATTTAAATTATGTTGGTTTTTACTAACCTAGTAAAAAAAAATTAAAGCTTTAGTAAGGTTGAGAATTGTTACATTCTATATAAAAAGTCCATATAAATGAATGTCCAGACACTCTTCAAGGTAATTAATTTTCTGCAATAGGTGTGACTCACGAAGCCCACAAAAGCGCGAAGTCCTTAGTAATCCGATCCAAATGACAGCTCAATAATCCTCAACACCTCGGGTCGAGGGTAAATTGAGCTTCTACACATAATCATAACTACGGACATCCATACATGCTGTTACGTCTGACTTCAGATATCTATACCATATAATAAGAATATAGAGTTTATGTGTCTATCCTTTTTAGATTTTTGTCTAAAAAACTGTTACAGGTGTCTAGGAATACGTAATACATTTCAATCATTTTTAAACATGTCTGTCTGTTTGTTTGTGCAGGTGTCACTGCTAAAGTGCTACGTTTATAATAAAGCTTCAGTAAGAAAATTATAAAGCATATCCTCTAGCAACATTTAGTGTATGTTTCATTAAAATTAGATCACTCTATCAAAGTGTACTCTATCTATTTCCATACATATTATAACAATGTAAATCTAACGTGTCTGTACTTATTACATTTATGAGAAAAATCTGTTCATTTTTTAATTTTTACACAAAGTATATGGCGATGAAACCTGTAACATGGAACATATTTAAAAAAGTAATCTGGACTTTACTTATATTTCCTTTTTAAAGATATTTTTTAATGTCAAAAGTTAGCAAACAGGCACAGCCCACCTGATGGTAAATGTTTACTGTCACCTATAAACAACTGCAGTACCAGAGGTATCACTGTTATCGTGCCAGCCTTGAAGAGCGTACTTCAATCGCTTTTTGATGAACTCTAAACACTGCACTAGGTAACCCATTCCACAACGATGGCATACGCATAATGAAGATTCTGGAGCACCATGTGGTTTTTTGCGGTTTTGTTAGGTTTTAGAGCATCTTCCTGAGCAACCAGTCAGCGGCGACGGTTGCAGATTTGAAACAACAGTGAAAACACAATATCAAAAAGTTCTTCAGAACATTCTACATGCGTTGAAGTCCACATAGAGAACCAATGACTCTATAAATAATGAATCTAAACCGCACCTAGAACTTTGCGTGGAGCTAATAATTAAAAAAACATTGTGTCTCGGTTTAGATAGTGAACTAAGTTACGCTGTATTTATGTTTGCCATCTCAATGTCTCTGCAGTCTGTCCACATGTTGTTTAGTGTTTGATTTATGCCTAATTATTTGTTAAACAATTTATCAATTATCAACTAGAGGATTTTTGAACTATTATTATTTTTCTTATATTAATATAGAATAATATAGTAATTATTCCTAGTTCTGTGTCGTCGTTACTGCTCTTCTTATGTCTCTGACAAAAGGTAGATATTCTTACGTATTAAACTATCTAAACAAATGCCAATACTGCCCAACCCTCAGGCGATGTTTGGGTCATTCTAGAGTTCTCTCCGGATATAAGGAAGAAGATTGAAGAATAAATAACAGCATGATAAGTCATCGAAGCGTGGGAAAAAATTAAATATACAAAATACAATTACAATACAAACAAATTCAAATAATTTAAATATACTGATTTTTAAAACTTTACCCTTCTTTTAAAGCGCTAACGCTATACTAAATCAAATTGTGACAGCCTTCTAGAAGCTTCAAAACTTCAATTTTATGAGTTCTATAAGCACGCTACAGCGCAACTAAGGGAATTTCTATTCCGGACATCGAAGCAAATACAAAGAGAAACGAGAGGAAGAAATCAGATTAACCAGAACCACAGAGTTGTATTAGAAGCAACAGGACCATAGTGTAACGTTGTAATTAATGGTGAGTATGTTTTTACTTTGTTTTTCTGAGTACAAATAAATGTCTTTCGATACAATATAGTATTTTATTTACCACCTGTGCCTATAATGTGTGTATAAAAGAGTCACGAGACGAAATCTGTAAGTTTACTGTTTTAAAGAAATAATACCTTGGAGGGCTTAAACTCAATAACAACACATTTCCATGGTTTTTAAAATTTTAGTCTGCCTGTCGTTTGTACGGGATTCACGCAAAAACTACTGGACGGATTTTGATGAAATTTGGTGTGACGGTTTAAGTTTATACACCAATATAACATCTAGGATACGTTTCACATATTCATATAACACGTCCGTATATATGTAATTCTTACTTATAAGTAAACACAAAAGATAAAAAATTTACACAAGAACTACTAGACAGATTTCCATGAAATTTCGTATGGTAGTAGTTTATACACCGATATAACATATAGGATAGTTGAACATATATATTACATTCGAATATATGTATATCTTACTTATAAGAAAACACAAAAGAGAAAATAACTACTGGATGGATTTTCACGAAAGTTCGTAAGATTCGCCAGCTTATAGATATTGCCACAGCCAGGTTGGTCTACTTCATCTACTTCCATAGCTCAACGTCATATAGTATTTTGTTTTGGAGAACAGCAGCTGAATTAGATATTATATTCCTACTACAAAAACAGGCAATACGCGCAATTTATAACTTAAAAGAAAGTGAAACTTAAGAAATTAGGTATCTTAACTTTGCTCTCTCGATACATTAGTGATAATTAATTATCACTGTCGATTAGTATTTAGTATGATCGCAAAAACTTTAAAAATCTGAATTTAATAAAGAACCGACAAAACTTAAATACTAGAAAGAAATTGTTGTGACAAATTTATCATCTCATGTTTTATGCTTAGTAAGAGCAACAAGCGTTTTTTAGAAAAATAGTGTTAGGTTTTACAACGAAGCAGCAAATAATATTATCGACTTGTAGGATATTAAGTCGAAGCAGCATGTCAAGCTGCTTTAGATGTCTAAAGGTTTATTATAGGGTGACTCAATATGTGAACGATCTTGATGTCTGTAACTAACACCTCTCTCTGTGCATCCGTCAAGAATGAACGTAGATGTAATATTTTTCAAATATATACGATGTACAACTAGACATGAATACAACTGTTTTACCCTGAGACTGGCATAGCCATTAAGGATGTACAGAAGCCTCTTAAAATATAGAGAAAAAAATGTATATATGAACGGACGTAACAATATTCTTAGTAGTACAGTATAAGTACATGCAACGGAACATGAATCGATTAGATATTATGGTAAATATCTGCTTTCTAAGTCACATAACTATAACATTTTACCTGCAAGCATGTATGAGATTGAAAAAATATATCGAATAAGCCTTTCTCGAAATGATATATCAACAGAAGGACAGACAGAATAATAATCACCCTTGCGAGGGTGGATCAAGAGAGGTGGCACAGAGGTACGAGTTTCCCCTCGCCAGACTGTACAAATAACCTAAAAAGTAAGGAGCTTAAATTTTAAGAGTACCGACTATTCAGAATCGACAACTTTCGTTTCTTTCTGCATAGAGGCATAATGCCCAAGGTAGAAAACTCGCAAAATGTGATATAATTATATAACATCGAAATAAAGAATTTCTTCAATTATGAACTACTAAATATCTTCAGCAGAAAATATGTGATCGAATTATTATTCCTTAATATACAATTTATTTAAATAAGCCTTTATTATACGATTTACAAGTATTTTTTACAGTTATTCTTGTAAGTTTTATCCTAAAGACTAAAGAAAGCCTTACTTGTTCGGTTTTTGTGTACCTCCCAGAAACAAATGCTGGATCCGCCCGTGCATTCTTGTATGAAAAACGTAGATGCATATACGTAGACAACCAAATTTAACGAAACTTATAATATATTACAAACAATACTGAAATACGTAACACTTGATTTAATATCTTGGTATAAGACACGCTTTGAACGGGGCTGCTGATGGCGTGGCTCCGTCCACGTGTTCCAACGATGGTAGAGACACCCCAGGAGCAGGCAAGAATGTGAACCTCTGTAGCATGGATGTCGTGAAGACGAAAATATTACACTTGGCGAGTACGTCCCCCATACAGCGGTGTTTCGCCAGACCGAAAGGGAAGTAATGGTCAGGCAATGACACCTTGTTTTCTACTAAGAATCGCTCCGGCTTGAAAGAATAGGGCTCAGGATACAAGTTTTCATCCATGAGAATGTTGGTGAAATTGCTTACCACCATTGTGTCCTGAAAATATAGCGTATATATACATTAGTAAAATAATGAAGCTTATCACTGTATTTCCCAAAATATGGCTCGCCACGTGGGTCTCGAATGAATATTAGGTGGGCTTTGAAAAATAACATTATACAAATGCTCGGGTTAACCTCAGAACTACTACCGACTGATGTCAAGCACGGCGGTTGTTGAGCTTAAAAGTAACTTAAATTGCAAATAATGGAAACAAATACATCCTTCTTAGAAATAATAGCATTTCTACTATTTCAGTATTATAATTTTCGATAGGAACTTAATGCTTTCTTCTTGTTTTTGAAGTGAAAACTTTTTTAGGCGCGTTGATCGGTATTTTTGACAGGAGATAAATTTATATTATCGCGTCATGGAATGCTACGTAAGCAAGACCGACCATATTGCGTTTGCGCGGTTTGTGTCAAACTATTGCTCCGAGTCCAAATAGATATGAAAACCACACTAATGTTAATAATTTCAATAAACAAATTCTGAAGTTTAAATATTGTCATTCACACTATAATTAATATGAAAATTCAAAAGAGAACACATTTATTTCATTGTTTTGAGTTTTCACTTCTTTCGGCATTCTCTACGACAGCCTCGACATTTTTTATTTTTATTTAGACTTTCATTTGTATAGTTATGTACGTTTTTTTCTCCATGAAAATTAAGAAATGATTCCCGTATTTAAAAGTTTTTGTCGGGTGTGTTCCAGTCAACTTCTGGAATCACTACTTTAAAGCATTATAAACAAATCAACAAATAACATACGTCATTAAATTCTTTTTTAAAATACTCTATAGATTTGAACGTTTGACCACAATCATCGGATGTTAAACGACGGCGTAATCTAAGATAATATACACGCTAAACTCAGAGAGGAAGCGGCTCTCAAGTGTAACAGCTGTAACACACCAACAACTGCACGGAGATATATTTTTATCTTAATGGTGTTAGCTAGCAAACCACCATGATATGGTTTCATCACGATATTTTACTTCCACAGAAAGCTCCAGCTCTGTTATAAGAATTCGAATATACGTTTATAGACGTGCTGTCCCAACACGCTATCTACTAAGCCGTGATCGCTTCCAACATAAATATAATTTTCATCATAGTCTATAGATCCCTCATTTTTCATGTATAAACCAACCACGGTTCACGGACATTTCGATTTTGGGTAACAAAGCGAATACATGGAACTAAATTAAGAAATCTATTTATAATCCATGCCTGTACGTACCTATCACCACGAAGTTTTATCTATTATATTTTTATATATATTAAAGCTGTAAACGCACGCTGGAATATATTATCATTATGCGTTACAAACTATTAGGCTGCGTAACTTTATACGCAGCACGACAACAGAGCGGGCAGATTTTATGCACATAAAGGAGTTTAACGTACGCAAATTTCCAGTTATTGGAATGACACAGGAAGAAACGCTTAATCTACGCCTTTATCGGAATAACTTTTAACGTTCATTTTATTAATTTATCGCAACACGTATCGAAGCTTCGCCACAAATAGGCATGAGAGTAGCAGAATAGGATAATAATCAAGAAATCTATAGGAGGACATGGAGTAATTGATGTAATGAGTGCCACTATACAGACTGTTACAGAGATCGTTTTCTCTGTAATAGCGAACTTATTTCCTTTATGTTTACTGAAAAGACCATTTAATTACCGACTTGTATAACAGTATGTTTACGTAAGCTCACTATTAATTTCAGTATAACGTGTTACACCGTGACACTACACGGAAATAGTCAAGTTGCAATATAAGTCACATTTACGTATAACCATTGCCACACATCGGTCACCTGCAGCACAACGTGACAATATGAGGAATTGAGGACTCGTTACCACCGTGGGACGTGAGAACCACCTCATATATTGAATCCCGATTTGAAGACACTATTCGTTCAGAATTTGAGCAGTAGTCACATCCCTTAGGTTAGCTCGTAGGTTTTAGGTTTTAGTAAGTTTAGTTTTATGGTACTGTTGTCTCGTCTGTAGACACCTTTTAGTTTTAGATTTAATATTAAAATTTATCTTTTAATATTAAAGCCTTTTATATTAAACCGACCAGATAATAAAAAAACCTTGGCAAATTATATACCTAAATCTTCCTCGTGGATCACTTTAGCTACTGGTGAAAACTGCATGAAAATGCGTTCAGTAGTTTTTGAGGTTATCGCAAACAAGCAGACAGTTAGACGGGGCAGAGGACTTTGTTTTATAAAAAGTAGTGAAGTGCATATTATTATATCTCGGGGACGTGCCCCACTTAATTATCGAATAAACAAACATCGTAATTAAATATATAATCAGCCATAATTGCGATATTACAATGTGTTTATAAGAGAAGATTTTACCTGAGGAATGTTATAGCCAGCCAGCGTGGTGTTTCTCAGCGCTCGATGAGGCACCCCGAATGTTCTGCCCATGAAATGTCGAATACTCTCGTGGACGATGGCTTCATTATACGGCATCCTGGAATTTATAGAATAAACTGCATTGACTAACTTTTTCAGACAATTAACATGGAAAAAGGAAGTTACAAAATATACGATGTAACATCACGAAAAAGATTTAATTTACGTTTAGAGATAGAACTAAACTGTTACAACTTTTCATCAGAATCCATAATTCATTCTTCATTAACAACGACTAAACTAACTCTAAATTAAAAACGACTAACTAAAATGATCACATAATTTTCTCAAAGAAAGTTTTAGGTACCAAAAGTATGAAGTATTTATCACTGACAAACAAGAATTATTACTGACTTTTTATAGTAACTGTACACTCAGACTAAGCAAAAGTGTTTTTTTACTCAGCTACGACGTGGCTGTTTTGTACTTGACAGTGCAATAACAATGACACTCACTAAAAGATTTACAATTCATCACCAGTGGCCACTAAATGGATGGATACTAGACAATCACAGGACGTCACCAACCTAAAGGGTGTACTTAAGTCGGCTTCGTCACCACATATATAATGGACACAACCCAGTCCAGTAGAGATACTTACCACTCCGCTTGATTTTAAATATATATGCCACTATGGTTTGTATAACATCAGGTGTTTTGTGCCCGTAATCCAGGTTAACAAAATTATCATGACCTATATATAACCCAGCAATAAATTCTAAGCGTCCTTAAAAAAATTACTAGCTTTGGCACAGGTCTCGCAGTTTAATCTAAATTTATGGCTGATCGGTAGAATTACGGCTTTATCCAGGTTGGCTGAAGTATTAAAAAGACGTGACATTATAAAACTAGTTCAAGGTTATTCAAGGTAGTCAAATGATTTCACAGGCGGAATATGTATCCAATGTCCGCAGATGGTTAAAATTCATTTACTATATTATTATTTAATATAGGCCCTTATTATATTAATATATTATAATTAGTAACACGTTCCTCATTAATCCCTCTATCCACCGGTGAAAACCGCAGGAAAATTGTTAGTAGTTTTTAGTTTATGAAAGAAAGAAGAAGAGGGGACTTTGTTTTATACTATGTAATGATATTATAATTAGTAACACTGATGACGTGGAAACATCGTAAGAAAATATTAGTCTTAGAATTGTTTTTTGTAGTAGCATTGTATGTAGATAAACCACGGAACTGTACATTTCTCGGTGCTTAAAATCACCAAAACTATTGTTCTGCGTGACTAATATTCCTGTGGCTTTACACAAGAACCATCTGTAGTCTATTAACAGGATTCTTACAGGTGGGTATAATTATTATATTATTTAATTAATTTAATTAAAAATTTTAATTATTATTATTATTATTATTATTAGTACAATTATAGATATGAAAAACAAGAATGGAAAATAATACGTACTTGATCCGATCATTCAAACAGGGCATTCGTGATCTCCCAACGACTCTATCAATTTCTTCTTGCGCTTTTTTTTGTACCTCCAGTTCCCTAACCAAGTAACTGAAACAGAAACTCATGCTCTTACTGGTTGTTTCAGTTCCCGCCATGAACATGTCCATGCACATCGCAACGAGTTGGCCTTCAGAGTACGTATCGATTTCTCCGTTCTCCTTCAAAACTCTTATGTACACATCCATAAAATCAGCGTCTTCTTTTGCATAATCAAATCTTTCTTTATGCTTCTCCAATTCTTCTCTCAAAAACTTCCAAATTCTCTTATGAGTTCTAATGAAACCTCTATATCCTGAGAGAGTTGGTGTCATGATACTTAAGATAGGGAAGTGGCTGAACACTGCTCCGACCATGTGGACTGCAGCGAAGAGATCGAACAACAAACTCTGGAGAATCTTCATTTGAGGATCACAAGGGTTGTATCTGATGCCAGCCATCATCATCCAGAGTGTGTTTAAGATGTACACGTTAAAAAAATTATGCATGTGGAGGACAGTTGTTCCATTATCAGCAATTGAATTGATTACATCATTTATCATATGAACTGCTTCGGATTTAGCTGTTTCTCCCATACCAGTTCTTCCGAAGCCAAACTCTTTTAAATGTTTTATAAGGAAACGTCTTTGTTCCTTCCATAATTCTCCATCTGTTAATAGAACTCCTCGCCTTTCTCCCCAAGTTCTCGTTTGATAGAATATCCCTTTTGGCCTTCCATCAATATCTTCATTGAAAAGCATTTCTTTATTTGCCTCAAGACTGTTAACCATCACGATGCGGTCTTTCCCAATCTTCAAACCTAACAGAGGTCCTCCATTACAGTATGATATTGAAAGTTCTTTAACAGCTTTATACAGGTACCCTGTTTTTTTTCTCAATTTATACACCTCACCTGCGCTTCCTATTATAGGTCTCCATCTTGGGCCGGGTGGGAACCCTCTGGGTTTAATTATGTCCAAGTAGAGATACAGACAAACCGCTAGTATTGCCACTAGCACTGCCAGCCACATCTGAAACATTTTACCAATCTTTGTTTCACATCATTTATATATAATTTTTTTTGTCTACACTATGAAATATAACCATCTGGATACCCGAAATGTTTACCCAAATACAAAATGGTAATTAATATAACAAACCAACCAACCAACAACAGAAGTGATGTAACATTTGTAACGTACTTCGTTAATGAAAGGTTAGACATTGAGGTTCTACATGCATCATAATAATTTTCTCATAGACATGTTGTCAAACAGAGCTGTAGGGTAAATCTGTGCGTGAAACTTTATTATAATTCTAATAGGTATAGGTATAAATATATATAATCGATTAAGCCTTATCAGATACACAAAAATAATATAATACGGGTTTGTACATCTTAAAAATACCTTCAAAAAAGTCTGTGGTGATTTATGTCTTTACTAATAACATCGAGTATGTTTTTAATGTTTTGCATATTATTTAATAATAAATAAATATTAGTGACGCTATTTTAATGAATATAGTATTGATTCTTATTCAATTACATATATTCGTTAGGTAAAACATTTAATGTTAATTAAAATTGCCCTTTAAATTTTTAATTACCAATAAATATTAGAACATAATTAATATTACGCGCAACAAAAAAAAAGCAAATTATTCTAGTGAATATATTAACGTTGATGAAATGCAAATATCAAATCCCTAAAAGTGGATATATTATATAACGTTCTATATTGTGAATTAATTAATACGAACAAAATCACAGGAAGATTTCTTATATAATTGAATTCCGAGTCAGAACGAACAGTAGTCCCAACTTTAGAGCTACAATAACTGTTATATAAACAACTTCGTATTAACACAAAAACAAATAGTTACGTGACCCGGTACCTACTGTGGTTAATTATAACAGTTGTTATGTGTTAGTTAATATTTCTTCTATTAAAATACAAACAGGTAAACAGCAAAATCGCATCGTTTATTAACCAGACTTTAATATTATAACTAGCTGATCTCAATATCTCAAAGGGATTAGGCAGCGTTTTCGATGAAAGCTCCCTGGCGGCTTGACTTCTTCCGACACTTCCAATAATTTTCGTTATATTTCAACCAATTTACACAAATTCTTGATAAATTATATACCTAAACCTTCCTCGTGTATCACTCTATTTACAAATGAGAACCGCATAAAAATCTACTTAGTAGTTTTAGAGTTTATTGCGAATAGACAGACAGACGAGAAAGAGGACTTTGTTTTATAATATGTAGAGATTGCGGAAGTAACTCAATCTTGTTGGTACATTTTCCCGCCTATACCTCCAAACCGATCGAAATTAAATTTGTCTGAGATATAGTATGAAATCTAAAAAGTATTATAAGCTACTTTTAATTCTAGATATATGAGAAGATATTCGGTTACAGGAAAAATTAAATATCTTTTCAGGTTTTATCTATCTACGTCTAACACAGCATGATTTGAAATTTGGCACACTTAAGTGTTTTTCATAATATATGTTTATATATTATTAATTTTAGAATAACTCGCTACTAGGTGGCGCTGCAACGTGTCAATTCGGAGAATAATTACACAATATTCATTTTGATATAATACAACTATTTATTGAAAAATACTCGGAGCCGCAGACATAGCTTGTATTGTGGACGGATTAATTTATTTTATTTATTTATTTAAGGTCCACAAAACTGAGTTCAATGAACAAAAATGGATACGAACCCTTTTATATGTGAACACAGCATGCATAATATAAAAAGACAAAGTCATATTATGAAAACAAAGAAAAATTAAATTAAATTAAACATGTAAATAAAATAAAAAATCTAGTTGAGGCCACAGAAACACAAAAAAAGGATATATCGAATTTGAAACGTAAACTACGTATAAAAAGAAAGCATGCGATATAAAGGGCAATGTTGGCCTGCCTTAGTTCTTGCTAATGGTAGATGAAAAGTTTGCCGGTTAAATAAACGACTGCCTATAATACTTAAGGGTATTTTTTTTTAATTAATGATTCTAGGAAACCGTATATCAATTTGTAAATAAACATTACATCAGCCACCTTTCTACGAGTCTGTAATGGTTTCATTTTATAATGTTCTAAACGTTTGGAGTATGAGTTTATGAGTGTTTTTACTGTTTACGTTTAGGTTAATGGATTTTACGTGAAAATATTGTGTGTATAGATTGTGTGAATTGATAGGATAAGGCCGCCCTTACTCACCACATAATCTGAGATGTCTAACTGTATGTCTATCTATAATAGTGTAAAATGAAGGTAAAATAGAAAAGAAAGCCCTTGAAATGGTGACGGTTCATTCGTTCGAACATCGCTTTTATTTTTCTAATTGTCTAACTCTGTAGGCCTGGTGGCTCTCCACAGCTTCACCGGACTAATAGGGCAAGCGCCTATGACGTTCAGCGTCCTGGCAACAAGTTCAAGGGTGCCAAAGTAGCTGAACCTTGGCTTGGGCTGTTGATTACTTACGTAATAAGCTAAATTAGCTAAGCTAATCAGAAATATTAGTGAGACACACATGTACTAAACTCGGCTAAATTAAACTAAGCGAGTTCGAAAAATAAAGAAAAAAAAATACTTTCGAACATCGTTCGGAAGAGTGAAGGCTTAGAAGGGAGTTATCATATATATACCTTCGCTATTCATTAACCTGTAATTGAAGATCCATATGTAAGGGATATTCAACAAATGTGTTTATAAGCCAATCTCGAATCTAACTCTTGTTTACATTCTTTGCCCGTATAATTTCCCGTGTCGAATATAAATAGGTATTCCGTTATATTTCAAACGTCTGTCAGAAACGACTCTACCGGTGATTCGTCGGTACTAAAATTAGTATACAGACAACCTGACCTATATAAATTATTTTCTCTATACATATAATAAGAATGTAAATTTAAAATATCTGCATTTTTTAGATTTTTGTAAAAAAATGTCCCAGATGTCTAGGAATAAGTAATAAAATACATTTCAATCATTTTTAGAAATATCTGTCTGTCTGTTTGTCTATCTGTCTGTCTGTATGTTTGAACACGCGTTATTGCTAAAGTACTGCGTTCATGATAAAATCTTTTCAAAAACATCATAAAACATATCATCGAGCAACGTTTAGTCTTTGTTTCATCAAAATCGGTTCGTTCTATCATAAGTTATTGTAACCGTATTGACGACGCGACCCTAAGTACGAGAGAAAAGTAGATAAGTAATGGAATTAATACATTCAGGTGACATTATTAATCACTGTTTTTTCTTCCATAAGGTTCCACGCGGACGAGGTCGCTGGCACAGCTAGTTTAAAATATATTTGCAACATATGAGGTGAAAAATGAATTCGCATTCAAGTGGCTCATATAGTGAGCGTTATTAGAGCGTGTGCATTTCAATGGCCCAGCCATGTGTGTAGAGTAAAGGATTTGAGATATTTCAGTCAACCCGTTGACCGATTTGTCAGCCTGACCTATATTGAACGGGGAAATCGAATCCTTTAAGAATTAATCTTAATTAAAGCTAACCTTATGGGCTTCGTATAGTGCAGTTCCAACACGTGTGACGTTGATTTCTGTAAATTGTGCACTTTGTTTTATTTGCGTATTCGTTTTTGACCGCGAATTTGCTCGTATTATTGTATATATCTGTCCCTCCGGAACAACACCTTTTCTGGATGTAAGATAGACTAGGTCCTTTTGTGTACCTCTGAGAATATCTATGTAAAAATTTCATAACAATCGATTCTGTAAATAGAGTTGAAAGCGTAACGAACAAACAAGCTTACATTCGCATCTATTAGTAAGAATTTGTTATTTCTGTTCCTAGACTAGTTCGTCCCGCGGCTTTATTCGTGTTTGTTATGATGCCCGACATAGTGGCACGCTTAGATTTGTCGATCCGGGATCCGGGATTAGTCGCGACCGCTGTGGTTATATTATTGCGTATATACTCATCTGAACCTTGTTTAGATCAACAAGTGTATAGCTAGTTGCTAAGAGGATTATAGGCCCGTATGATAGCAGCGACCATCAATGGCTTATATGCCTCTTAATTATTGGCCCCTATTGTTTTCAGAATGCACTAGATTTACTACAAGTTTTATTACTTTATCACGCTAAAAAAAATCATAGCTACCATAAAAAGTATATAATGTAAATATTCCTCAAGTTCAAATATCTACATAGACCTATATTCATAAAGATCGTTGGTTTAGGGAAAGCATAAAAAACACTAAAACTTACCACTGGTACATCGTGATTAATTAAAAAGGTGTTTGAGTTTATCTATCTCATACATTCCAACAACCATTTTTAAATATTATCACATAAGCATGTATGTGATCCATATGCGAATAAACAAAGAATGACTCATTGATCTTGGGAACGGAATAAAATAAGGTTCTAAAAATAGCCCGTCTCGAACTTTATCAAATCTTTCGAGTAATGAAGTAATCGTTCCGGAGTTTTCCAGCCTCCTTTGATTAAAGGTATATAAAGAGCGCCGTGTTGTAACCCATACAAGTCCGGTGAAGCTGTTAAGACCTTGCTAGGTTAATAGCGTAGACAGTTCGAAAAAAAAACAAACGATACAGCTATATCCGGGACATCGGAGCGAATACTAATAGACGTAGTAAGCGATCTTCAGTAGGACTGACTACAGCAATGAAAGTTGTAAGTGTGTAGTGTAACTGTATGTTAGTGAGTCTACTTGATTTTTGTCTGTACAAATCTTTATATATATAATTCTTCTATCCATATGTATGTGGACTACACTACTCCTAAACAGCTGGACAGAATTTGATGAAATATTTGTTCGGTGGATTCAAGAACGGCTTAGATTCACACTGAGGCCCGGTAGGTAGCGCTGCGGTTGAACTTTAGGAACTTTTTTTTATTATCAAGGCAGAACAACGTCTGCCGGACCCTCTAGTACTAAATACATTTCTATCAATACCAGTGGCATTGAATTTACCTACGAGTGTATCATTATATAGATACTTTCTAATTATTTAGTACTTGTATTTGTACCGTAAACCATATTTGCGTTAGTAATTACTTGTGTAAAAAGGGACACAATGTTATCTAAATCTGTATATTTTTTGGATATAAAGATAAATTATTTTATTAATTTATGGACTTGCGTTTCAAACTGCACAAAAAAATTGGCGTACAATTAAAAAAAAAGTGCAAGCTCTAGCCGCTTTGAACGAATCTTGGTAGAAGAAAAACTTAAAGGGTTCGCGTCAGCGATGACCTCGACATGCTCGTGATGTAATGCACTTGCACTAAACTAGCGACACGTAGTATAGCGACCTGAGTACATGTAATATTGATATTTTACATCAACATATGTTTGATAGATTAATAAACTTTACAAAAATATATATTGATCCGAGTGTCAATATGTATGAAAACCGATATTTAAAATAGATCATTATTTTAATAATTAGAGATTATGAAATTTAAATAATTCACACGATAATTAACTAAAAAATTCAAAAGAGAACACAGTTTTTCCATTGTTTTCAGTTTTCACTTCAGTCGGCGGTCCGTATGACCTTTTTTTATTTCTTATTCGATCATTTCTAATAATCTAATCATATATTTTCCCCTTCCTAACTTAACAATGTATACACACACACTTCTGTAGTTGTTATCGTATAATTCAAACAACTAAAGCTAATAATTAATTTATAGGCACTAGTACTCGTTCAGAGCGTTAGTAAGATTCTTTTGTGAAAGATCATCTATATCACTATACTAGCGAGCCCGGCAGACGTTGTCCCGCCCTGATTATAAAAAAATCCGGGACAAATTATATACCAAAACGTTCCTCGTGAATCATTTTATCCACTGGTGAAAACCGCATAAAGATCCGTTCAGTAGTTTATCGCGAACAGACAGACAGACAGACGCGGTAGGGTACTTTGTTTTATACTATGTAATGATGTAAAAATCTCATGAAGACAGTCTCCACTCTATGCGATTGCTTGAGTACATATTAACTATTATGTTTGATATTGATAGATTTAAATCGTTCCCATTTTATATTGCACTTCAAAAAGTTATTTTATAAGTAATTAATCTAAATAAACTCCCTCTTGATGTGCATTTCACTAAGAGTTTTTTTTTTATAAATCATCTATTATGTTTTTACTCCACGAATATTTTATAATGTGCGAACAATTAGTGGTTTTTTTACAAATAATTTATGACGTAATGTTATTAATGCATGGTATTAGTATTGTACTGTATACACACATAGATTTTATCTTTCTATAGTCCAATGTTTTTAAAAAGGGATACAATTTTTTTCTTCACGTACTGACATATAATTTAATCAGAATTTCTGATTGTTTATCCCATTTTATATACTATTTGAACTGAAGTTTGAGTTTAGGTGTCTCTTTTATTTCTCTAGGTTAATATCTCTAAAACAGCGGAGTCAATATTAATGTCATTTTAGTGGCAGATATAGGCTTTCCAAATTATCCTTTAGGCTGCATATAATTATATTTCTTCGTAGGAGCTAAGCAGTAATAAAAAAAATATCTGAGGTAACTTGAAGATTACTACTAGACTAAAGATATAATTACTATTAATAAAGGCAACCCTAATTCTGAGAAAACATGTAGTTTCTGTTAAATAACAAAACGATTCCCATTAGAACAAATTTATGAGCAATAGACGGTTTAAAAGTATTTAAATGAGACAATATTTGTCAACACGTCACAACAATTATCACAAATATAATATATATTAGATTTTCTATACACTTGAATGAAAATAACTAAATCTAATAGTATTTACCTTAAGGCGTTGCGAACAAGCGATGGCAGGCTTTCACTGAACGATTTGCGGAAGTCAATTGCGTATATACAGGTACCCCGCCATTTGAAACCGGGTGCCTCAGTGCAAACAAACCCGACGATGCTGAACCGCAACGAACTTATAATAACAGGCTAATTGTACTATCTTAAGAATTAATAACGTAAATTTACCTGTATACTTTGTAACTCATTGTACGGAACAATTCAGTACAAACGGAACGTCCTCGCAAATAGTTTTTGGTGTTTTTTCTATTATTTCAAATTACAAAAGTTTCAGGAATCCAATATCTTAACTATGTCTTCACAATATATTCTTGATAATTTAATGTCTAAAATTTAGTTAAGCTGGATTTAGTAAATGTCCAACATAATTGAAATATTATAAACAATAACAAACTAGTAATTCCAAGTTTCGGACTCGCTGAGACCAGTCACAGTTATAAAGTAAGTTTAGGTTTTATAACAAAGTCCTAAAACACATTACCGATTTGCCGGATAGTGAGTTCAAGAACCATGTCAAGCGGGTTTTAATGTCTAAAGGCTATTATTATAGGGTGGATCAATACATGAACGATGGTAAATGGTAAATTGAATAGAGTATTTGCTTTTTAATTTTAAAAGGCATAATAAATTACTCAAGTAGAATGTAATCTTAAAAAAATAGGAAAAATTAAACGACCAGTTAGTTATTAACACTACAATTTAAAAAGAACATTAGACTATCAAGGATAATCAGCAAAACGAAGTAGACGAGAATACGATAGACAAACAATAAAGAAGTAAAAAAAAACCGAGCATAGCGCCCACTCGGTATTGGTCAAGTCTATTCAGAACTTCTTCATTTCTCTTCGACAATACTGTATTTTCTCCTGTTATTCGTTCTCAGAACCGTCAAGTCCTTATGACAATCTCTTATTATGAACACGAGAATCCGACCTTTCCACTATAGTTACCAAAGCTAGTGATAAATTCATTCATAAATTTCCCAATAATTATGCTAATGCTGATAAATTTGAACAAATTTGTGGTAAGCGTTCATTAATGATATATATATATATATACCAGCGGACCTGGCGGACGTTGTCCTGCCTTGATAATAAAAAATATAAATCCTAAAAGTCAACCACAGCGCCACCTACCGGGTCCAATTGTGAATCTAAACCATTCTCGGATCCACTCGAACACGCACAAAAAATTTCATCAAAATCGGTCCAGTCGTTTAGGAGGAGTTCAGTCACATACACACGCACACAAGAAATATATATATTAAGATAATTACATGTAAATGAAATGAAATACATGTAACTATTACAAAAAAAAACATTACTTTACAGTTAAATAAAAATTACAAAACTATATTTCAAAGAAAATATATCAGGTTTTGTTCTAATAGTTCCACTGCCGTAAGAACATATTTTACAGAATTACATCAAAACTATTGAACTTTGTTAAATGTAATGGTTAACTACAGATACAATAAACCTTTACCAATAATTAAGCGACAATTAATAGGTTTCCATTAAAAAAAAACGAATCTCCGCATATCCTCACGTATCGCAGCCTGAAATTCGTTATAAAATCTCAGTAAATATCCAACTTTCGACTTTCAACTTTCAACTAACGACCGATAATTTCTTATTCTACAAATAATCAAATTTAATACAGAGAACATAATATCCTAG
The DNA here is from genome assembly GCA_036509395.1 of Antheraea yamamai. Classification (NCBI taxonomy): domain Eukaryota; kingdom Metazoa; phylum Arthropoda; class Insecta; order Lepidoptera; family Saturniidae; genus Antheraea; species Antheraea yamamai. The sequence goes on along the minus strand of AP028424.1, from coordinate 2,014,869 downwards.
TTATTTTTACCATATCTGAGAAAAACATTATTTAGTTTTCAAAAGAATTTCACTTCAGTATCTAATTAAGTGGATCTTAACTCGTATAGAATAAGGTACAATTTAGTTCTTTATTTAAATTCGAGTTGGATGAAAGTTCAATATTGAACAAAAATTCAGTCTGCGCTCGGGCGCCTTTGCGAGTGGATGTCTACGTCGCTTTACACTCGATTGCTTTAGAAAAATACATCGCTGTACGTATACGTTGAGCCACATACGTTTGTAGATCGGGCATAACTAATATTAGATAATAAAATGGTCTTTCATAAACTTAATCAACTGGTTCAACCAAAATAAGGTGTACTAGCATATTTTTATTGTTGTACTGTCTCTTTGCCGCAAAGCAGTATTGTTCTTGTTCGATGTTATTTTTGTTACTTTTGTTCTATCTTTATCTAACAAATCCCAATGAAAGTAATCAGAGACCATATTTCTACTCGAATATACTAAAATATCACGCAGAGATGAAACGCGGGTAAAGGTTAGTTTATGTTATTAAATCTATAGTTCTATCTGTATAGTTTACTCTTTCCTCAAATATTTGTGGAAGATATCTAACTATGATTACGACTTACGTAATTAAGTATGCGTAATTTTAAAATGATACGATATAAAAATGATTAATATTATTTTTGCATTAGGATTCGTAAGTAGATGTTTATATAATCGTATCTTACTAGTGTAAAAACGTTAACAAATGGTATTGAAAGATAGATAAAAACATAAATAACTTTTTTAAATTTTATTTAGAAACTATGCACGAATTTTTATTCTCACTATACAGCATCTGATGGTAAGTACGACAGTGCTCAAAGAAAGGCAACGGCAGTGTAATGACGAATAACTAGTTCATTATGCGAAGGTAAGAAACCGGTTTCATTGGGATATATTAAGGTAAGTTTAGGCCACGATACTAACTATACTCTATACACTCAAAGTTTACACCACGTGGCTATGTATCATTATAATCAAACCTCGATGGTCCAGTGCTCCTAGGTTTGACTACTCAATCCTGTTTTAACGTCTTAATCTAAGCCAAAATAATAATATACGGAATACAGATTTTGTATAATAATAATATAATGTTTATATACTGTAAATAAATTATAATAATATTAGGTCTTTACCTATGAAATTGCCGATTTGTATAAAAAATTTAAACGAATTTTTTTTCATGTATTTTTTATTTGTATTAATCGAAGTAATTACCCATGCAATCAATGCATCTTTGCCAACTCAGTGGCAGTTTATTGATGCCCTACTTAAAAAAATCAGCTGGACGGGAGGCAAAAAACTCTTCAAAGGGATTTTGTACTGCCTCTTGGGTATTGAATTTTTTTCCCGCCAAGGAGTTATCCAAATTCTGGAAAAAGTAGTAGTCTGTAGGCGCAAGGTCTGGTTAGTAGGGCGGATGGCGGAGAACTTCCAATCCCAGTTCTTGCAACTTGGATTATTGCTAGCTAAAACACTCAGTGTTATCACTATCAGTTATGCATATAAGTTATATCATTCGAATAATTAGAAAGAAAACATGACTTATGTGTTAAAATCTATCAAGTCATCAAATTTATACACCGTGCCAAAGAAATAAAAACACATACACTGGAAGAGCATTTCGTCGCTAGTCTGTTATTGGTTGAAAGATTCAAAATGTGATATATATATATTGAAGCGTCATAAAAATATTTATCCAATAAAATTTAAAAATAAATACCGCCAATTTGACTTAAGCGGCGTTGTTTGCTAAAACGACGATTTCGAACTTTGTTAACGGTCGTTTTTCTAACGGACCGTCGTGTAGTATGCTATTTATTATTATGTTAATTCAGGGTTCCCACCTAAAGAGTTTTACCTCCAAATATTGGTAGTTAATAAGTGGGATGGGATTTTATGGGCTTTATATTAGGTCTTTACCTATGAAATTGCCGTTTTGTATGAAAAAATTAAAACGAATTTTTTTCATGTATTTTTTATTTGTATTAATCGAAGTAATCACCCATGCAATCAATGCATTTTTGCCAACGCAGTGGCAGTTTATTGATGCCCTTCTTAAAGAAATCAGCTGGACGGGAGGCAACAAATTCTTCAAAGGCATTTTGTACTGCCTCTCGGGTATTGAATTTTTTTCCCGCCAAGGAGTTATCCAAATTCTGGAAAAAGTAGTAGTCTGTAGGCGCAAGGTCTGGCGAGTAGGGCGGATGACGGAGAACTTCCAACCCCAGTTCTTGCAACTTGGAGACCGTCTGCTGTGCAGTATGAGGTCGCGCGTTGTCGTGCAGGAGCAGCGGAGACGAGCGACTGACCAATGCTGGTTGGAGATGTGCCAGTTTCTCCATCATTGTGTTCAGTTCTTCACAGTACACATCTGCAGTAATGCTCACCCCGTTTAGTAAGAAACTGTGATGAATCACACCGGCGCTAGACCACCAAACAGTGACCATCACTTTTCTAGGGGTAAGTTTTCGTTTAGGGCATTGTTTAGGTGCTGAACTAGGATCCAACCAACTTGCTGAGCGCTTGCGCTTATTAAACAGAATCCATTTTTCATCGCAGGTAACAATGCGGTTCAAAATTCCTTCATTTGTGTGTCTATTGAGCAGTGCAAAGCACGTCTCGACGCGTACTTCGCGCTGGCGATCATTGAGTTCGTGGGACACCTATTTGTCAAGCTTTTTTAGCTTGCCAATTTGACACAAATGGACCAATATTGTTTTGACGCTAACGTCGAAAGCTGCTGCTAATTCAGCCGTTGATTGTGTATCATCAGCTTCCACAACCGCCTTTAATTCGTCATTGTCGACCAAAGTCTTCGGACGACCGCGAGGTTCATTTTTCAGGTGGAAATTCCCAGAACGGAAGCGAGCAAACCAATAACAGGTGGTGCGTTGGTTTGTAGTGTTAGCTCCGTAAACGTCGTTGATGTTGCGTGCCGCTTGTGCCGCGTTGCTGCCACGACGGTACTCATATTCTATAATTAGTCGAATTTTTGACGTATCCATGATGACTAAAAAGATTGAAATGCGATGAAAATGTAACACTAATCAATAAACAAATGACTACTTTTGGAAAAAGAATTCCATGTTTTTAAAATAAAATTAATTTGAAATTAGAATTCTTAGCCAAACAAAAATTATTTTGATTTGAAATGGCCAGTACTGCAGAACGGCAATTTCATAGGTAAAGACCTATTATTTTTAAATTATACAGCCTGAAAATTGAATTTATTTCAGGGTTTTCATAAAGGCTTTGGTCAAATCTATGATAAACCATTCATTTCGGGAAGAGACTGCATGTCGAATTTTGACTATAAGATATACACACAGGTGTCTTTAATTAGGACATTTATTATGATAAAATAATTAGTGTCAAAACAGAAGCTGCAGGATCACGATGTATTTAAGTGTCGGACACTTTATCGAGTTTTCAAATACATTCCACAACTTTTCCCAACCTTTTCGACTTACCTGAAGCTAGAAATCTCAATGTTAATGCTAATTGTTCACTTGGAGTAATCGACACTCTCATTGAAGATTTTTTTTATTATTACAAAAATAGCTTTTTTATAAAAAAAACATCTAAATATAAAATTTATATCGACAAAAGTTTTCGTAGGTTGTAGGATTTTTTTTTGTGCAACTCACGAAACAATCTGTGGTAAACTCTTATTTCTTATCTTTTTTTAATCGACTGGTGAATCCAAATACTTCTTCTGCGTTAAGACTCTAGTTTAATTACAATATGAAATACAATAGCTGCCGCGTGATTCTTGGTGATTATTTGATGGTATTTTATATACAGTCACTATCCAGACACAAAAAAGCTATTAAAGTGTAAACGAAATTTATGTCTGATATTTGTGTTGCAATTTTGGTCGTAGTCTAAACTTAGCTTTACAAATTGTATATATCTTAATCCCGCGCGTTCCGCTTTCTCAAGTCTGAGCAATCTCAAAAGCGATACAATACTTGTTGATTTAACCAATAAACATGACAAGCATCATGTGACAACGCCTAGATGATGCTTCGTTACTAAGCCATTTTGAATCTATTAAGAGTTAAATTAATACAGTAAGCTCACAAAATACGCAGTGTTGGCGATACTGCGAGAGGATGTCGGCTCTATTGTAAAGGAATTATTTAGAAACAAGCAGTAACTTTTATACTATATGCCATTTATGATATGTGTAACAAATATTTAAAGTTCCTAATCAATAAATTTAGTATCCATTTTGCAAATGGTAACATACCTCTCATAGTAACGAGAACCTTGGTCAGGTGACCTAAAAAGTTTATAGACAGTTAGAACATTACGAATTAACGAAAAAATCGTTTTCATTTTAAAGTGCAACTTTTTTCCGTCACCACAATTTTTTTCGTCAATCTATCGTATGTCTTATTACAGGCGGCGCGCGCCCGCGAGTCTGCGTAAAGTGATGTGAAGTGATTTATTATGTATTTCGTACTCTACGCAGATAAAAATTAAAATTTATAGTTGGATATCTTGTCTACTATTGATTTCCCATTATCATTCCCATTTTCTGCTCACTGCAATTAGATAATGGAGCTCATGACACAACCGAGGAATTGAGAACAGTATTTATCGATTAAAGCTATCCTAAATTACATGTCTAATGTCCTCTGTTTTTAATTACTTGCTTTATTCCAAACTAGCTCTTACTCGGGGCTTCGCTCATGTCAGTGTAGATCTTTTTTTTGCAAAGTCCATGCAAAGTTACATGCTAACTGGTTGACTAATTAAGACGTGAAGGCGTAACAAATATACTCATATTGTCTATATTGTCTGTAAAATTACTATTGCGTTTATTTGCTATTCCTAGAAAAGGAACCCTATTCCTAGATTAATTAAACGGTATATATAAATACGTCTTAACTATAAAAATAGTGTGTTCTTAAGACCACGCGATAGAAATGAATAGACAATAGTAATAAACGCCATAAAAGGACCTACTTACATGTATTTCTTCTTCCGCGACATAAACCAGTGGTTTTTCGTCGTCCTTTTCTATACGCGGCTACTAAGTGTTGGAATGACATACCTCCTCCTATTCGTAACCTTGTACGAGGTCGTCGTCTTAGTTTTAAAACACATTTAAAAAAACTATTTATTAACATGGCAAGCGTCGCATGAAGTTTGGTAAATTAATATATTGAACAATCTGGTTACACCATAAGATGTTTGAATTAATGCGCAGTCTTTTGAAAATGGTATCTAATTCCGCAGTTTCTTAAAATCATTATAAATTACGTATTGTATATCGGCAGTACCGGGTTACATTATTAAGGCCATGTATAATATTAATTTGAAATCATCGTGTAAGTGCGTCCGGGTGTTTGTAATTTCATCCATGATTTAGTATAATATACAGCAGCCTTTGTCTGAAAATTGGCGCTGCAACGCTTGCACTTGCAAACGCTTATGCTGAGACACATGAGGCAGAGACCCTTTTCACTCCATGCAATACTTGTCTCACTTGCATTTTTTATGTATTACTAATTGTGCCCGCAACTTTATCTACGTGGAAGCTTATATAAAAAACAGGGAATAATAAAGTCACCTAAATGTATTAAGTCCTGTGACTTTTATACTTTTCTTTCGTACTTACGGCGCGTCGTCATTAAAACTATCATAATGTTTTGATAGAATGGACCGATTTTAATGAAACAAACAGACAAAGTTACTCCCGAGGATATGCCTTACGATTTTCTTTCTGAGAGTTTATTGTGAACCCATTTCTTTAGTAGTAACGGGTGTTTATACAAACAGGCAGGCAGACAAGCATTTCTAAAAAAGATTAAAATGTATTCTATTACTTATTCCTAGACATCTGCAATAATTTTTTTCACGAATATCTTAAAAGTATAGACACGTTAATTTTACTGCAATAATCAATACATTATTTTATGTTTGTTAGTTTAAATACGGTAACCTCTGGAACTATATGATTCCAAAAAGAAATATTTTATGTTCTAATCTACTAGCTATTACTCGTGGTTTCATTCGTTATAATGTGGATTTTATCTATCTTCTGAAGCAACACATTATCTGGATAAACGGAACCTTATATCTATATTCGGACATCTTATAGTTGTCTATGAAATGGGTTACCCGGTACAGTTTTCCCTCAGAATTATGAAATGGGTCACTTAAAAAGGGACTGAAACACTATTCAAGGCCGGCAATGCAACAGCGCTTCCCCTGGTATTGCAGGTGTCAATAGGCGACGGCAACCATTTACCATCAAGGCCTTCTGCCTGTTCGCTACCCTTTAGTATATAAAAAAATTATAGTCTATGCAAAATTTCATGACAATCGATCTACTAAGTTAAAACGTGAAAGCGTAATAAAGTAATAAACATACCCGCATTCGCATTTATAGTATGGAAAAGGTAGGCAAAGATTAATCCTCGACAACCTTTCACAACGCCAGACGGCTTAATACGGAAAAATAACTTGTTTTTATAGAAAAATTTACTCGTAGCTACAAGAGTAAAAAAAAAGTATTCCAATAACATCATATTTCCCGGTCTCGTTATTCGCCCGACGATTCTGTTTGTGCTCCGGTGCGTTTTAATTTTATTATGACCGCGGACGCCGGCTCAGAAATCCATAGTACGGATAAATTTTACCGCAATTAAAAGCACCAACACGTCGGGAAAATGAAAAAAAAAATGATAGAACTCATTGCAAACTTAATTTCAATCAAACAACTTTTATGTTTTCAGTTTAAGCTTTATAATTGAATGGAATTTCTCTATTTAATATTGAGAGATGAAAGAAATAGAGAGACTTTAGAAATTGTTTGACAAACATTTACTTTTATAGTATAGTAGAATCTGTTTTAACTTTTAGTTTATAGCATTTATAGCGTATACAATTGTTAGCTGATAACAGTTTCGAATCTTTGCAACTCAGTCGGGGGTTTCGGTGAAGGATAATATCGTGATGAATCATAGTATAGTGGTAGGGATTTTTTTAAGTTCGTCTGACTAGCTACCACCATCAAGTTGAAAACTTATCACCAAGCATCTTTCGGTGTTTCCGGCAGCTGCACTTAAAATATACACTCTACGTTGAGCACGTTTACCGTATTTGACCACATGCTCAATTAACCTTAGATGAGATTATATTATGTATGAAATCTTTGCCGTTGCATGTATTTTCTCCTTTTGTCAACACTCTATCTAATTTTATTTACATTAACAAACTTATTATAATCAACATTAATCATTATATAAATATACTAGCGGACCCGGCAGACGTTGTCCCGCCCTGATTATGAAAAAATCCTTGACAAATTATATACTAAAACGTTCCTCATCAATTACTCTATCCACCGGTGAAAACCGCATGAAAATCCGTTCAGTAGTTTTTGAGTTTATCGCGAACAGACAGACAGACAGACGCGGTAGGGGACTTTGTTTTATACTATTTCATGATGTATATATTTATGTAAAGCATGGAAACTGTAAACTTTGTTCTGTGTTTATGTGTTTCAGTAACCTAACGTGTCAGAACAAAATTATATAAAATCTGATTACTACTTATAAACACAGACGTGTATATAAAACATATTATATTTGGTCGGTAACGCGAGCGAGCAAGCGCCAATAATCCGCGATGACGGTTTACCATGTGGTGTTCATCATGTCGAGATCACCAGTTTAGAGGATCAATCTCTATACAATGTCAGTTTAAGTTAATTGAATGATTATTTTCAAATTAAATCATTTATTATATGAAACGCGTACAGTTTGTGCCGGCCGAGACTACACTGTCTGGCCGGAGTAGTAAGTAGCATTATAATACCGCTACACCATCATCATCTTATAAAAAAAGAATATGTATTAAAATAATATCTATACTTCTATACTAATATTATAAAACTGAAGAGTTTGTTTCCTTGAACGCGCTAATCTCAGCAATTACTGGACAAAATTCTTTCACTGGTAGATAGCTCATTTATCGAGAAAGGCTGTAGGTTTATATATCATCACGCTGAGACCAATAGGAGCGGAGCGCCAATGGAGAATGTTTCAAAATCGGGAATAACGTACGTATTATTAAAAATGTTTTCACCTTCTACGTGAACGAAGTCGCGAGTTAAAGTTAGCGTTAGCCCAAAGGAGTTATTCCACGCGGACGAAGTCGCGGGTAGAAACTAGTTAATCTATATATGTATGGTTAGGTAGCTCGTGTGTAAAGTCAGATTCTTATTGTAAAGTCAAATTGGCGGAATTTGCGTGCAAGGTAATGTCCAAGCCCAAATTCGACCATTTTACCACCCTTGTGCTGCAATTTCTTCTGAGTGCCTTACACATCTGCTTCCAAGCTCGGTGAAGAAATAAGGTTAATTCAGACCAAAACTGTGTAGTTATTTTAAAACAAAAAGGCTAATTTTGGTAACCGTTGTACCGATTTAAATGGAGTTTTTACCGGCAGAATGGTGGACATATCAGAGTATACAAGCTACACTTCAATATGATTGATAAAATACTTAAAATCAACAAAAACGTTCTATAGATTATTTACTAAAGACAAAATAATATTTAAGAAGAATACAGTTTACAATATTAAAAAAAAACGTAACGTCGAAACAATATAATATCGTCCCTTTACTGTGATGTATAAATGTAGGCAAATATATTCGTAATATACGTATGTAATACGACTTGAATACAAAAATCCGGATTTGGTATGATTCACGGGCTTGGTATGCGCCGTGCGGTGTGCTGTATGTAACGAACTTACTACAGAAAGTGAACGCAGATGGTGGGATTTATTAATAGGATGATTACAGCATAAATGATAGTATTCTGTGTCCTTTTTGTAGTCCCTTGAATATATCTCAGGCAATATTTATATCAATATTTCGAGATTTTAACAAAAACGCTAACCAAACTATTCTGCGAAAATATCTTTTAGGTACAAGCTTTTACTCGCCTCGCTTTTATACCCACGGGAACAGCGCTCTGGATGAAAAGTATTGTATAGTTTTTCTGTACCCTGGACTATTTCATAATGATCAGTCGAGTAGTTAAGGTCGCAATCTCATTTTTTTTAAACCTTCACTGTTTTTCAATAAATACATAAAACTATTGAATTTTGGTAAAAATAATGATTAGCTACATATATATTGAACCCTTAACAATGATAGAGAGAAAATTGTTTTTCTTTTATTAATAAGTTTCCATTAAAAAAAAATCAATTCTCCGTAGCCCCATCGCGCAACGCTGCCTGATATTATACGATACGATAATATCAGTAAATTTTCAATTTTTTTAATAAACAAACATTACTTATGTTGCTACATATAATCAAGCTTAATACAGAAAATATAATAGTTATGTTATATTAACCATATCTGAGGAAAAGATTATTTAGTTCTCAACAAAATTTCAACACTATCTAACTTAGATGGACTTTAAATTATACGGAATAAAGTTCAATTTAGTTCTTTATTTAAATTCGATTTAGTAAATAAAGTTGAACAAGAGTTCAGTCCGCGTTCGTGCGCTGTTACGAGTGGGTGTTTATGTCGTTTATACTCAATGATTTTAGAAAAATATACAGCTGTACGGATACAATAACACACACTTCTTGATAATTTCGATAAATATAACCATTTTTTTATATAGTAATATTTATAATTAAGATTAATGTAAGCCGGTTAAAATTTCAAACAACAATTATAAGTTTGAACGCATATAATGTTGTTTTTAATGTATGCCTGGTTCTTTTTTACGTTTTGCCTACAAATAAACTTCAGAGACTATGGAACTCCTTAACAGATAGAAATAGATATGTAGTGTATGTACTCCTGTTATTATCAGTAACAAGAGCTTACCACATGATTGAACAAAATGACATGACGATGGACTTCAGAAACTGTTATGGGACTCCATAACAGATAGAAATCGATACGTCATATTCGTACTTCTCTTATTGTATCCCCTTATTCAGAATATAAAAATGATATTGTAAGTGGTTCCTAGTTACATTTTGAGAGACGATTAAATTAATTTTTACACAGGCGATATTAAAGCATGCAGTAATAACATAGTGCCGTATTTACAACCCAATGTAAGTTTTTAAAAAAATCGACCATTTTGTTTATCATTTACCTCTACGTAGACTTTCAATTTTTTTCTTTAAATGAAACCTTTGATCCTCATTTGATCGAAAGTTTTAAGGCCAGAGTCCAAAGTTTGTCGGTGGAAAAGGGTCACGCATACACAAACACCGTCACATGCTGGCCGCTGTGCTGCAGGTGTTGTTATATCTTACTAGTACAATTCAGATGTTCTGCGGTCTGCTGTATATAAAATTATTCTTGGTACGGAAGCAAACGCTAACATAGCTTATAAAATTCTCGTATCTAAACTTCTGAGCACATATTCAATATCTCTATGTACTATATGTACTATGATTCTGTTATAATGATACAGCTACAGCTTATATTATTCATATAAGATATTAAATTAAACCTTTGAGCGCTAACTTGATGTCTCTAGCTACTATCAATACTAAAATTTAGTTATCCCGATACAGCTACTCCTGGCTGGTACTGGCTCATGAGAAATAAAACCTTCATCCAGTACTATGACGCTAAATCTGTGATCGATGTTTCCAGCTATTTTCTAAATAAGATGCAGTTACCATATAGTTAGTCATAATTTTGAGAATAAATGAAAACTGTGTAAACATGTATAGAAATGTGTAATAAGCCTCTATTACTTCAGTTGAAGCTTGTATAAATGAATATATTTATTTTAAAGATCTATACGATGTCGAGAAGTGCATCTCGATTGTTATTAGGGCAATGGACTTATAAAAATTTATCACTGATAAGAAACAGACGGACCCCGTACGTTGTGAGTTATAAACTACTATGAACATTTACCATGGTTTATATTGGTCACATTGGTCGTTCAATATTATCCCTTAAATGTACTATCATAGAGTCGAGACATGGATCACTATGAGGTGGTGAGTCTTTGTTATTATAACACATTGTATTTAACTATTGGTTTGTTTCTAGCGCGCGGCGGCTTGTCTGCTCCAGAACGAATCTATTAACAATTTTTTTAACAATATAAGGGTTTCTGTTCATCTATTTTTACACTTTCCGTAGAGGAAATATGCTACGTTAGAAAACATACGTTTTATTTGAGAACTAGCTATGCTCGCAACTCCGTCCGCGTGGAACCTAATCTAAAACAGTGACTTATTAAACTCATCTGAATGTATTAAGTCCATTTACTTATCTACTTTTCTCTCGTACTTGAGTAACGTCGTCATTAAAATTACAATAACTTTTGATAGAGTGAACCGATTTTAATGAGACAAAGACTAAATGTTACTCGATGATATGCTTTATGATTTTCTTGGCGAGGTTTCAACACAATACTTTGCGTGCCATGCGTGTTCGAATAAACAGACATTTCTAAAAATGATTGAAATGTATTTTATTACTTATTCCAAGAAACCTGCAACATTTTTTTTAAACTAATGTCTAAAAAATAGACGCGTTAGATTTACGTTCTTATTATATGTATAGATATTCTTACTGTTACGACCGTGGCTAATTCAAATTACATTTGCATAGGAAGAAATCTATTTGTACTCCTACAGGCAAAAGTTATACAAATTGACTATGCTACAGTTAAACTATCATTGTACATTACAATGCTCCGTAGCTACAATTCTTGCAGACCTTTTGTGTCTCTTCGTATTCGTTTCAATAGCTAGAATAGAATTGTCCTCGATCGCAATTTGACGTGCTTTATATAACGTAAAGTGAAAAGGAGTACGGAGTAAGAAACAACTAGAATTTGACGTTCACGATAAAACCTCACCTACAAAATCACATCTATATCACCAAGAAAATCATATCCTCGAGTATAATTTAGTCTTAGTTTAATTAAAATCAGTTCACTCTATCAAAAGTTAATGTAATTTTAATGTTGATGAGACTTAAGTACGAGAGAAAAGTTAATAAGTAAATGAACTTAATACATCCAGATGATTTTATCAGTCACTGTTTTTTTACATTGGAACCTCCATGAGGACGAAGTCGCTGGCACAGCTAGTATTGAATAAAGGTTTTGACATATGTGTACTTAGTTAATTCTTTATCTTAAATATTGAGGACCTTTTATATACTAGCTCGGCAAAACGAATGCACAATAGCTGATGGAAAGTAGGGTACAGTCCAAAACAACATCGACTGTCGATGTTGAACATCAACAGCAGTCATCACCATCATGCCGACCTGCAAAAGTGCCACTTTACGTCTCGTTTGAAAGACCAAATGTCATAAGAAGGAAACACGCAAGTCGGGAGGCGATTCCACATCTTCACAGTACGACAAAGATACGAATTTTCGATTACTTCTTCGTTCTTGCCTGTAATAATAATAAAATAATAATTCTGTAGTGGAAAGGAAAAGATGGGATGAGGTTAAACGACTCTCCAGAACCCTTTTTTTATGTCATAGGAGGCAAACGAACAGGCGGGTCACCTGATGTTAAGTGATCACCGCCGTCCATAGACAACAACAACACCAGATGACTCGCAATTGCGTTGCCAGCCTGTGTTTGGTAAACGGGAGGTGTGTGCCTCCGGCGCTCTCACTGACAGTACGAAACGCAACAATGCAAGCACTGTTACTTTACGTCGGTTTTCTGTGAGAGGGTGGTACTACTCCGGGTGAGCCGGCAAATTCATGCTGGAACCAGTTATAGCTTCAGCGTGGCTCTACCGCCTCCAAAACTCTACCAACACTTGTAATGATAGAGACGATAAACCATGCTCATTGAGGTAATATCTCGTCGTAACTGAAGAATTTAACATTATGATATTATATTAAAGTAGCTCGTAGTTGAATGGTGAGTAGGTAACGTCAGAAAGCGGTTATACAAGCTTAAAGACGCGCTGTACTGGCCGCGCGCCCGCGTTTTGTGCCACCCGCTCTCGATCGGTACCCGTCGACCTTGGTTTTTTGTCAAAATAACGAATTTTCTTTTAAACATCGCCGGTTTCTACATTTTATTACCTTAACATATTGTTATAAGTAAACACATTGGTCATTCGAGAATCGCTAATATTAGAATATTGATGTGATCGTTGACTTTGAATATGAACATTATTATGAACTTATATTGTACGCGAGCTGACGTAACTTAAAAATAATAATACGAGAAACGGAATTATTAAAATTGATATTATTAAATGTACCTGAAGAGATACTTGTGAACATTAAAACTCTACTGAGAAGAGCCGGCAATAAAATATGTAGCGATTATATTTTTTGCATATTTTTCAAGAGAAAACGTCTTCAACCGCGTTGTGAGGTTTTAAAAAATATTGGTAGGAGAAAAACCTACGGGTTCGCGTCACGTATAGCCTTGACATGCTCGTGACGTATTGCGCTTATCCAAGACTAGCGATGCGTAGTATAGCGGCCGGTGTACATGTATATACTCTGCGTATAATGTAAAATCATGTGATTTCGCGTCACCGTTACGCTGTAATAGCAGTAAATGAAGTTACGTTGACAACTTGAAAAGTTTATTTGGTTTGTGTGTTTTTTTAAATATTAATTGTATTTGAATTGATTAATTGTAGATCCACTGTACAGTACAATATTGAATACTTAATATACTCATATTGTTTATCTAGAAAAATAAAGACAAAGTATTTATTGTCAAATATTTCCAACATATTGATATTTCCGTGGAAAACTTGATATTACTTATTTTTCTAGAATTTGATATCTGTAATACATCGTACAATTTTATATAATGCCCTGATAGAAAGATTCGTTATTTCATTGTTTTGGATTTTCACTTCCATCGGTAGTCGTTATGACTACCTCGAATTTTTAATACAAGCATTATTTGCAGTCGTTTTTTATCTTCAGGGTCATGGTCGCCTTTAGATTATACCTATGGTCCTATATGTATTCTTGACTACAAGGTAAAAGTATACGTAATACAAAGAATGGACGAAGGATAACAGAACTCTTTTCAAAATAATAAATACTAACCACGACAAATGCAATAAAAGATACTCCTTACTTATGAAGAAACAGAAAACTTACGTTATTTTCCAAATTCACTAATTTTGCTGGCCTCGAGGGCCTTCACAGCTCCGATGTGCTTGTTGGAGAACACAAAAGGCACCCAATTGAAACGGAAACTAGTACAAAGGCGTGAAGAGACATTTCTGCAGGCAAACATTACAGCGACGACTGCCAATGCAATTTATCACCTACAGATGCCGCAACGTCGACTTTAGACTGTAGCGGACTCTCCATCAGGTATAATTGTCTGTATTAATTTGTCGACTCTTCTTCTTCTTCTTACCCTTATACCACCTAAGTAGGGTCGGTACAACATGATTGTCATGTTGTGGTGTACGATTTGGCTAAATTTTTACAACGGCCGCCTGCCTGACATCAACCGTCCTTGGGATTATTTTGTTATACCATTGTATTTATGATTATTATTATATAGTTACGAAGTCTGATGGAATCTTTTACCCTTACAATTTTTCTGCAGGCTTTAGCTTTGGTAGACTTTTTATAGTCGTTGCTTGACCGGCACCACCGTTCCGCTTAAAAACGAAGTTCTTCAAGATTATGGTTTGTTTGCTATATTGCCATTTTTATGTAACAGAAAACTAGCCAATTTTAGACTATTCCCGAGGACTGCATTTTCGGGTTTTTTTTTCAAGATTCGTGGTTTCAGAGTTTTCTCAGTAATAATAATATAACATTAGATACAATAAACTACTATAATAATATGAAAATTATAATTAAAAATAAAAACTACCATATAATAAAAATTGACTTCATAGCTCATAGTTGTATGAATATACCTACTAACTCATATCTATACATAGATACAAACCTGTACAATGGTACTTTCATACCTTGTTTTAGAATTATTTTTATGTATGAGATACGTAGTCAGGCGGACATTACCAAATATATGGAGGGATTTGGCCACAATCTCGACTAATATTAGGCGTCCATGTGGCCTCAAACGGCACGACGTTAAACTTAGACTGGCTTTTAAGTGTAGTTTCCGGAACACCTACATGTGATTGTCTAATTTCGCCTTGAAAGGGGTAGTTAGTTAGACAGACAGACTATATTTCGATATTTTTCTTCGCCGTAAACTCCGACTAAGCAATTACACTATAAAATCGAAACCTAAGATTGCGCTGACTACTTAGAGAAGTATACGGTGAGCTAAGAATAAACTAAAGCTGAGTACACTTTATAAATTTCACCCTCAGTCATCTCTTACCATACCTGATACAGGTGGGAGATACTATTTTCTAAGTCGGTACTACACATCAATATGACTATTTCGCAGAAAACTACAATAATGTATTAATGCAATTACCGACTAATATCAAACAATAAAAAACATAATTTGTATTCTTCGGAAAACGTGTTAAATCGTTGAGAATCTTAATATATATATTTCTTGTGTGCGTGTGTATGTGACTGAACTCCTCCTAAACGACTGGACCGATTTTGATGAAATTTTTTGTGTGTGTTCGTGGAGATTCGAGAATGGTTTAGATTCACAATTGGACCCGGTAGGTGGCGCTGCGGTTGACTTTTGGGATTTATATTTTTTATTATCAAGGCAGGACAACGTCCGCCAGGTCCGCTAGTATCATATATATTTCTAAATATGGTTCAGCTTCTAAGAAATTAATTCAAAGAACTTTACTAAAGTTTTAGCTTACTATTAAACATGAGTATTTTGTATAATCTTATGTCAGAATAAAATTCAAGCATAAGTAACGTAAGCGTAAGTAAAATTTCATAAAAACAACTTCGAGTATTTTTAGTCTGCACGATATTGTCGTGTTGTTATAAAAATATGTCAGCTTTTATATCTAGAAAACTTATGATATTATAACATCAGTTTTTCTTTTATTGATGTGAAAACTTCTTTAGTCGCGTTTTTTTGGCAGGAGATAAATTTGTAATTTCGCTTGATGACATGCTACGTAAGCATGACCGGCCGTATTGTGCTTGCGTGAGACTAGCGACGCGTAGTATTGGGGCCCGTACACATGTAAAATTGATATCTTGCAGCTCATCATAAGTTTGCTTGATTAATAGACTTTATAAACATGTATATAATTATTGCTGAGTGTCAATAGATACGAAAACCACACTAATGTTAATAATATCAAAAAACAAATTCTGAACATTAAATATTGTCATTTACACTATAATCAATATGAAAAATTAAAAGTGAACACATTTATTTCAGTTTTTAATTTTCACTTCTGTCGGCAGCCCTTATCGCTGTCTCGACTTTTTGATCGAAATGAAAATGATTGAAAAGTATTTTGTTAAGTTATTTCAAGAGACCTGCAACAATTTATTTCACGAAGATCTAAAGAGTACATACACTTTAGATTTACGTTCGTATTATAGGTATAGATTATTAAAAAGAAATAACGTAGAATAATATTTCGTGTACTAGTATATATTTATTTATTTTACTACATACTCGACGCGGTCTCTGTCCGTGCCCTACTCTGTGCTACTTACTACTTGGAGTATTCGTAGTAGGAAAGTGCGCGCGCGACCGTTACCCGCCACACCGCGAGCCCTCCATTCATACCACACGGTCTCCTCGCTGCAGTCACAGTCTAGACATTCCAGCTCAACCATTTCATATAACAGCTCTGTTAGAGTTTAAATGAATTAAATTATTATTCTGAAATCATTTAATAAGAGATGTGTTTTTTAATGTTCATACTTTTGTAAGTTTTATTATTTGACTTTGTAGTAATTTTTTCAAATCAGACCAATAGTTCCTGCTATTAGCGCATTCAAGCAAACAAACTATTTAGCTTTATAATATTAGTATAGAGTATAGATTTATTTATTCTGCGTCATAGGATCACAAAAACTTAATCTTGTTATTATTTGATAATTTATATAAACTATATTGCAGTCTTATACAATTTACAGCAGCTCATTTTTAAGGTATTTCGAAGCACATCACTAAAATAGAAATTTCTCTAATAGTTTCACACCTCGTCGTTAAGTTACGATGCGGTCTATAGTGGTAATACGTTAAGAAAAGAAGAGAACCGAAGGTCAAATTATTGGTAATGGCTTAACTTGACAATAATAGCTACACGAGCATTAGAAAAAGCTCTACAACTATGCAGCATTCAACTGTGCACAACTGTGAGTATTGGCTTATTGCATTAAAATAACTAACTGATTCTAAAATGTATTTAAAGTACGAATGAGAGCGGTTATTTTGTTCCCATGCAAACAAACCTGATTACCTTCCCGGCTCGCTTTCTGTGTTTCTACATTAATTAAGTTGTACGCTTTATTTCCTTGTTCCACAGCGTAACTAGCTAGCTCTTCTAATTAGTTTTATTTATAGACTGTCCATTAAGAATTACCCATACTGTAATAAAGAAAATAAAGAAACATCTTTAAATTTTTCATTTTTCAATCCTTAAAGGGCGTATCTAAATTTAATAGAACGAACGAATAGTGTCATTATTACGGTACAGAAATGTCTACATGAGTCCTTTTCGAATACCATACACTATTTAAATATACTCTAATCTACGGACTTTCTAGTACATACATACGGTACTATAGTAATTGCGCTATGCAATGTAATGCTGGTGGAACTTGTGTGGATGACCGAGATGCTCTTTATCATGCCTAAGCATTTCAGCATAAGAAAAGATATATTTAAATAAACTTTTGTAACTAAGCGCGTTAGTATTATATAACACTAGCTATTCCCATGACTTTGTCCGCATGGAATAGTTGCTTTGGGCTAACACTAACACGTAGCGAAAGCTCTGAAAAGATACAAAAACCGATTTTAAAACATACTTCATTCGTTCTCAGCTCTTATTGGTCTTAGCGTGATGATATACAGCATATAGCTTTTCTCGATAAATGAGCAATGTAACATTGAAAGAATTTTTCAAATCGGACCGGTAGTCCTTAGATTAGCACGTTCAACCAAACAAACAAACAAACAAACCCTCCAGCTTTATAATATCAGTATAGATTCTTCGGTAATGTCATATAATTGTAACCCTTTCATTGGTGTAGCTTTTTTTTTAATAATTTCACTCGTCTATTATGAATCAGTTATCAATGTATTGAACACACTATTAGGTCCTAAGGTGATACGAAGTGTTAATAATTAAAGTTTTTCTGTTTAATCAGTGGCTTAGATCTCCGAGAATTTTCTATTTCGGTGATACGTTTAGAGATATCTTAAAAGTGAGCTGATCTAAATTTTCGTACAATATTACAAAATATATAACAAAATATAGTTTATACCAATTATAAATTAATAAAAAGGTAAAGTTTTTGCGATCCTATAATTTAAAATATTAAAATTTATTATAAACTGTCATCTCTTGTGTGATAATTGTTGTATAAATGTTTAAAAAAATACACAATATAACGTGTGCTTTATAAGTTTGTCTATATAATATAAATATATAACATAGGTTCTTCTTGAAAGTCGATTGAAATTTAATGTTGAAGCGATACTGAGAGAAGTGCGAAATAATTCTAAAAGTTTAGTAAGTTTTTTAGAATGTTAGTAACTACATTGAGAAACATTTTACAAAATGTTATTTTATAAAAATAAACAAATTACTTTACAAACGTATTTATAAGAAAAACAGGATGAAACATGAACACGGCTTACGAACAGCAAAGTTGTATCTAATATTAATAATTATCATAATTTCAATATCATTCATTAGATGTTATAAAACAAAGTCGTTAAGGTATATTGCGTAATTTTCTATGTTATTTTTACCAACCCATAGTATTAGTTATATTGGACATTTAATGCTTATAATTAAAGGTTTCATGTGAATCAAAATTACGGAAAGCAAAATAATATAGTTTTTGTATTGAGACTCATAAAACGTCCTTAATAAACTGTCAATATTAAAGTACCAAATAGATTATTTTATTACATTATACATTAGTTACTTTATTTTAAGTTAAAGTAACCCATATACCGTCAAATAGCAACGAATAATCCCAATAAATACCTGATTTGTTTATACAGAATCAACCTGTAACCCGATGCGATTATTGTCTTAACATACTTGATATTGGGATGTATATCTTAGATTAGTAAATTCTAAAATCATTTGAGCGATCACTATGAAAGCTATCACACAATAACTGTTTTATCGTGGAGGTGTTCTATTACACATTTTAATATAACTCGCCACTAAGTGCCGTTACAGTACATTAGCTTATACACATTAAATCGAACTTCATGTTAATTAATATGCGCAGATCTTTGAATTAGAGAATATTTTAACAATAGTAATTACTTTATTAATATTGCAATCGAGAAAATCTGCAGAGATAAATGGAAATTTATGGGTCTGTCACACAAAAATAGTTAAGCGGATCTTGATGAACTTTTATGGTTATATATCTAATATACCAGAATAACGTATAGGTTGTAATCTTTTAAAATATTTATTAATTATATGGTGTTATCTTTTACTACAGATACAAATTCATACAAACGCGAATTATAGTAAGAAATAATCATAGCAATAAATAATAAAATAAGCAGGCTGAGCCGCAGGTGTAAAAACTGTAAAAGCCAATTATGGTGTAGTAAGTTTATGCGTTTCAGTTATTTATAAATTATAATTAGTCGTGATAAATATAGTAAATATCCAATTAAATGTTAAGTCGCCTATAGAGTTAAGATAGTCGATATCTAGAAGTGCCTCTTTGCACAAATACTACTCGAAACGCTACTCCAGTCTCCACGCTTCATTGGAAAATCTTGGTATCAGCGAAGCATTAACAAGCGCTAATTAAGAAAATTCATATAAGCTTACAGTATCTATACCAGAGAATTTGTGAAAATTAATATTAAGTGCATCTACGCAGATATGCTAAAATAAACGTACTACCTAAACTCGTGTGACTGTCAAAATCGATAACTTTTAGATTTTTAGATTTCTCTACGCTTCATTAAAGTTACTTAGAATGTTTATTTTTGCAGTAATGTAATAAACATCACCACAATAATTTTACGAGTCAAAATTTTGTTTCTTATATTTCGATCTGAATATGTATATCTATACTAATATATAAAGCTGAAGAGTTTGTTTGTTTGTTTGGTTGAACGCTATGATCTCAGGAACTACCAGTCCGATTTGAGAAAATCTTTCGGTTTTAAATAGCTCATTTATCGATACATATCATCACGATACGACCAAAAGGAGCGGATCACCAATGAAGAATGTTTCAAAATCGGGCACATTTTGTTCCTTTTCAGAGATTTCGTTAGCGTTAGTGTTATATACGTTGCCATGGTAACGTGGTAAGTTTCTATCGCAAACATTTTCAAAGTTTATTTTGGTTTTCCTATTCAAAATGTTTATTCTACTTTAGTTTTGTGTCCAATTTTTTATTTGTAATCTATTACGTATTATAAAAATAAAGTGTGTGTATCTGTACCAGTAAATCACACTGGACTTCAAGTACATAATGGAAAGTCATATGTTTGTGTGTAACTAAAATTATATTATCTTTTTGGTCAATTTGGCGGCCATTTTGATTTATTTATCGCACTTGCGTCTACATAACTCAGTGATTATAGCAACGTATAAGACTAACTTAATTATATCGACAATACGGGTATATTAGATCTATATAATAAAAGATTTAACACGTATTGTTCGATAATGTATAGCTTAAACCTTTAATTACTTTCTTATATAGTCTAAGTGAGCACTGAGGGTGATATATTGTAGGTTAAAGTTCCAGGAATGTTGCTGATGATAAATCTCATTCCATTCGATACGCTGTTTTTATTCACATTTCTAATGTACACGTTACATGTTATAGTAGATGGCGCGCATGTCGTACTTACCAATGTTTTTGAAAAAGCATCTTTATAATGTACAACATCTACTCATAATTTTACTTTTTTAATACATTTTAAAAAAGCGCGTGCGGAGCCGCGGGTAACAGCTAGTATCTGATATAGTTAAACATAACAAACTTAAGAAAGTAACCCTAAACATAGTTTACAAATTACCGTAATATATATTACAAATACCAAAATAAATCGTATATAATCTCTTTGGCTAGTGATTTTCGGAACGCTTTTATATTTTGCGATAAATGCTGGCAACCCTAAAAGGCGTAACCGCCATTTTGTACCGCTAAAGTAGTCGTTCGTTGTACGCTACACGCTACGCTCTCGCGTGTCTCCTGATTTTCTATTTGGTTTGTGACCAACCTCCCGTTTAATTGACTTTGACTGTTCAAACTACAGAGCTCGGCGCTAAATTGGACATCCATTGCTTTCTGTTGCGAAAGCATTTTTTGATAAATTATTGAAAAACAAGCACGAAAAATTGAAAAGCGACGTTGCACCCGAGAGCTTGTCATCAAGTTACAAATTTGATTTGAGCATGAAATACAAAATGGTGGACCTTTGATATAACAGCCTGACAGTTCGGTGTTTAAAGTCGGTAAAAAAATGTAACAAGTATAACTAAACCAGAATTTGGTTCGTCTAACAACGAAGATAATAATTTATGAACATCGAAGGAAAGACATAGAATTCAACTCATGACAAAGATAATAATAACTTTGATTTACTTGATACGAAATTATTTTAATGATCATTATAAAGATGAATGAATAATGCTTTTAACATATTCAAAAAAGGTGATTTACACAATGGAGGTAAAATTATTCCAAATATTGAAGGTATGGTTGATTATGTAAAAATAAAACAATAACAGGAAAAATATCCAACGATACGATGTTACCTTCAAAACAATATCTTTTTAGTTACTTTAAGTAAATTAACAAAATATTGATCAGATTATTACCCCAGTTATTGTCTACTAGCTGAACCGCGCGCACTTCGTTGGGTGGTAAACATTTATAAAAAACTACTTTTTGTGACAAAAATATAAAAGTTAGACATATGCTGTCGTTGACTTTTTTGTAGTCATTATCAAGCTCTACAACTTTCTTCTAAAGCTTAATCATATATCTCTCATAGTTAAGGCAGCATTCGTAAGAAACTTTTTCGTTCGACGTTTTTTCTCCAACTTACTTTACAAATCCGACTACCAGAAGAAAAATCTTTTCATTTTTCGAATTAATATATAGCCTATGACGCTCACTTTAATTTAGATAATATTAATAAATAATTTATAATAAAATTAATAAAGAATTTTTAAACTCGGTTTAGTAGTTCCTGAGATTACCCCCTACAACCTCACAAACTTTACCTCCTTATAATATTAGTATAGATTATCAGCTATGTCCAAATGACGGTCATCACGAATGTGTTCCCTTGACAGGCAAACTGAAACTGGCTTTAGGAACCTCAAATTAATGAAGTTACTACGTAGTGTACTAACCGCAGAGTTAAACTGGTTTATGAAGATTGCAACAATTTACTCGTGGACTGAGAGGTTGATTGTTCTTGAGGTTAGGGTATTTGAAATTTGCTATTAAGGGGCACTATAACAAAATTTTATTTTTCATGAATGAAACTAACCCTATTTCATATTGAAAGATATGGTTAATCAATAGCACGTTGAAGCTGAATAAAAATATACTTGAGTGTTTAAAATTCACATAACTTTATATATATTATTTATTGCCATATATAGCGATAAAGTTTGATTATTGATAGGATATAATCCCTTAGAACGCTGAAATGCTTTCTGATTTATAGAAGAACAATTATACATATTAACACGCAAACACTTTTCCATACAATTCTGACTTTATTCGTAAAGCATAGGAAAGAAATAATGAAATTTATATCAGTCAATATATACTATGATACCATATTTGTATAAAATGAAAGATTTTTTGCGTATTTGGTAGCCGAAGGAGCTCTAATGGAATGAATTAAATCCGAAGAGGAGCGAATGATAAAAAAAAAATAAGATAACATTTTTTCTAAGTTTCAAATTTTATTATTCGATATGTTGCCTTTAAGATCGATAAAATAAATAAAGATTTATTCGTAAATATATAGTTTTCACATACAAAATGCTCTGTCTAACTAATTATTTTGATAATATTCATAGTTGTTTGAAGAGTTATCTGTACGTCTTTTCTAGGCGAAAATGGTAGCTCAAAGAAATACTTACTAGGTTTTTTAATCTTATTTTTTCGTACATTTTTAACATTGCTTAACAAAGTAGCAATAGATAATTATTTAAATAAAAAGAAATCTATACTAATATTATAAAGAGGTAAAGTTTGTGAGTTTGTGACGTTGTAGGAGGTAATCTCAGGAACTACTAAGCCGATTTTTTTACCTATAGAAAGTCACGTTATTTGTGAGTGTCATAGGCTATATATCATGACGCTAAGACTTATAGGAACGAAGCAACAATGAAAAATGTTTTAAAATTAGGGCTTTTTTTCCTTTTCAGAGCTTCTGCTATGTCTTAGCCCAAAATAACTATTCCACGCGTACGAAGTCGCGGGCAGAAGCCGTTAACTATTATATTATCTATACTAATATTATAAAGAGTTAAATTTTGTGAGGTTGTAGGGGGTAATATCTGGGGAGTCAGAGAAAAAATGGTCGAACGAAAACGTTTCTTACGAACGCTGCCTTAACGATGAGAGATATATGATTGAGTTCCAGAGAAAAATTGGAGCTTGATAATGCCTATTACCACCCAACGAAGTGGGAACGGGTCAGCTAGTGTTTAATACCTTTTAAAAATTTTCTTGTGTTAATTTATAATAATAGTCATGATATATTGATCATCAAAAAAAGAGAATGGTAAATATACCAACTTGTCTTATGCCTCTAAAAATAGTCATGCGTCTGATTGAAAGATAAACCAATAGGAAAGTATATTTTCTTATTAGAATAAAAATACAGGTAGATTGCGTTATAGAAATAACGTATCACAATCAGAAATCAGTGCTAATAATTCTGTTGTCATTTCAACACACAGATTTAAACGTTCATTGCATTTAATGCCAGTTATGTTGATATTTATGATTCAGATTTTATGAATTTACATTGCAGATTATGTACTGCAAAACGTTTCGCATCTAAAATTAACTTAAGTGATACGTTGAGTTGGCATAATAGAAAATATTGTAATATCCAAATTTGGTTTTCAATGCACTGTCCCAGGGACTTAATTGATCACACCAGAAAAGGTAAAACAAACAATCTATTTATTTATTTATTTTAGGACCATTATAACTGTGTTTTAGTGTTATTTTAACTAAATCAATTATCTAATAAAGTTATATGCCTTTAGATATTGAAATTCCGATAGGATTAAATCACGCCACTGAAGCCAACAATAATGCGATCAGATTACGCCCCCGCCCCCCCCTAGGAATTAATAAGGGGGCCGCCCTTCCCATAAATTGAAAAAAAAGAAAAAAAAAAGGGGGGAGGGAAAAGACGAAGGGGGTCCCCCCCCAATAAAACCCCAACCCCCCCGAACGCTGTCTTGTTTATGTGTGATCAAAACACGCTGAGAGAATCAATCTGAACAATAACAGATTTAATGAACTACGTACATTTAGAATAATAATAATTATATGCAAATATATAATATAAACAAAAATTATAACACGAGAAACTAATATAAGTGGAATAATAAAAGAAAGTGGATAACAACTAAAACAGAACAACTTGTTAAAACTCTACTCTGTAAGTATACTAATATGTCAATACCAGATGTTTTATGTGATATATTATATTACTCACACATTCTGTTGATAGGCGAATAGAGACCTGATTTAGTAAAGGAACAAATGATTTCAATAATATTAGAAGTTCGAGTGAAATCTATTGCGGAGAACTATTCTCACGTGTGAAATATATGTCGCATGAAGTAGAGTTCGATTCTGTGCCACAAGTTTCCTCATCCATTCAATTATTCGTAGTTCACTGAAGTAAAGTTTGTTCCTGCTCGCTGGTTAACGAAGGAGGAACATAAGAAGATTGCTGGAACACATGTAACAGACTGCAGTCTCTACTTATTCCCAATGCGGTTTAATATGTTTTAACTTGACACTTAGGCTCAATCGCACTTAAAAGTGAAGACGAGGCTTAAAATCCTACCAACACATTCGTACAGTTAAAACTACAATTAGATTCAATAATCTACATATTCAATACAATTTAATTACACTGATTGATTATTTTAATCATTTCAGTTACTACTTTCTCGTTATTATTGTAATGCTATGACTTTCCTTTTTCTACTTCAAACACAGTTCCTATGGTCATTTACATAACAATATTTCTTTGTTATAATTCCTTAATTTATTTTTTTTACCTTATCCCATTAATTAACTGAATGCATCAAAGTAAGGTTTTTTTTCCTTTCATTTGCATTTAAATTCGAATTATGTGATCGAATTTAAGTAAAAATGATAACATACCTTTATACGAGATTATAACATAACACGATTATTTTACCATGATATACAATTTTGTTGAATTATTAGCCGCACGCCCGCGAACCTTTCAGGAGCATTTAATGATGGTGTACAAGTCGTAATATTTTTAATTTAAAAAGGTAGTCTAATTGTCTACTACAATATTTTTACACCACCTTTATATAGTTTAAAAATTGATAGCCCTTGACTAAATTTAAATACGTTTTAGATTGATTTACATATCGATCGAGATCTGTTATGCATGCGTCTGCAATCGAACAATGGTAGTGGTCTGCTAATTTGATTTTCTAATTTGTGACTTTATTAAAACTTACGTCAAAAAGAAGACCATGTTTTGTACATCAATACCATTATTTTCTTAGTTATTTATATGCACATTTGATATCATTAGTGATCTTACAGAAGTCTTTCTGGCACAGACTTCTCTTCCGCTGTTATTGATGAAATTCAATCAGTCAAATCTAGAAAGGTGTGCATTATAAAAACTATGCTATAGTGGCCAATTGCCACTTTAATTTAATAACCTTAAAAGATGCATCGTTGTCTGTGAATATTTGGCGAATTGTTTTGTTTCGATTGGTATTTCGCCGAGAAATTCTGACGGACTAACCGCAAGGTAATTTTCCTCGTTTGTCCACATAATCACACTGTTCAAAGACTTTTTAGTCTTAAAGCTATGAGAGAATCTGTGCGTCGAAAATAGCGTCAATAGTCTTTCAACAAATTCAATATTTATTTTAATTGAAATTAGCGTACGATTACTATCGAATTTATCAACATTCAATCGTGTGTAATTAATATTTTTTAGTATATGTACCGATCGTTACTAATTATTTTGCAAGAGAACGAAAGTCTTATAGAGAAAAGAGCACATTTTTGCTTACATTACGGTTGTTGAATTACTCTTGTGTGTTACCAAACGAGGGAGCGGATTAATTACCTCACGATAATTTTCTTGACTATCAGTTTACCATGTTAATAATTAATTTATAATCATTTCATGCGCATACTGGAAAAATCGTTACTTAATACATTAAAATTTAAGCCAATGGGCTTTTGGATGGTTATATAATTGGCCTTAACTATACGATCATAACAATTGTCTGCTGTCTTATATGTAATTTATGTAAAATATTTCCAAAAAAATATTAAATATTACGGTCTTCCTCTACGGAGTTGCTATATCATTCGTTTCCATTGCTATGGTCTCCACACGGAATTCAAGTGGGTAAATATAAATACATTTGGAAAAGAAAAGAAATTCAACAAAAATCATTTTCAACCAATATGTACAAAATATCTTACATTATATTTATTAACTGTAAAGAGAGGAGTCAACTATGTGTGAGAAGGTGAGGAAAGATAACAACAAAACAAAAAACAAAAGATTTATTGTCGGGTTTGTGAAAAAAGTAGTTAATAATTTAAAAAATCTAAACGTGTAACGATACACCAGACAAATGAGACCAGCAGGAAGATAAGGAGGCGAACTCAAAAACTTGGATATACAAGCAGAAAAACTAACAAAAAATTGAAGACCTTTGAAACCGATGCAATAGTATAATATATAATATATACAGCCTCATATGTATTTCTTTTGAATAACTGTGTGATGAACGCCTACAAGGGTGCAGACACTACGAGTATGTACATTGTACATACAATGGTCGTTATTATATTACGAAGCAATAACGGTCGGCGGTTTCGTATTCGGCTTCTACGTTCATCGACGTAGATTTAGATTCTCAATAATAATCCTGAGTTTGCGGTGAAGGAAAACGTTGTTATAAATCCATTGCATGGATTTTCTGGCTACCACTTATCTATTTACTAACCTGAAATTGGTAATTTATCAAAGTTGAAGAAAAGAAAAAGTAAAAGAAAATATTTACGAGCTTTTGATAGAATTTTGAAGTACAACTTCTTTACACGCTCTTGACTAAGGGTAAGCTGGTGACTTAATGACGAAAACGTAAGATCGGGAGAGGCGAATGGAAGTTGAGAGGAAAATATAATTTAGTGAAGATAGAAAGAGAGGGAGTTACGTTTCGTATTATCAATTAAAAGCCATAATCAATTTAAATATTTGTAGAAAATATTTTACAATATGTACATGTATATATTATACATATAGACGGAGCTAAAGAAGATTTACTTCAGTCGTGTGATCTAAAGTACACTCATTTTATTTATATTTAGAAGTTATGGCATTTTAAAATGTATAGCCTATTAAAATTATCTATAATATTTTAAGAAAACATAAAATAAACTATTATGTAAATAAAAAAAAATACTAATTATAAATTATTACTGCAATAATTATTGATCTATTATATTTATATTTGCTATTCTATTTATAGTTTTCTCGTTATAGTTATTTGATTATCTGGCCGAAAATAAGGACAAATTATTCCAAAACATTGGTGGGTACAGAGTTCAAATTCAAGCAGTATCAGTTTACTATAATTATTTTCGGCTAAGATTCTCATCTTAAATTATATTTGTAAAGACAATAATAGCTTTTCTTGTCTATTTTATTGTATATATTGTATTATTTATAGTTGACAATATTTTCTACCTATATTGTTTAATTAGTAGGTCTACCTGTCCAAGTTCTTTATATATCACTTCGCAGTTAATAGATTATTATTAAATGATTTTTATTCTCAACCAATATCAATGATATTATGCAAACAACTTCCAAAACTGATAGCCTATGAAAAATATCAGTGTTAGGTTTGAAAGTAAAAATGTAAAATAGTTATTTTGTACAAAAATATGTATACCTATATGTCATGGATATTTTCTATTATTTCATAAAATTGGATTTTATACAGGAGAAACTTTGGATAAACTTGTATAAATCGTTGGTATGCACCGCCGCGCAGGAATGTTTTGATAGTTCAAAGCGTCTGGATCCGTCGTGCTTACACTAGACCTCTCTGTATGTAGAATCGACGAACAAGTTGGTTAACGTGGTTTAGCGTTCACCTCGCTAATTTCTGAACACACTTTGTGTACCAACATTAAGCCGTATCAATCTATCAGTGATGTCACGCGTACAAACACCGATTGATTGTGCGACAATCGTATATTGACTAATTCGTGTAGTTAGTCAGTACGTAAATGGTAGTCTTTATACTGTCCTACATTGTAGGATACCAGCCAAAAGAAAGAGATCCTTTTTTCTATCAACAAGTGTTTGTGTAGTAAGAGGAAGGACCGGATCACAAATGAGAGAATAACACTAACGCAAGACGTGAAGCACAGCGTGGGTTAGTCAACAACTCCTTACTGCCAGCGTTTCCAATGATGTTTTTATATATAATACCTATAATTTGAAATTTTATATATACTGCATGGTAGCATTTAGTTTTCAAAACAGCCACGATAAAGTTTTCTTGACTTTTTTTGGATTGTTATGATAAGTAGACTTCTCTTTTTTTATTGTTATTTTCCTTCCGTCTTGATCATAAATTTAAAAATGAGTAAAGATCAAATATAAAAATTATTGGAGGGTTAACATTCAACTAAGTCACATTCCTTATGATTCTTACCATAAAGTATATTTCAAATGAGAAAATTAGTTGTAAACAAAGTGAACTTAATTTTTTTTTTGTTCCTTGTATTTATAAACATGGTGTATTAATTTAAATTTAATCGCATTATTTGAAATAGATAGAAAATTCTATTAAACCACACTGTTTACCGTGATTTTTTATATGAAGTAAATTTACAGTTAGGTTTCAAAATTACTGATTTCATTAAACTAATTACACTTTATATTAAAAAAATCAGTACACTTTAAATTAAGTTTCAATGCGCTTTACGGTAAAAATAAGCCTAAGAAATATAATTTTAATTAAATTTCTTAACATTTCTAAATATTTCACGAAAATATCTCAATTTACTGCTAATGTATATTTTTTTTAAAAAACGTATGAAATAAAATATAAATAAAATTAAGTATGTATAAATCTGTAAGCGAAAAAAAATGAATTTTATACAAGTAATATTTTTTATGGTTCAATTTTTCATAATTTAAATATGATAAAAATATGTAAAATTAAAATTAATATATATATGTTTTTTTAAGCATATTTGGATATTAAATTCGCGTGTATAACACTTATATATTAATTTAAGTGACATTTTATTATGTCTCCATTTTTATATTTAAAAATCGGTCAAATATTCATAATAAGGATTCGATTATTTTACTAAAAATAAAAATATTTTTTTTATAATTTTTTTTTAATTATCTTTGAATATAATCATCGAATTAGAAGGTGAAACAAACGAGATAGATATACATGAAGTCTCTGTGTGATATTACCCTGTGTAGACTAGGGCGAGGACTTGTGGGGTGCGGGTCGCGGGGTACACTGTCACTACTATGCCGTTCAGTCGTATTCTTTCCGCGGTGGAGGATTTACGCGCGTCGCGAAAACTTACATTTCGATCGGCGTCATATGTAAGCACGATGGATGTACTGCCGAGCGGCAACCTTTTCCGCGAATTACAGGACGTCACTGATACTGGCTACTTCGAGTGGAAATTATCACTGGAGGACTACTGGCAACAGGTGATTAATTGCTGAGCGATGCTATGGCCATAGGCACCACGCGAACTTGAGCTGAGCGTCCGTTCTTTTTAAATAAATTTCGAATGTTTCTTGAGTGCGGTGCGCTTGCGTGTCCTTTCGGTCGATTTTCTTCCGTTCCCGGTGCAAGTTTGGATGAAGCCGATGGTTACAGTTCATCGGTTAACGCTAGGATTTTGGCCGATTACGCCACGGCCAAAAATACACGCGTATCTCAACCGGCAGGCACGCTTTTGTAAACTTTTCAATCGGTCTAAAAAGTTCATTTCGCAGAGTTGTCTATGGTTTGAATCGCGCGCGTAAAACTTTGTTACAAACTTTTATTTTCGTCATTGTGCTATGTTTTGTGTTTCCAGTTGCTTTGTTTATTTTCTGTCGGTATATTTTGTTTATTTCGTTCCAATTCCAATAGACTTTTCCATGTTTTCAGCCCAAAAAGTTTTTATAACATAAATTATTTTAAATTGTATGAGCATTATTTTCCTTTTTTTTTGCTAATAGTGTTTATATCAAAGAAAGTTACAACTGCTTTTTCAAATGTACACAACTCTTTACGAATAAACAATTGAAACCATGAGATTGCCGTTGAAAAAGATAGGTAGTGTATGTTTTGATGCACTATTTTTATTTTTAAAGTGTTAATTATATAAATTTTACGTTTTTGAGATACGGTTTTGGGGGGAAAATATTTGTACCACGAATAGTCCAATTATGAAGTCACAGTGGTTTTTACCAGGTTATTATTAAATAATCTATTTTATGATAATCGTAACCATAAAAATATTTGTATGGTTCTCAACGATTTCACCTTTTTCACAATCTGGCACTAATACAAATGGGATGAGAAAACAGTTGTCTATTCCTTATAGGAATGTCATATAACCAGAAATAAAGGTATAATAATATTCATCTAATAGGACAGGCGAGGGAATGAATCCATACTGCCAATACTGAAGTTGTCAATGACCAGAAATATAAACACTAAACTGCGATTAGATTAAACCTTATCGACTTGATTCAGATTACTTTTATTTTGCTTTTTTTATACTATTTTTTTATAATTCTTATTTCATTAGTTGATGTTCGTGAATAAATATGAAATTATATGTTTGTTTTAATGGAACTAGAATATGTTCTGTTTGCATTAATTATGGGCTACAATATTTTTTTTTGTAATTATGTCGTTAAAGTCTAACCCTATTAATCCTTTTACACATTTTAAGTTATTTCTGTTAAATTTCATCGTTTTTCTTAACTCCTGTGGAAAAACGTAACCGAGACGTATTTGAAAAGTCCTCTGACTGATTGCTAAAGTCGGAGTCAAAATCGATTCAGCTTTGTCGGGAATTCGCCCGGGGCCTTAGAATGATGTATTAGTAAAATTATTTAAATAAAAAGGCATTAATTTTGTTTGGGTCATAGTGACTGCACCGAACCTTTTTGTAGTGCAATTGAATCCAAAAACAATGATTACCACCGAGGTCTACAATCGCTGAGTAGTCCCGCTTCTTAGTAGTTGGACATACATTCGCTGATCCCATAGTGTAAGAAACTAATAATCACAATGATGAGTTTATTTATCACCATATCTGTATGGTGGTTGCAATACGGCGTACATCTCCATACCGCCACCTGTAAATGACAATCGAAATATTTACAATTGTGATTACGTGACAACGTGATTATAACCAGAGTTTAAACTCTGTAACTTTAATGGTAAACTGTCTGAACAGTGACATTAAACATTGTATATATAAACCCCGGTTAGCTGTTCAAAAATAAAACTTGTTTTCAATTCAATACTTCCTGTTATTCAACTGCGTTGGCATACAGACATGACATACGTATTTTTATTAATTATGTACTAACGGACCCGGTTGTCCTGCCATATGCCTGAATTAATCATGTATATAGGAATATGTATATAAATTATAACATTAAAAGATGTATATGAGGAAGTTGTTTATAATATAAAAAAGAAATCTAGCTCTTCGAAAGGCGCTAAGTTAATAGATTCAACTTAGTTAAGAACCATACAGGTGGGGGTAAAAAAAAATCAAAAGCGGCCTAAACTGTTTACGAGAAGCAGAAGTATTATAAATACCGGAATTTTATACATAACAATCAAAATAAAACTCAACCTTTCAAATATACTGAACAACCGGTCGTCCGTTTGTATCTTGATGAACGATGACACCATACAATATCTTAAAACAACTACAACTTCAAAAATGCGTAAGAAGAACTTAATAAAATTATAAATGTAGTTTGATTAGTTCAAAGTGCAAACTCGGACAGCACAGCATCGATGCTTTTATTTTTATTTATTCGGTCCGGCCGCAGTACAACGATCACGGACCACGGGCCGCGGTCTGCGTAACCCTCATTTAATAATGGTTTATGTAGCGCAGACCGAGAATGCTTCCACAAGACATGATTTTATCAATACGTAGTTAACACTTATTGTCAACTTTTTGCCAATTTGAATAATCATTACATATTTTAAAACAAAGTCCACTGCCACGTCTCTCTGTCTGTTTGTTCGCGATAATCGCAAAAACAACTGAACGGATTTCACCTGTTAATAAAGTGATTCATGAGGAAGGTTTAGGTATATCATTTATCAAGTTCTTTTATTATCAGGGCGGTACAACGTCCGTGGTCCTGCTAGTGTGCTTATAAATTATAGCTTAAATTTTATTTTGATATGTAGGCTATATTACTGGACAGCTTCGTCAATATTCGTTGAGTGATTTTTGCGTTTAGTAAAGAAACAAATATACAACCATCTTCAAAAACTTTATCGTTTATAGTATTTGATAGGATTTGATTGTTGTAACCAATGCCCACTTATTAATCTAGTTATAACGGTACACTAGGTTACAACCACAATACATATGCTAATAAACCCGTCAGATTGACCACTTTACTGCCACCGATGCTTGAGGATGGGCATGATAGGAACGACAGGCGATGGACTGTTTGTTGGGGTTACCATCAATTACATGCTATTTAATGGTGCTATAACTGTGCTATCTAGTAGCAATATCCAAACACATCAACACCTGGGTCTACTATACTGACGTGACTGACGACGCAATTAGGTACATCTATTGGGCCGTGGACGCTCCGGCACGGGTCTTGGTTTATATATATTTTTTTATAAACGACGGTAAGGAATCCGCCATATAGGCAATAATCTCAATTAAAAATCCGAAGTATACTAGTCAATCAAAATAAAAATAATAGTTATTCTCATTTAAAACAATTAACATGATTAATATAATAAAGGAAGGCAGTAAAAAGATTCCGACCTAGGGCCTGCAGAATAAAAAAAATGGTGCTATAACAAAAAATCACGAAACTATCACTGAAAACAGCTCTTTCATTGCATACAATTATAATGTAGTAATAACCCTTCATAAAATTAATTCACAGATTGCGAACAGACAGGAAAACGTTATGAGGAAATCGTATTATCAATTCATATATTATTGAAATACCGTTTTAAATATTTAAGGATTGTTTAGATGATTAATCAGTCGAACGTACTGATATGTAGTCACAGCACTTCTTATTTTAATTTCTTTTTATCAGAATTTTCAACCTCGTTCAAAATCGCACCTTTCGGCATATGTTTAAAATGCTACAATCAAAACGTCGAAATGTAATTATGGTGTACTGCCTATATTCTTGATGCCTACCTGTTTAACTAAAAGCGGTTTAACTGAAAGTTATTAATTCGCTGCAAAACACAGAACTGTTCCTACGGCTGCACTTGGAAAGCAGATTTCTAGGTTGTAGCATGTTCCCAACTTAGGCACAATATCATTTAATACCTACTAAGACTGATCAAACGCTAATACTATATATAACATAGCAGGTGTCTTGGAATAAGTAATTAAATACATTTTAATCATTTTTTAGAAATTTCTCTGTTTGTTTGGACACGCATTACTGATAAAGTACTGCGTTCACCATAAAACCTCACCAAGAAAATCATAAAGCACTCTATCAAAAGTTATTGTAATTTTAATGACACCGCGACTTAAGTACGAGAGAATAGTAGATAAGATATATATTGAGATGATTTTATTAGTCACTGTTTTTTTACCTTAAGTTCCACGCGGACGGAGTCGCGGACACAGGTAGCGCAAAATAAATGCAAACAAAAATAAACGACAGTATGAAAATATCCACACGCAATTTATTGGTAAACCCAAACAAAGTGTTAAAACCTCGTGTACAACCAAACAGGATTATTGGATGCCTGTCACTGTTTTTATCCCATTTGCATCTCGTTCAGAACGTTTGTTTTTTCCAATTGGAAGCGAAACACAATGATTGATTGGATTTGGTTGAATTCCACTCTGAGTTTTAATTAATATAGTTTTTTTTGTTACCTTAACATGCAATTGGAAAGTAACTACGGGTTTTTACAAATATTTAAACCGTAAACGTGGAAATTCAAACCAATAAATGAAATTGAAACGTTTTTTGTTACTTTCCGACATGGCGAAATCGATTTTGACGAGACTATACAGATATATTGAGGACTTCCCAAGGTATTATATAAGTTACATATAATTACGTTTTTCCATAAGGACTATGAGCAATAATGAAAAAATCGACGAAGTATTAAAAGCGATTATAAAATAAAAGAAAGTTATTATTAATCCAGAACGAGTAGTAAGTTCTCAGAAATAAGAAAACACTCTTCATTAGAATTAATACGCGGGTTCTCGCTGGTAATACGTACACTGAAATAGTTGTCGCTTTTTTTTAGTAATTTATTAAGAGTTGTTTTTAATTTTGCATGTACGTATTTGAGAGTAATCTTTAATTTGTATTATAACATTGCAAATGCGTAAGTAACTCTGCCCGTTTGTCTTTTCATTAGTCTTGTAGCTAGCCACCTCAGTTCATCCTGAGTGTATGAATGTAGTGATCGTAGTCGCGTAAACGAAGTCGCGGGAATAAACTAACAACACAAAACATAATTACTAACGTACCGATTTCCAATAATAGGTTCCGTATTAACTGAATTCTGCCGGGCGGTTAAGACATGGATATTGTGTCTGACTAAATCGGACCACCACACACTAGGTGTTACTTTATTATACGTTTAGGTTTTTCGTTTACATCAACATATATATTCAATGTTTAAGTGCAGTGTAAGGATGTGATCCGAGTAGGTCGTCACTAGCTTACACAATGTATATAGAATTACTTTGTTGTGTTTCAAGATCAGTCTGTATAAATCTAACATTGTAGAGACTTGCAGGTCGGCATGACAACAACATTTGCCTATGAATTATATATCTATTAGGGGGTCGTTATTTTGGATTGCATTTAGTTCGTTTTTAGATCAATGTTTTGCATGTGATTAAAATTTTAAAATTGTATCTATAGTACTCTAGATGTTTTGTAGTTATTAATATCCTTAACAATTGTCTGTTGCACTTTGTTGGTTAACTAGCTGATACTTGTGACTTCGTAAGCCTTGTCCTGCGCACACACACTCCTGTTACCCCACTTTTCCACGGTAAGAAACTATACATAACAACGTAGTGCTTACGTACATCATAGTGTCTTATAAGTTTATATTAAATTAAGATATAATATTATTTTAAATAAATACCAAGCCTCTTTGTAGTTAGAGTTGATTGAAACCCATCCAGTAGCTTTTGCGCGATACGTGCGTAATTGTAGATCTCCGTCATTTTATTGATATAGGAAATAAAGGTATGTTGATATTTTTTATAAGGACCAATTTTCTAAGAGGTAAGTCCTAAAAGAGGATCGGAATCTATCCACCAATTTTTGGATGAGACGCGCACAACAATCCCCCATCATTTTATTTATATGGAAAATGAAGATGTGATATTTTTTTAGATAAGAACCAAGTGTCTAAGATGTAAATGTAAAAAAATGTGATCGTAATTTATTTAGTAATTTTTGAGTAATGCGCGCACAACGACAAACCTCTAAGTTTTTATTTAGATATTCATTGGTCTAGGTCAGTGGTCAGCAAACCATAGCTCGTGATCCACATACAATTCATTCATTCCTTCACTGTGAGTCTTCCGAAAAATTTTAGTGTAGACACGGAAAATTATTTATTAATTTAAAAAGGCAAGTTGTTTTTGAAATGTAAGCCTACAGAAAAGAGGCACAGTTTTAGAAAGTTACAATAGCACGACTAGTCGCTCGCAAAAAATGCTTATTTAGCAAAGGCAAGCTCGAGACCGTACTTTTAATCGTAATTATCTTCATAAAAATGTCTCCAGTAAAACAATGCTTAAGTTTTAAAAAAGGCTCTTTAAATAAAGTTCATTTCGTTCTTCATATTTAGCTCTGTTGGATGGCGAATTTGCCGACCACTGATCTAGGTAAGCCATTACAGCAAAATATGGCGGTATTCAGATTTTCTGAACTGTTCATTTACATTTAGTCCCGCAGTTTTTCCAATATTTTTTAAGACAACAAAAAGTATACTAAGACTGGACAGAAACTGTATTTAAAATTTATAAAAGGAATCATGTGAATTGTTGCATTGGTTTACGAAATATAAGCACAAAAATGGAGAAACGATCACAGAGATATGATATATGAATATCGAATATTATATGTGAAATACATTCTCATTTCCAAATAAATAAAATATTATAGTATTATGCTATTGTTTGTTTATATCCTGTAACCATTTTATTAGTAGTGCTCGAGCAGTAACCGATTTCGACCACAATAAGAGGACTACAGAGTTTTCTTCTCACATGTCAATATGTAAATATGATCTGTACTTCTTTTTCTTCTAAATGGTATATAAACTTTATTTAGTGCTGTACAAACACTGGAGATTGTTGACTTAAGGAGGGTAAAGTATCAGGGATGAAGACATTAGGAATAAAGGCTTCAATGCGTCAATGGTATACTGGTATAATGATAGTTACTAAACAAAGAATGAATAAAAAAATTGGTTCAGAGACAGAGGAGAAAATAGTACTGTTTTGTCGTCAAAAATGTATGTATAGATAATGTTTTGAGAAGCCATGTAGCGTAGTGATACTTTGATAGTGAGTCGTATTGTTGCACCGAGAGACTTAACGGGCTATTGTGTGATAATCCTAATTCTCTATTCTGTGTCTGGATGTTACATCTATACCTATAATAAGAATGTAAATCTAACGTGTCTGTACTTTTTAGATTTGTATGAAAAAAAATGTTGCATGTATCATAGAATAAGTGATAATCATTTCAATCATTTTTAGAAATATCTGTCTGTCTGTTTGAACACGCATCACTGCTAAAGTACTGCGTTCACAATAAAACCTCACCAAGAAAATCATAAAGCACATCCTCAAGTAACATTTAGTATTGGTTTCATTAAAATCATTCACTATCAAAAGTACGAGAGAAAAGTAGATAAGTAACTGTTTTTTTACATTAGGTTCCGCGCGGACGTTGTCGCGGGCACTGCTAGTATTTATATATTAGTTATTAATTTAATATAATACAAAACTTTGCCTTGTTTGGAATTAAAATAACCGTGTATGAAATTGTTTCCTCATATTTATTTATTCATATGAACTCTATAGTCATATGACTTCATTGAATCTATATGAATTGTGTTGTGTATTACGGTAGGTATCCAGAATCGATCGGCCTAATAAGTAACCGCCTACATGCTAATAACTTGGTTTTAAAACTAACTTGGCAAAATAAATACACAATGCTTTATATACCGGTGACAAATCTCGTCTCATCACGCTTTGAAGATTTCGATATCGTAAAAGGAAGAGGACACACTTGCTCGAAGACGATTCCACGTCCTCACAGAAAGACAATCTTAATAGTTTTCATGCATAAAAACCCACGGGTTCTGTCGAGGAAGGGAGAATATGGAAGAATATCAACAAGTCTACAGAACCTAAAGGAATTATTTGAAAATCCTGTTAAAGTTTAATTGATTAATATGCAAAAATTGTTAGAATAGCTTATGTTAAAATAGGTTAGGTATCCTTGTATAAAGGATACCACTAATGTGATTCATTAAT
This sequence comes from Antheraea yamamai, assembly GCA_036509395.1. NCBI lineage: Eukaryota > Metazoa > Arthropoda > Insecta > Lepidoptera > Saturniidae > Antheraea > Antheraea yamamai. The sequence continues at coordinate 1,976,642 of AP028424.1, read as the reverse complement.
AACAATTTTGAACTATGAAACAAATATAATTAATATATTAGATAAAAGTTGACCTTTACAAGCTCTATTAGATTTATCTAGTTTAGCTATTTTAGATAAGCTTAGCCATATATCTTAGATAATAATCTCTATAGACCACTATAAAAGTAGTCAAAATTGGTTCAGTTCTTTTGTACATCAGACACAACAAACATCAGATACTTCAATGCAGCCTGAGATTTCGGCGATGGAAATCATATTTTAAAAGCAATGACATCATAGCAGAGTCCATCTGGTAAGTATGTTCCGGCAGCTCACTTTAGAACCACTTATTTCTAGGTTTAGCGTATCACCGTCTCATGGGCTGTTCAAGGAAGCAATAGCAAAATTTGTATAATGTCTGTCCGCTCCCTCACCCTGGTCAACAAAATTAAATAATGCTCTTGCCCCCCCGATCCTTGCGTAAGCAATAATATAAGTAGCTCTAATTTATTCTGGTTTCCTTATAGATTCATGGCCAACAGTGAACAAGTAGCGAAATAAGGAAAGTATAGGCTATAGAAGATTTAACTTATACGGTTCGCTAATTGGACGATGGTAGCCCAGTGTATAAGATCGCGCGCCACTATCAGACCTAAACATCCAAATCTCCTAATCGTTATGTCATCAAAAATAAGCAAATCAAAAACCCCGCCCCCTTTATTCCTTACGTAAATCTTGAATTGCTCCTCATTCCATATCGATACTTGACATCAGGTGTGGTTACGTATAATCTCTGAAATGTGTAAACAATAAAAAAATTACAATTTCAAACAGTACACGATGACTATTACACGTTCCATTTAGTGGTGTAAATAGATCGATCAGTTGCTCACGCCTCATTTACCGACAGGAACAGACGAATCCTGTCACTGATTGACAGTTTCACTTTTATTTTCATTTCATAAACAGGTGTAACTTGTATATGAATGATTTAGCGAATGGATAATTACAATTGACATTTTTTTAATACGTGTTATAGGTTCAACTTGCCTATAAATGTATATGTTCATCATTATTGTATAGGTTATTTTCGGGATTTTTCAAGTTTCTTATGAATGTATTTACTTATGTAACAATGCATAAAATTGATATTTTTGATAGTTACACCTTATTATCTAGATGAATTTTGAAAGGACGGGATTCGTTGTAGTTCTACGCAACGACAGTCAGAACGCATAAATAAAAATACTGTAACTCCAGGTAATGTTACCATCACTATGTTTTCTTTCATCGGAAACTCATTCTTTAGCTACCATCGTCTCATTATTACCTTTGTGACAATATAATAATCTGTTTGTATATATTTTTAAATATCGTTCTAATATAAAAAATATAGCTGTCCTTACTTCAAATTAAACAGTAGATTATCGACAGGTGTCAACGCCCCAACTCTGTATTGTACCACCATTACTTGTTAAATTTACGCTAGTATTGATTCTCAAATGTAGGTAAACATAGTGTAATCTAAAAATAATTGTGGACCGAAAGCTGTATAATCAATCGGCAGTGATTCAGGTCTGGATATAGAATGGTTAGTACCGAGACGTGACAAACTAAGAAGAAATTAAGTATGACAGGTTGCTTCCAGTATCTACTGTGGTTGCAACTGTCGAGCTCAGATTTCTACCAACGCGACTGGTTGCTGGATAGACACCTGTTGATCCAGGAACCCAACGTACCTAAGTGAGCCATTTTTAGCATGTCTTACATTTAGTGTACGGTATTCACGTGAGTAACTTGTTAACTCTGCCCTCCCAATATATGCTCGATAATCTATGCCCGCAAAAACTTAGATAAGCTGGATTTAGTAAAATACCGATATAATTTAATTATTAGAAATACTAACAAATTAGTTATTCCATTTAATAAGACCAGTAACAATTGTTAGATTTTATTACATAGTCCCAAAGCACACTACCGTTTTGCCGTATAGTGAGTTCAATCACCATGTCAAGCGGGTTTTAATATCTAGAGGCCTTTATAGTATGGTTCAATATGTGAACGATGGTGACGTCTTGATATGATGCTAAACTCTGTGCATCCAACAAAAACGAATGTAACTATCTATGTTTGTAAAATATCTATTATGAAAAGAGAAGAAAAAAGATCTAGTTTCTTGCCGGTTCTTCTCTATGACTGATTTGTTTGTCCGAATCGATGCTAGCTTTGAAGTTCATAGGCCTAAATTGAATAAAGAATTTTGGATATTGTTTTTGACTAATTTCTAAGGAACCGGATATCGGTTATGGCAAATGAAAATAAGTTTACATTTCGATATGTGCTCGCTGATACGTGCCGTACATTACCAAAAATCAACAAAGGTTGAATCGAACCTAAAATAAGTACTACTTATTTAAATCTAGGCTACTATAGAATCATCTACGAAGAATCACGCATCGATTGATCCTAGGTCTATACATTCAATAGTTTTAACGTGATAGAGCCACAAAACAACTAGATTTTTATTATATGTTATAGATATAAGTAGGTATATGAAAATATAAATAACAAGACAACTGAGTAACGTTAGAGGTTGTGAAGATGATGTCATTCAAAACAATAGGACATCGGACATAATTCCGTCATGGAGTGAACCGACAAACGACTCTGTGACAGCGTTCCGTCAAACTCACAATACGAAAAAGAATATAAACGGTCATCGTTAGCTATTAACATTAAATACGATTTTTAAATATATTATAACCTTTTTGAAGTGAGACTTATGACACGTCAAAGAAACATTTTCGTTACGCGTTAACCCCTCGGCTAATTTTTTAAGGCCCTGATATCAAAATGGCGGATCATGGTTTTAAATATCTAGACATTTTTTTTTTAATTATAATTTTATGTTACATAATTTGTTATTGTTAAACTTTTTCAAATATATTCTTCTATATCTATACATATAATAAAAATGTAAATTTAACGTGTCTGTACTCTTTAGATTTTTGTGAAAAAAATTGTTGAATAGAAATACATTTAAATCATTTTTAGACATGTCTGTCTGTTTGTATGAACTGTCATCGCAGCTAAAGTACTGCGTCCATGATAAATCCTTTTCAAAAAAATAAAGCATATCTTCAAGTAACATTTAGTCTTTGTTTCATTAAAATAGGTTCGATCTATCAAAAGTTATTGTTATTTTAATGACGACGCGCGTTTAAGTACGGGACTGTGAGAAAAGTAGATAAGTAATTACACTTAATACATTCAGATAACTTTATTAGTCACTGTTTTGTAATTAAGGTTCCACGTGGACGAAGTCACGGGCATAGCTAGTTTTGCAATAAATACGGTATTTTTTAAAAGTATATACTGCCAACAGTCTGTTAACCACTGCGTCATAAGGTCTACATCAGTTTGTATCGAGCTTAAAAACCCTTATCGTGTTATTACAAAAAAGTTAAATACGTATTAAATACTTGGTTTAAAAATGTCTCATAATAAATGCACCGCGCTCGCCCGAGGCAAGTTCGCGTTATCCTTTTTCACAAGTCTAACCTAACGTAACCAAAGCGAGACAAAAGAGCAAGATGGCGAACATTCAGCAACCGCTGTGCATTTAATACGAGACCTTTTTAAAGCTAGGGTTCAATACGTATTTAACTTTTTTGTAATAACACCGTTATGGTTTTGGACAGTCCAGAGATCACACGTAAGGTATGTATGTATTTGTGTGTGTGTGTCCGGGTCTAGTAGTACACAAAAATGAGTAAATGTATAGTTAAGTATATATTTCGGGAATTCGTATAATATATAGTTTATGAGCATTCTGATATATATAATTTAATACGTCATATAAGCCAAACAAGTCTAATTTCCTCCCATTGTATACACTGATACACGCACTGTTTTGTAAGAATGAGACTACAATTTATGTATATATAAAAATGATTGTTGGTGTGTATATAAGAGCGATAAATACCAATGACATTTGACCGATCAACATTTAAGTTTTTTTTCTCATGGTATAGGAAGGAAGGTAGATATTATGCAAAACTTTGTAATATTTGCCTCCCTTGACGTTGGAGCATATTAAATGTTGTATTATTCAACCGTTGGCCATGAAAATTGGTATGTGTGAATATTACAACACACAATACTTATATAATATACTAGCTGTTACCCGCGGCTCCGCACGCGCTTTTTAAAAATGTATTAAAGAAATGTAAAATTGTGAGTGGTGTGTACATTACAGAAACGCTTTTTCAAAAACATTTGTAACTACGATACGAACGCCATCTATTGTAACATGTAACGTGTACATTAGATATATGAATACTAATAGTATATCGAATGGGATGGGATTTATCATCAGCAACATAACTGGAACTTCAACCTACTATATACCAAACTCAGTGCTCACTAACACTATATAAGAAAGTAATGAAAATTATAAGCTATACATTATCGAACAATATACCTTAAATCTTTTATTATATAGATATAATATGCCCGTATTGTCGATATACTTAAGTTATTCTTATACGTTGTTATAATCACTGAGTCATGTAGAAGCAAACGCGGTAAATAAAACAATATGATCGCCAAATTGACCAAAAATATGATATAATTCATATTACATACAAATATACAATAATACAAATAATAAAATAATACAAATATGACTTTCAATTATGTATATTTATTCTTGGAGTCCAGTAAGGCACGCGGTTGTAACATATTTTTGGTCAATTTCACACGGATGAATGCACAGGTAGCAGTTAATCACTACATAGTGTACCAATTCAAATAAAAAAAGAATCATTAAAATCGGTTCAGAATTAACGAAAATATCGATTAACATACATAAAAAAATACATACAACCGAACATAGTAGCCTCGTCCTTTTTCGAAGTCGGCTAAAAAGAAAGTCAAAAACTACCATTTTCATGCCGTTTTCACCAGTAGATAGAATAATGATTCATGGGGAAGGTTTAGGTATAATTTGTCAAGGTTTTCATTTTATTATCAGGGCGGGACAACGTCTTCCGAGCTCGCTAGTTATCTGCCCGTAAAAGCCCCGTGAAAGTTGGTCCAACCAATTAGGAGATAGTAGGGTATTGCGGACGAAGTCTTGAGTAACAAAATAAAATAGTCTAAGTTACTTCTTATAAGGTGAGTTATCTGCCAGTGAAAGTCCCGTGAAAATCAGTTCAAGCATTACGGATATTCCACTGCGGCCGAAGGCGAATAAAAAACCTAAATGACTTTTTATGAGGTCTGCTATCTACAAGTGAATACACCGTGAAAATCGGTCCTACCATTTTGGAAATAGCAATGCGAACGAAGCCGCGGACAAATAAAATAGAATATGTCAACCGCTATAATTTCGGCTATCTGGCAGTAAAAAGTAAAATTCCCGTTAAAATAGGTCCAGCCGTTTTGGAGATTACCCGGAACAAACAGACAAAATATAATAATCTAAAAATATAGACAAAGTATAAAAAAATTTTTTTTTGCTCATTTGTAGCCATATCCATTCATCAAAAAGTTGTTATTTTAATTGTATATACACAAACTTTATTTTTATAATACGTAATAGAGAACAAATAAAAATTTGGAAATAAAAGTAGTATAAACTTTTTGAATAGGAAAACAAAATAAACTTTGAAAATGTTTGCGATAGAAACTTACCACGTTACCATGGCAACGTATATAACACTAACGCTAACGAAATCTTTCGAAAGGAAAAAAGTGCCAGATTTTGAAACATTTTTCATTGGTGCTCTGCTTGTATTAGTCTTAGCGTGATGATATATAGCCTAAAGCTTTCCTCGATAAATGAGTTATCTAAAACCGAAGGATTTTCTCAAATCGGACTGGTAGTTCCTGAGATCATAGCGTTCAACCAAACAAACAAACAAACTCTTCAGCTTTATATATTAGTATAGATATTTAGCTTTAAACCAACTATGTCACAATATATAATAACAAACGCTTACAGAGACATGAGTACAATTAGTATTCTGTATATAAGAAATATTCTCATAAATGTATAGATTATTCCCGGTAAAGAGTAATAAAAATCGGTCGTATAGTTTCTGAGAAAATCGCCCATATTTAAATGTTCTAGTCAACAATATTGATTGACTACCTATACAACAATATTGTCAACAATATTGACTAAGATTGGCGAAAAATAAATTTCACTTCTAGTTTATTGTGTGTAAATTTGAGTAGCGGATTAACTCTCATATCGATGACTTCTATTTTGCACTAGACACGTAATCCGCAACGATCCGATTTCCCAACACCCAAAAAATTATTTCGCGGCCAGAGTGTCTATGACAAAAGACAATAACTGTGCAGTAGTACAGAAATGTGAAATCCATTGATACGCTATCAACAGATAGCTTACTGCTTCTATATAATTTATAACAGTATTATTATTTCGACGGTGTCATAGTATATTTTTTCTATTTATTTTTAATGATCAGCTGATATCAGGTTAATTGTGGGTATTTTATTTTATTTACTGCGAATTTAATTGTTTTAATTATTAATTCACCAATATACATACAGGATATAGATTGCATAATCTGTAAAAAAAGCTATCTGTTTGTAAGTTTCGTGAAAATTGGTTCAACTGTTTCGCAGACCGGACAAAAAACAGACGCTTCAGTTTTATTTATATATTTTTAGTCTTTGGAATTCTATTAAGGCAGGCGTATGTTGCCGGGGTTTCATTTTTTAAATTAGCGTTCTAAAATGGGCAACAACCTCGATTACGAGTACCATAACTGTCTATGGTTTGAGACACTGCAATCAAAACAGATTATTTTTTGACAGTTCTTCATTTGGATTTGAAATATAAGTACGTTTTAAATTTAAATTGAATATAACATAACCGCCAATCTGTATCTACATTTTTTTAAATTTTGTATTCTCATATTGTATAGATTACTGCCATTGTCGAGTAGGTAATAATATTATAAGTCCCTTGTGATGAATCCAATGTTCTAACAAGATGGTGGCTCCCTTGTTAGAACTTTCATGGAGTGTTTGTGGCATCTGAGAATTCATGCTCTGCGGTGGTATTATTTCCCATCCATTTCACTTGTGCACCGCACCGTAATCGAACTATATTACGTAAAATACCAACAATATTACAAAATACAGAGTAAAGTAAAAAGATTATGAATAAAATATAATATTCACTACATGACACACCAAGATCCCACCAAAAACTCCTGGCTACTTCTTATGTAACGCCGTATTAATAGCCCATATAAGACGACATTAAAATCAATGATGGGATATTTAAACAGTTTTCATATTACAGTCTTGAAATTAATTTATAGAATGTAAATAATTACGTTAAAACTATTTGTTTTACTCGGCTTTAGTTTATTTTTTTCCGAAAACTGGTGGCATTGTGTTGAGAAGTGGGTTATATTTTCACACCTGCAGGCGACACGAGTACGTAAATGCGTTGTAAAATACTCTACTATTCCACATTACTACAGTCGATTTTTTTAATGTTCATAACGTCTTTGTTTTATGGCGAGTATAGTACAATAAAAACATTTATGATTACTATTAGGATAATTGTGTAATAGTTTAGGATCTTATTGGAGCCTCTTAAAGGACTGGTTGTCAAATGCATTTGTCGCAACAGCTCTACAGATGCTTCGTGACGGATTTTCAACTTTAGTGTTGCAGTTTAGTAAAATACCAACATAATTTAAATACTAAAGGTAGCAAATTGGTACATTCCATATTTCAGGGTCACTAAGACCAAAAACAAGTTTTTAAGTAATAGTCCTAAGGCACATTACTGATTCATCGGATTGTGAATTCAAGCCCACGTCAAGCGCGTTTTAATTTCTAAAGACTATTTATTATAGGGTGGATCAACATGTGAACGATGGTGACATCTGGAAATGACGCCGGTCTCTGTGCATACACAAAAACAAATGTAACTAACTATCTATGTTTTGTAAAAATGTATATCATGAAAAGATAAAGCAGTTCGAGTTTCTTGCCGGTAAAGTAATTTTGATTTTGAGTTATCCAGTATGAGTTATCAGAACAAGTTTAAGTCCAATTAAACTATATTATACGAACGTTTGCTTCAATTATTGTTGTGTAAATATTTATAATTTTTTTAATTAAATATATAATCGGATACGTACGTCATTACGTTTGATCGGTTTATTAACGGAACATAACCAGTCGTGAAATGATAAGGGGCAAGTAAAAGTGTCCGAATAATATGAATTCGTTGGAAATCAGCTGTTCATAAAACATTTCGTCATTCAAACGAGTGATATCTTTTCGTTCGTCTGATAACGTTGATAAAAGATGCCAGCGTGTCACTAATTCCAAACTATGAAATAATACTTGATAAATGGCGTAGTGCAGCCGTAAAGGTCTACTGTTGTCTCCAAAGGTATGGGTTCTCGCAAGAGATGGGTGCTATATTGAAGAACACACTTATATTATTTTTTTTTAATATTATTTAGAAAATACCTGTGGCTTACAGCAATACGCAAAGGAGGTTGGATTTTAGGGTTATATTTTTAAAATGGAACTTCTAATGGTACGGTAGGGAAAATTTTACGATACGCGTTAAACGTAAGGTAAGTGTGTGTGTGTGTGTGTTGTGTGTATATGTAAGTACATATAAGTGTCTGTCTAGTAGTATATAAAAATGTGTAAATGTATAGTCAAATATTTATACTACGGGACTTCCTTCTTTTTCTTTTTTTTTTTCGAACTGACTACGCTATTGTCCTAGTAAGGCCTTAACAGATTCACCGGACTATTGCGGGACTTCTTATAGTATATAGTTTATGAGCATTATCATATATTTTAGTGTAATAGATATAAGCCAAAGAAGTATTACGTCCTGCGCGTGTACATATTGATAAACACAATGATTGTTTTTTAATTTTCCTAGTGATTTATCCAGTGAATTTGACATATAATATCGTCGACATTTATTTTAGCGAAATGCTTACATATTATATGCTACAACTTTGAATATGTGCTTCTTGGATGGGGAAACTTTAAAACAAAAGATTATCTATACTATACTAATATTATAAAGAGGTAAAGTTTGTGACGTTGTGAGTTTGTGACGTTGTGACGTTGTAAGCGGTAATCTCAGGAACTACTGGTCTGATTTGAATAATTCTTTTAGTGTTACATAGCTCATTCATCGAGAATGGTTATAGGCTATATATCATCACGCTAAGGGCAATAGGAGCGGAGCAACAATGAAAAATGTTTTAAAATCGGGGCTTTTTTTTCCTTTTGAGAGCTTCCGCTGCGTCTTAGCCCAAAATAACTATTCCACGTGTACGAAGTCGCGGGCAGAAGCTATTAACTAATTATGTTATCTATAATCTATACTAATATTATAAAGAGGTAAAGTTTGTGAGGTTGTAGGGGGTAATATATGGGGAGTCGGAGAAAAATGGTCGAACGAAAACGTTTCTTACGAACGCTGCCGTAATTATGAGATATATATGATTGAGTTCTAGAGAAAAGTTGTAGCTTGATAATGCCTATTACCGCCCAACGAAGTGGGCACGGGTCGGCTAGTATTTAATAAAATAGTTTCAAGTATAACATTACATTTAAAGTGATGATTATAGGCTTTATTGTTTAGTTTAAACAAAAAAAAGTGGTATTTAAGAAATATATATATTATATGACAGCTAATTACACATTTACATAAATGTCAGATGGTAGAGGTTATCGTGGGTCGGCAGAGATCGGTCGCACGTGTATCGAACACGTAAAAATTTAATTAGGTAATGTAACAGTATGCTTTAATGAATGAACGCCTTGAACTGCGAAAGAATCGATTTGACCTGATTGACTATGATTAAATTAAAACTTTAACTATGTATTTTACAAATGCTTTTTACCTTCGCATAAACGAAACTACTTACTATATTTATAATGTGTCGTATAATAAACGTAAGAGGAGCCCACGGGTGTATCCTAAATTCAAGAAAATGTTTAGTGAAATTTTATAGTAATGTTTTGTTTGAATTATCATAACTAATGAGTTATGTAAATACGAAATATAGTGATATAAAATTCTTCGTTATCGGATTGTTCGTCCTTGAACTGGCTGACAGTTCGAGTCGACGGGTGTTCGCTTGACACCGGCATTGTCAAGGCCAATATAATTATACACAGCCTAGATTATACTGGATATCCGCTTGTTAGAAAGGAAATTTTCCTACTTATGTCCGCTCTGTAGTCGGTACATTCACATTGAGTATATAAATAATTTAGTATTACTATATTTTGCTAAGTCTTTGATTATGACTAATTTATAACCATTATTGTTATCGTTTCGGTCTTGCGAAATACGTACTTCGGGTGGCGGTTAGTGAAGAGACATCTAATTGATCTGTTACAATAACTGTACTTCAGAATTAGTACTCTTTTGAGGTTAACATGTCAGCGTCTTGGACTACATCGTCACTTAACATCACCGCGGAAACTTTAACGCTTAAAAGTAAGTTATGCTGAACATTAAAAAACATGGGAACGTATGGTAACCCTTCTATATATAATATTTGTCAAGAGCGCCGCGTCGTCGAGCGATAAAACTCGTATTTACAATGAAAACGCACTGTTTAGATTACTTATCGCTGTAAATTTATATTTCTTATGTAGACTATACACTTCACGGCATCGAGTATTTTTTAATCGTTCACAAAATCGATTTATCGACTTTTTTGTGATTATCTTTTCTATTATGTTTTATTGAGTAGGTTTTATTATAGTTTTTCTCATCAGTGCTAGAGTATTTGTTTATATCTTATTTTTACATATCATAGTGATAGTAGTATTTATTACTAGGATTAAATTCCCGTCCTCACTATCGGATAACGTGTACCCGCGGCACACGGCCCGCCCGCACTGTTTCCTCTTCTCTTAGCTTACATTCAGACGTATTATTTGTACAGTAAATATATATAGAATGTAATTTTACACTTATACATATAATGAGGATATAAATCTAACGTGCCTGTACTTTTTAGATGTTTGTGAAAAAAAATGATTGCAGTTGTCTTGGAATAAGTAATAAAATACATTTCAATTATTTTTAGAAATGTCTGTCTGTTTGTTTGTTTGAGCACGTATTACTGCTAAGGTACTGCATTCACGATAAAACTTCACCAAGAATAAAATCATAAAGCATCTCCCCGAGTAACATTTAGTCTTAGTTTCATTAAAATCGATTCACTCTATCAAAAGTTATTGTAATTTTAATGACGACGCGACTTAAGCTCGAGAGAAATTTAGTAAGTAAATGGACTTAATACATTCAGATGATTTTATTAATTACTGTTTTTTACATTAGGTTCCACGCGGACGGAGTCGCGGGCACAGATAGTACACTATAAACCTTGCTTAATAAATGACTATAAAATGCAAAAATAATTTCTGAGAACCAGTTAGTACCAAATAGTTCCAGAGATTTGAATAAATAAAAAAATACATTCTCTACACCTTTGTGATACTATTTTAATATCGCTTTTGTGTGTTTCAAACCGAGTTTATATACGTTACATTATATATAGTCTTATGTACGTACGAGAGCACGTTTATTCGGTTGAGCGGGCCGGAAAAGCGGTTTCCTCGGGAAACGAAACAAAATAAAGCTTGCAATACAAATGCAACAAGCGTTCTCAAGTATCTGCAACCGTAACGCTTCACTGAGCGTGTTCGCAGACATATGGGACCTTAACTCACGTCATTCACAGACAAATCCAGTTCTCGTTTATATAAAATTCTATAGAGAGATTATATTTGAATTTAAATAAAATAAACGACAGTTGAAACCAGTTTCAAATAAAGGATTCGACGTAAGAATATTAAAAATGTGAGTCACTGTTCGTTTCTCGTATCGATGAGTCACAGTTATGAGGAATGTTGTGTTGTTATAGTGTAAACACTGCTTATATGTAATGTGTTTATACTTTGGAAATATTAAACGACTAATAATATAGTGATAAGTTAGTTTGTAATGTTTAGCGATTGTTGTTATGCGTGATAAATTCCGACTCAGATGAGCTAAACATACTAAACCGTTGTCGGACGCGACAACGAGGCTCATTCTTTACAATTATCGCGACGATAAACGAATTACTATTCTTTTTTAACTACGACAAAGCTACTACATTGTATTTGATGTTAAGTGGTTTAATGTAACCGACCGAACTATATTATTGATAATTACGTGATTAGCATTTATAAAAAAAGAGGCATTCATAAGGACGCTCGACTGAAGTAAACACCCAAACAATTAGATAACTTAAATTAAATATACTGTATACTTATATTTCATAATTTGTTTATTGAAATTATTAACACTAGTGTGGTTTTCATATCTATCGGCATTCGGAGCAATAATTATATACATTTTATAAAGTCTATTAAACAATCAAACGTATGATGCATGTATAACATTAGATAGGCTGGTATACTACGCGTCGTCGCACAGTCTGACAGAAGCTGCACAAGCGCTATACGGTCTGTCACGCCTACTAGCATATCGTTGATGTAAAAGAAAAAATTTATATCCTGCTAAAAATGCCGCTCAACGCGCGTATATAAGTTTTCACTTCAAAAAAACACATACGCGGATATTTTTTGTAGCTGACCATCAAGTAACGTCTTAAAAGTTAGTCAAGTTAGAAAAACTGGCTAATATATTATATGTAATATTTGATATATCACTATTGTATATATTCCGAATAGACCTCGTTATTTTACCAAGTTAGTATCAATCGATTTACAAGAGCCGATGTCTGACCTCGTTTATTGAATTGGAAGTGTCCAATAAACGACAGTGAACGTCCGAAGCAAATGTCTATATTTATTCATATAGGTACTATAACTGCGGCTTTGTGACGGAGTAAATTATTCCACAATTTATATAGTAATGTTTGTGATCATATTTCTGTTTACCTAGGTCATTACCATGTGAAGGGCGAGGTTTTACCGACGTAATATTGATTCGAAGTCCGCGAGTTTAAATCCTGGCGTGTACCAACGGATTTTTCGGAATGCACGTATAATTACTAATACTAGTAGTCGCCTAATGGTCGAAACCGACCATATTTCAATTTGACATTCAATAAGACCAAAGAAAATAATTATTATTTCAGTGGTTTCATAAATTTATATAAAGTTAAATTTCTATCAATTAATTAATAATGTATATTATGAATTTACATATTATATAATTATAAAATGATGCTACAATTTGACCAGTTAATTTCAAAGGGCATGTAAGGCACGAAATATAAGTCATGTTAAAAATATTGAATGTAGGATGAAAAAAGGTAATTGGAACGTAAGAGTGAAATGAAAGTTGACGAAACGTCTTTTTCATTTACATGTGTGTATATGTTCTGTGTCATTCAAGCAGTAGTGTGAGTAATATTTATTTTAATTAATTTATTTCTAATACATTTTATATAAAAAAATATCTTTATGCACTTCTCTTCCATATAAACTTTAACTATGCCAAGTTTCACGTTCATCCGTTCGCGCAATCCGCTTAAAAAGAGATACAAAGCTTCGCTTCACGTATTAATATATAAATACTTTTAGAACCGTTATATCTGGGAAAATATATAAGTATGGATTTTTTGTGTTTGAAATTTAAAGTATAAAACGGGTTGTAAGTGTTGGCTATGCACACATGTTTTTTTGAAGGGAAGATTTTATTACCACAGTAAAATTGTTAAAGTTTGTCATTTTATTATTGCCATACTAGCAAGACCACTGGATCATGTGATCTTGAACGTTATTGATGTATTATTTATTGGGATTTTATCATTCGAGTGCGATTATGTGTCTACTCTGTAGGCGATGGTCAGTATAATGTAATCCAAAAATAACGGTATGTGTCGAGAGATTTGCAATCCGTTGCCAGTCGCCGATGCTATGTCGGTCTGTTAGTAACTAGATATTATATATAAAATCATTGTCTGACCTCATCACAAAGCGTGTTTATTACTCCCTCACGACTAACTACTTTGAAAAAGCTGCAAATTATCCCAATCCGTTAGTAGTATCCGCCACAAATTACACCACCAAACTCGACGCCCAGTGTTATAAAAAACGTCCGCGTAATATCTTTATCAATCCCTCCGACAAAATAACTGTAGCAAACGATCCGTACCTCTGTGAACCTTCAAACAAAGCGTTCGTGGGCCCACGCCCGCATAACCGCAGATCACACCGTCGTGATCTGGCGATTAATTTCGCTCCAGCACATTCGCGGTGGCCACCTTCGACAGCGGCTCAAGGCTAGCTACGATTCCCTGGAGTGGAGCCCTCAAGTACGCTGTTAACGTGACTCAGTGACATTCCACTCATTAGTTGCAAACATCAAGACAGATCACCCCATACGTGCATATACACTTAGTAGGTACACATATAGTGGAAGGGTTATTTTACCGTCTTTTTGTTTCGACTTGGTTTGTTTAGACAAATTCAAGATTCATAAGTCACATATGCAGGTACACATGTGTGTTTCGCTAATTCATATTGAATGATTAGCTTATCTTAGATTCGTGATGTTACATTAAAGACAACAGTCTAACCCGAAGTTTGGCCACTTTGGTATCTTTGAGTTTGTTGCCAAAGAGTTGAGTGCCTTAAAACCGAAAACCTGTCAGACCAACAGCGTGTAGCCGGTTCGAAAAAAAGAATTTATCAGCATGTGTAAGGAAAGCGATTATTTCTGCATTTGTATTTTGGTGAACGAAAGCATCATATTGAAGTCATAGGTTTCAAGATAAATCTTTTCCAATACGCGATTGATAACATTAAGTATCTCTTTGGGCGTAGTGTGTTACTGTCTTAGCGACCATCGCTGCTTAATATTACATAAGATTGTGGTCAAATGCTAAGTGTAGAGTACAGATATTTAACTTGCTAAGGTATCATCTTAAATTTTAAGATTATGAAAAACGAATGAAATGAAAGTACTATAGATTTTTTTTTTTTCGAACTGACTACGCTATTGACCAAGCAAGGTCTTAACAGCTTCACCGGACTACTAAAGTACTATAGATGTTTATTTTCCTTATACTGTGTACGCTTAAGCGTTTGACAACGACCTAACTGGGTATGAAATTATTGTGGTCTACGATGTTACATATTATACTTAGAGGAGGACTGACTGGTTCTCAACTGCAACTGTCAGAACGCATCTATAACACGGTCAGTGACTGAATTTCAACTTGAGGATGGATGTATTACTTCACCAAAATCCGATAAAATATACAATATACTGAGAAACTTTGTAAGGTTGGGTGGGACGGGTGTGTTACTTTTTACGCAAAAACTGCTGAACAGTCCTTGTTGAATCTTCGCATTTTAGTTTATACATAACAATCAAGTGTTGCTGAATTAGTTCAAATGTAGCGAAAAGTGTCCGGTAATTTTATTTAAAACATAGACATATGAAAGCTATCGCGGCATATCACTACATAGTATAAAACAAAGTCGCTTTCTCTGTCCCTATATCCCTATGTATGCTTAAATCTTTAAAATTACGCAACGGATTTTGATGCGGTTTTTTTAAATAGATAGAGTGATAGAAGAGGAAGGTTTATATCTATAATAACATCCATTAAATAGTAGAGAAATACTGTTATTTTTGGGGTTTCTAATGTGATGTTGTAAATAATTACATTTTTTCCGCTTACATTGCAACAAACGCAGGCGGGCCACGGGCAGTAATGAATAAATCAAAACTACTGGATCGATTTTAATCATTTTTTCAGTGAAGGACATAGGCTATATATTTTATACCCGTGCGAAGCCGGAGCGGGCCACTAGTAATGTATAAATCGTTATAGTTGCACGAAGACGATGTTGTGTGTAGGTGTTAATGATAGTTGGCAATAAAATTTGAGTGAATATTCATTGTGTAGTGACGGATGGAGAGGATTTTTAGATGTTTTATAAAGAGGAAAGATTTTATGTATGTATTTTGATTGATTGATTGTTTGTATTTTTGTTTGTTTGTAACGAATAAACTCAAAAACTATTGTACCGAGTTCAAAAATTCATTGCCATTATAATGCTACATAATCTCTGAGTAACTGAGACTATATATATTATTAGAAAAAGTTAGGGATCTCTACTGAAACTTCCAATAATGTAACCCAAGACGTATAAGAATTAGAAATAAATTGCCTTTCATCGTATGCCCTTCGGAAACTATTACTGATAGAACAACAAAATGTTCTGCAATATTAAGTTACATGTCGATATCTACAAAAAGTTTTACGATAAAATATGTCCAGCTATTGTAGTTATGTCACTGCCGCTACTTTTTTATATTTAAAAGTTAATCGAAATGGCAAACAAATTCAGACCATGTTATCCATAGCTTTTTATTAATCTTTATTCAAATAAACCGTAATCAAGAATGTTTTAATACATATAGATTACTTTTTGAATTATTCAAATCGGACATTCTATTTTAAAGATATTACCAATTATAAAATGACAATCTAAATAAAATACTAGGTTATAAAATAGAAAAATGAATGTCGACGCCTAGTAGCGGGCAACGCGGCGAGAGAGTGGCAAAAAAGGTTAAAAAATAAATGTCCACCCGTGCGACATGTACACACCGAGGTCTCAGTATAATAAAAATGTATATATTACTACACTTTACTACTAGTAAGGTTGTAATAACTATATGCAAATAAAATGTTTCTATAGAGGGCTGATGTTAGTCAGATAGTACGAAATCTGGTATATGCTATATATCCCTCATCTGCTATTTAGTGGTAATAAAGAATTTATACTCGATAATGTATAGATTGAAATATCACAAATAGATTGCCTAGCTAAATCACGTACCTGTGATGTTAAACAATCAAATGTTTATTTTTTTATTCACTTCAGAAATTAATTGTTTATGAAAATGAAAAAGGAATGGAAAAAATAAAGGTTACCTATTATCCGCTCTGCTCAACTATGTGGTTGTCAAGTATAAAAAGGTAAGTAAGCGTTATTAATATACCCTCATAAGTTATTTAATCAAGTTACATATCAAATGCAAGCTTATTTTATTGTCAAACCAACAGTATTAGGTTGCCTTATAAAAAGTTTGTTGAATGCATGGTTGCCTAGAATAAAGATATTAACTTGTCTATGTTGAAAGTCAGTTAGGTGTTATGGTGGATATGTGATGTAACTAGAATGGTAAGAGATTAAGAATGAGTATACCAGAGGAAGATTGACAATAACACCAGTGACAGAGAAATTGAGGAGTGATAGGTTAACATGGTACTAGAATGTCATGAGGAGAGATGAAAACTATGTAACTAGAAAAGTTTTGAGTATGATGCTGGGTGGATATAGGAGTAGAGGAAGACCGAAAAGGGTATGATGGATGGACTCTGAAAAATGATATGTGTGTAAAAAAAGGTGTGTGAATACCGAGACGACATCTGATAGGGGAGAGCGGAAAAGGAAAACATGTTGTGCCGACCATACTTAGGTGGGATAAAGGTAAGAAGATGATGATGCTTTATGATCATTATATAGCAGATAGTATATATTTGTTATTCTGGATCCTAGACTAAAACGGCAGCTCGTAAGATATGACGTTGAAATTTGGCTTTCGAGCACGTTGACAATGTATTTAACTGAGTTGACTATAAAAAAGAATGCAGTTTTTTGAATTTGTAACTATTATCAAACAGGTAATTTGTGTGTTCGTAAAAAACAAATAAACTCTGTTAAATCCTACCAAAGAGGTCGTTAAAATTGTCCATCAAATTACTGCCGGGACGCGTGGGATTTTCGGTAACGCAAACTGAATCAACAATTATCGTCGGCCGCTTTCCACAATTTCAGGGGTACGTATGTGTATCGAAATTTACATTTGTGTTAACGTTAAATGAAGTCCAATTACTATCGGCATAATGTTAATATTCGGTACTGAATAATTGAATTGTGAATTTGCACGATGCAGTTAATTGTTTTCAGTAATTACCCGTCAACGTTTCACACTTCAATCATTAGTGAAAATTAAATGATGGGTGCTTTTCATTGTTAATGTTCACCTTTAGTTTTAAATATAAATTCGAATAACGTAACAGACTAGTTCCGCCCGAGGGATTCATTTGAGTTTTTAACATTTTCAATTACTGTCAACGTGTTTAGATTATATTAAACAAATTGGATATAAAACACATAGTTACTTACCTTGCTGACATAAGTCTTCACAGTTTGAGCCTGCTAGTAGTATGCTGGATTCTAGTAGCATCGGTCGGTCTACCCACGCTCGTCCCCTGAAGCCTCGCGCTGTACCGCACGGCGCTCTCGCACTAGTATATCGTTCTCGCATAAGTAGATACGCGTCCTGCAAACAAGGTTAAGTATAGGTTAAAACAGAAGTCTTGCTATCGCTGTATACTGTATGAAATATCTAATAGAGTGTGAGAGAGATAACTGAAGCTCGGGCTTATTATATCTATACAAAATAGAAAAAGATCATGATTTCGTATTTCCCTGTTTTCTTCTCCAACATTAATCCGCCTTTATTTCTTTTTTCAACATAGAAAGGATTTAGCTTTGTCTATTTGTGTATATTTGATATAATGTTTTGGGAGTATTTGGCAGGATCTTGAAATGCCATATAGTAGATCGTATATTTTATTCATAATCTTGTGTTATTTAGCTCTATATTTTGTAATTATGGTGGTATTTTATGTAATATAGTTTAGTTATTGTGCAAAATTAAAGTGAATGGGAAATAATACATGGATGAATAAGTATGGATTCTGGCTTGCCACAAAAACTCCCTGAAAAGTTCTAACAAGAGGACCACTATCTTGTTACAATATTAAAATGATCGCACGAATTTTGTAATATCATTATTTACTCGACAATGGTAGTAAAACAACTAGAAGATTGGTTGCCAAAAAAAAAAATATAATTTAGGAAAAAACATTTAAACAGTAACACAAATAGCTTTAAATTGCCTGATATCAAAATGTTTACTCTAGTTTCTTTATATAGTAATAATAGAGATGAATATATTTGTATAATCTAAACACTCCTAATGGTTGGTAGCGTGATCGAGCTTATTTACAAATTAGCACGTTCATTAGAAACAAAAGAAATAGTATATAGAGTTTTTAAATTAGTAGGGCATAAAGGTTTGACGTAGCTTTACATTAAAAGTCCGAAAATAATGTTACTTTTTTAACACTGTACTGAGTGATTGTCGAATGTAAAATAATACCGAGTATTATGTGGTGATAGGTTGCCAAACGTTCACTATGATTATTTTTCTCCTCCACACTTAGTATTTCTTATCACTACACAGCATCCTTTTGATAAAGCGTATAATGTAATATTTATTCTTGTCTGTCTGCGTTGTGAGAGGTTACAATTGTAAGTTTATCTATAAAAAAATGCTTTTGAAAAAGTTTTTTTTTAACATATAAATTATTAGGTCTAATTGTTAATAAATAATTAAAAAGTAATTATAAATGACCAAATAATAAAGAAATAAGTCTCAATAAAATATTATTTAAATGAGGTCTTTAAGAATATTTAGAGATAAAACAAACAAAATATAAATCAATAAATTTGAAACCCTGTTACAAATCCTGTCTCTTTCCACGTGTACACATTACATAGTATCCGTAAAGCCACCAACCAATATTGGTGCTAAAAGAGAGGATGATTAACCTTTTAAAATATTAAATAAAATATACTTAAGTGATTTTTTATATTTATGAATGAGGATGAGCCGCTTATTGTGTAAACGTAATTTTAAACATAAAATCGCAGATGTAAAAATTGAATCTCAAATTCATTATTCGTTTTTGAGTAAAATGTTCAAATATTAAGAGCCTGTTACAATAATCATATGCCAATATGAGTTTGTTTGTTTGATACGCTTTCACGTCCTAATTACTCCACCGATCACGAAGAAATTTTTCATACACGTTGTCAGGAGTAACAATAAAGAACACAAGTTACTTTCATCCTGATAAAATGTACTGAACTCAAGGGATAAGTAAAATCTACATTAACGCGAGGAAAACCGCAAGCAAAGGCTGGTTTACATATAAAACACTCCGTCTACGTTGCCTGTTGCTATTTAATGATGGAAGTCGTTAGCGACACAAATGCAGGGATTCCCGAGAATCGATCGCGTGGCGCCATTCTGTCTGGAACGATGTTTGCGCGACTTAGAAATAAATTTCACTGTGTACGGAAATATTACAAACAATCTTATACAGAACATTCTCTTATAAATTATAGTAGGTTCTGATGTCGTATTAATAATATTTGGTAAGTTATTCAATAAAATAGGCAAGAAAATAATTAATTTCCTAGAAAGTGAAAAAACCCCATTTAAATAAATGAATCGTCCTTCAGGCACGGTTAAATGGTATCGAAAAAAAAAATCTTAAAAGTTGTTAGCATATAAACTATTTGAATGAAACCCAAATCAAAAAAGCCGACTTGGTAAATAACGGACACCCTAATGTTACGTCTGAATTGTGTCTTTCTTATATTTTTATTTTATCATTAGTACTGTTAATTTTAATATCACTGCTTAATATAGACAAAAGCGCAATGATACATGGTACAGATAATAGTCTTAATTTTCCTCTATCTGCGTCGTAACTATCAGACACTTCAATTTTATCTATAGGTATATAACGCGAACAAAATCGTTAATATTTGTATATCTAAATTCCATTCTACACTAATAACATAGGGATTTTCATTATATATGACTAACACTTTCTGTATAAAAAAGTCTATATAAAATTTATATACGTGTAAATTTTAATTAATTTTTGTTTTCAAGGTGATCCTGAGCAATTAAAATTTATTATGAGAATGAATAATTGAAATTAATGTATTCGTATGTCTTGCGCAGAATTTCTTTTCCCAAATGGTGCACTACATCTTTTAATTTTAGATAGACATAACAATGCTAATAAACCACAGTGTAACTCTAACCGTTTTAACACTGTGTAACTGTAAATATTAGATACACTCGACTTCACTAATGAAGACGTCACAAGGTCTAGTGATGTAGATATGACAATCCGACTTTTTATAATCGAACCTCCGGATAATTGCTTCAATATACAATGAGATATTTTAAATAAATAAAATATAGATACTAAAAAAGTTTGTAAATAAAACACGATATTTTTTTACTATTTGGTTCAATATTGCGTTTTTTACTTATCGATATTTTTTTGTCCAACAATCTAAATCGATATGAAAGTTTAGAAATACAAATGCGTTTGTGTAGTTATTGAATTTTTGAAGAAATTAAACATATTCTAGCACGCTGTAATGTCCTGCATCCAGAAATCCCGAGAACAAGAGATGTTTGACATTTGGTCCTCTTCCATAATCGATGGTCCTCGAGCGACCGTCTCTATGAACTTTGAATGTAAAATTAGTGAACAGTTCACTGACACAGTGTAGTTCAACGTGGCCCGCGTACTCGCCCTGTCTAGACATTAACATTTTGTAATCGCTCGCACTATGAATATCTAGTCCGTATGATGTATCACCTACGATGAAGTCTCTGTATTGTTGCCAATTACCGACTATTCTACTGACAACTTGGATTCGGATCTCATGGTGTCTCTCCTGTGTTCCGTAAATGCAATAAGAGACTGATCGAAACATGCAATTTCCATCACCACGAATAGGGATTAGACGACGTGACATATTTTTTTATATTGGATTTCCGTCTTTTCGTTTCGGTTATTCGATACCAAGTCGCTTGTTATTAAGCGTGCGTCTCAACACTGATTGTTACTGGCGGATGGGGTTTTCCATTTGCAAAAATGTTGCTTTAATTATAACAATAACATTTAACGAATGTTTATAAATAATGTTATGGTAAATTTTAAATAAATTATATCATTTTCTATTGCACGAGACTTTTTTGGTTTCTATATTTTTTTTATAATTATATGCTTTTGACAGCTGTTGTAATGTAACCTTCTTTATAAAATTAAAACTTAATTCACATATGGCCGTTCCTTATTAATACTAACGAGTGCTTATGATTTTGTTCTGTTTATAATCATTTTCTTTTTGCTTCACGAAAACCACGTGTTTTGATCAATTTTGACCTTTTTGTTTTTTAGTGATAATGTGTGAAATGTTAGCACTGCTCATCTTATATGGAAAGGCGTTATAGTATGTAAACTAGATAGTAATCTGAAAAATTGTCTAGCTGCCAATAATCGTGAAAATCTGTTCAGCCGTTTCGGCAATTTCTCCGGATACACAAAAGGCACTTCAAATTTACGTACATATATGGATTTCAAAAGTTGATAATGGTAATACAATTAATAATTATCGTTTTTAAAACATCCTAGTATATCCATTTGACCTTCAGTCGAAGTGCGCGAGTTGGGGAGTGCGAACGGCGTAATTGAGTCCATGGTAGGCATGAAATTAAATTGTCTTCGTTGACCTTCTGAACTCGATTCGTTGATCTATATTTACAATCCCGAGTTGTCGTAATATTGTCCTTCATTTGGACATATCCCTACATATTACACATACACAATACCCATACAGAAAATCCTCTGTTACGTTTGTCTGTCTGGCTTTTCGCGATAAAGTCAAAAACTACTGAATGGATTTTCATACGCTTTTTACCAGAAGATAAAGTGATTCATAAGGAAGGTTTAGGTATATAATTTGTCACGGTTTTTTTTATTATCAGGGCGGAATAAAGTCCACCGGGCCCGCTAGTATCCTATACTTTGAATCCTTTCAATAACTTATCGTTACTGTAGGTATAACGACCATTTCATTTATAATATTAATCGTATCGTGTATATTTTATTGTTATGTCTACTCACTTTAATAAAATTAAGTTGAATCCTTAAATACTATAAAAGCAACGTCTGTCTATGTGTCTGTTTGTGTACTTATTACTTGAAAACTATTAAAGCCATTTACACGCTTTTCTTATTGACATGATGCAGTAAGCAATTGTTTAGAATATAAATTATCAGTACAATATATTTAACTTTAATGTTTAAATAATAATGATCGCTTTAAAGTGAAAAAACAAATTAGAAACGTTAAACGCGACTTGTAAAACATTAATTAAAATAATTCCGTAATTAAATTATGTATAGGAGTCCTTTGTATTAAGGTCATAAATATTGTTGGAAGTCTATAAAATTATTTCAAATCTTTATCAAACATAACCATCTTAAAAATATTTTTTTACTTGCGAATTAAGCTACTAAATGGTTTGTAGTTACTGAATAGAAACGAAATGATTTTTATTCTTTGCTTGATAAATGTATTATTAATTCCTGCAAAATATCTCTTAAAAGGAAAGATCAATGGACATACGCTTTTGAGATTTTTACCGTTAAAAGTTTCTTTGTGGAAATGTGAAATCAATTCTCGGAAAGAAATCACTACAACGTACGAGCGAGCAGAAGCACAAACATGTGGTCCTGACTTGTTTTAATGGAATAAAAAGTGTTCCCTTTACGATGCGAAACTCTCACGATATTCCGAAGCTATTCAGGCGTAATTGTCTGTTTATTTTTATTTACTATTTTAACTGTATTCGTTAGTTTGATGTCTGTGAAAATATTTGATCAATCCTTCGTGTATTTCTAAAAGTAGGAGAAATATGCGGAGCTGTTGATAGTAGTTGCATTGATCACTTAACATCGGGTGGATTGTAAGTCTACTTGCTACTTCATCTTGCATCTTGCATATCTTGCATATTTAACTTATCGTCAAATATTAGTTGCATTTTATTTATCTTCTATACATGTAATAATAATGTAAATGTAACACGTCTGTACTTTATAGCTATTTGTGAAAAAAATTGTCCCGTTCGTATGAACAAGCATCACTGCTAAAATACTGCTTTCACGATAAAACTTCATGAATAAAATCATAAAGCATATTCTCGAATAACATTTAGCCTTTGTTTCATTAAAATCGGTCCGGACTATCAAAATTTTAATTTCAATGACGACACAACATATGTACGAGAGAAAAGTAAATAAGTAAATGGACTTAATACATTCAGATGATTTTATTAGTCACTGTTTTTTTACATTAGGTTCCACGTGGACGGAGTCGCGGGCACAGCTAGTGCATTTATATGAATACAAAATGTATTATTTTACTAATTCAAAAGTTTAATAATGCTATTTCCTTATATTTCTGACACACGTGTGTGACAGTTAAAACAAAAAAAGAAGTAAACACAAAAATTACCACATAATCTGGCACTAAAAATAGGAATGCATCATCCGGAATCACTGTCGGTCATTGCGTGTATTTTTGTCTCGCTCAAATTCATTCGATTCAAAAGAGAGATAAGTTTAAGGGCACATCCCACGCCGCTGACTCATCGAGCAATCGATGAGGCCGCGTCATCGCGTCGTAGCGAAGGTCTTTTAAAATAATATAGCATTTCAAAAATAACGGTTATTATGGCGTCCGTTATTTTTGCGCTTTTGGTACCTCCTTGTTTTTAGGAACAGTATGAGTAATTTAGTAATGTCTTGTAGTCGTCGTTCTATAGGAATGTAATCTAGTATTTCTATAATGTCCGATGTTTTATAGAGCACTAGACCACTGAATATAGACAACCTGTTAATATATGCATATATCGATTTTTATGGCATTCGGTCGAACATTTTGGAAGTTATTATGCTAAAGAGCCATCTAGTCCGTATTGTAGCGGCTACAATGGGGCTTATAAGTCTTAAATATTGAATATTTCATTTAACATTACTCTAACTTTAACTTTACTTTAACTACAAAGCCATTTGCATACATATTGTAGATCAGAAAGTATTTTAGACAAGAACAACACGAGTGAAACTGCAGGCAACAACTAGTGAAACATATTAACCGTAGTTATATAGTTGTAGTTTTTTCTGGTATTATTGCCCTTATGAAAAACCTCGCGTAGGAAATAAAATCTTTTCTAAGAAGGAAAGTCAGTTTATTCTATTATCGAGTACATCTCGATGTCAAAGTGGTACTTGTCGATGTTGAGACGGCACGACGCGATACGCTCTGTTAAACTGAAGTCTATTTTCAAGTTTAAAATCAACTGTAGTAAAACATCGTGTACAACAACGTGTACGCTTGTTAAGTTTTCTTGGAAAGTGACTTCTTTGCGTTTATTTTTTCCGCAGTCTGCAATATTTAGACGGTTTTCTTATCGGCTCTTATTTTGAAAATTGTTGTTTCCATTTGCATTCTTATTTCCTAATGTTGATCATTGATGTGTAAAGTTATATTTCGGGATTGTGCTAAAACATTGAAACGTCTTTTAAGCTGTTATTATTTTAATTATTAAAAAACGCTAAAATAATTCACATGACATATTTTGGATGCGAATGAATCAATAAGACGACGGCGCGTATTCCTCATATAACGGATGAATATGAGGTTGAAGCATATTCATGTTCAGCGGCGTACTAAAAGAGGTAGCGTGGTCACACCTTGGACATTTCCCAAAAATCGGAATTTCAAATATGACTGTCATTATACGCCCATAACTTGACAAATAACTATGGTAGAAAAAATATTTTGTGTATTCACATTCACACCTACTATATAGAAGTCCAATTAGGCTGAAACGGATTTCAGAACCTCATCTTTTTTTCGCTGTCCGCTTCACGTGAAATGGTCCACCTGTCACCTGCACCCTTGGGCTTGTAGCCATACAGCTGACTGCTTTAAGACGCACAGCGTTAGTCAGTTCGAATATAAACACCTGCCATCAATAGAACCTAGGACTTGGTGGAGACCAAGGAAACGCAGATGCGAACAGAACAGGGACAGTTGTTATTAGTGTCCTTGGAGAGGCTATGTGTGGTAGTAAATATATTCTCAAATTCATTATATTTTGAAACTAAGTTAATAAACATAAATACAATATCCATATGAACGAGCCGGTTATTGAATTACGTGTGTATCTTAAAGGTAATTATTTAGGTTTAGGTATTTCAGATGTTTTGTTAGTATGCCACTATGGAATCCTTAAGAGTAAGTCGTGTCAAAGCGTGGTCTGGATACCGATATAAGCGGCATGCAAATAACTTTCCAAATAGTTCTAAAGTTACGACGCAAACCAGCGGTAACTGTTTGTAAGTAAGTTACAATCTAATTTTAATCGTCTTAGAAGCCATCAACTGAAAATCCTCCCATATATTTACTACATGCAGTAACTGAATACTGCGGCTTAATTTTTAAATTTTTGAGTTATCGCCAATGCAGTTAGGCAGTTCTCAACAAATTCCGTATAAAGCAATGAAATAGGCATCCATAATTCGTTTCGTCTCGGCAATGCTCGATTCTTGTCGTATCGTCAACCCGCCTCTCTACCGGATACCCCGCACCACACTCACGACCCGTCCGCATTATTGTTATTAATGTATGTATGTATACTCCAGGCCGTTTTTGGCCACAGCGACTTCTTCAACTCCGACGCTCGTATGCTTTCATGTGGCTAGTATAGCCGATTTTCTTATGAAAGGTGCGTGCACTTTGTACACAAGTGAGAACACCATTCTCGTACCAATCGTACCAATAGATTGCCGCTGGTGGTCGGGCTTTCAATTCATCACGTCTACTATCAAGTGCAGCACGTCGATGTTCTTCATAAGTCTGGACTCTAGTTGCCACATGAGCTCTCCATTCTTAACGTTTAGCTGCTAGATTCTCCAACTGTGGAGGGTCTGTATTACACTTTGTCATGTGACGCTTTAGCACATCTTTGTATATGAGTAGTTGACCGCCCTGCTTACACTTTCCATCCTCGAGTTCAGAATAAAAGATCCGCTTCACTAGGCGCTCTTCCGCCATGCGTGACACACGACCGCACCACCGGAGCTGCCGTCGCATCAAATACGCTTCAATGCCACATACATTGACTCGCCGTAACACTTCGGTGTTGCGCACACGATCAGACCATTGAATCTTTAAGAATGTTCGCAAGCATTTGACGTGGAATCGATCTAATGTGCGGATGTGAAAACTGTACACGGCACACGGTCCACGTTTCTGTAGAATATAAGATATTAATGTACTCTTACTCCTACTTACACTTCAAATGCTAATTGTTCTACGATGATAATGTTGTTAAATATTCTATGATCTTCCTCAGTATGTAGGCTATAAAATGTAAAAATATATATACTAATTAAACTAATAATGCCTGAAGCTAGCGCGTTCAAATAAATAATCTCTTTTGTTTGTATATGAATGGATATGAGACCTTTTATTAATGTAGCTGAAAAGAAGTAATCTTAATCTTACGAGTTAAATTTTAACTCTTAAAGTAAATGAAGAAAACAATTTCCTCGTTCATTTAAAAATTGCAATACAAGTCCATAAATGTCGCTTCGTTATTAAGTGGTGGTTTAAAAAGTTTTCCTATAAAATTACTGGGAAACACGTCGCACTGAGGCGAGTGAACGCAGAGTGCTTTACAATTCCCGGACGAGCATCCTCACTACACTTCAAAGGCAAGGATTGCAAACTAATTATAACTGATATTGCCAGTAAAAGAGCTTTATCGAGACGATTAGTTGCACTTTCATTTGTTTCACTTTTTTATTTATTGAATCTGTTTAGTTTTTTCTACATTAACTGAGTGTAATAATATTTTATGTGATGTTGCGTTTTCAGACAATCTCGTATTTTTTTTTCAAATAAATTATATCGTCCAGTTAATTTGCTTTTGATAGGGAGGCCTTCATTTCAATTTTTTTTATATTATAGGTGATAACCGAACAGGCGGGTCATCTGTTGGTAAGTGATCACCGCCGTCCATAGACATTAGCAACACCAGGGGAGTTGCAAGTGCGTTGCCAGCCTGTGTTTGGTGGGCCTCCGGCGCTCTCACTGGCCGAACGAAACGCAACAACGCAAGCACTGTTACTTGACGTTGGTGTTTCTGTGGGTCGGGTGGTAGTACCCCGGACGAGCCGGCCCATTCATCTTGAAACCAGTAAAAGCTTCAGCGTGACTCTATCACCTACATAAATATATGAATCCAAGAATCTCCTTACATAAAAACATTTGCAATGAATATACCGAAATTATCTTATCGTCCTAATTTAGGTCTTCGAAGGTCCGAGCTCACTTTTTAGTTTTATCTGTTTTCGAATCATTCTCCTGTGAGATAACATTTAATATGAAAAGCAATGTCTGTTCGTCTGTCTGATAGTCCGACAGTAGTGAAAACTCAAAACTATGAAATACCTGTGTTCTCTTTTGAATTTTGAAATTAATTATGGTATGTATCATTTAAATGTCTTTATTTGTAAATAGAAATTATTATCATTAGTCCCTCTTTCATATCTGTAGGTAGGCACTCCGAATAATAATCATATAATTGTTTATACAGTTTATCAATATTAGATGCACACAGGCCGCTATACTACGCGTCACTAGTCTGACGCAAGCCGCGCAAGCTCAATACGGTCGGTCACGCTTACTAGCATGTTATGACGCGAAATTATAAATTTCTCTGCTGCCAAAAATACCGCTCAATGCGCCTAAAGAAGTTTTCACATCAAATATAACTATAAATACTAAACGCGACAATATCAATTTTAATCTAATAGAATTGTGTCGACATCATGTACAAAAATGCTTTGCAATAAATATCCAGATACAAAATAAACCGTGTAATATTTAAGAATTTTAACAATGAAGTTGTTGTGAATAATTACGTGTACATTATCATTTTTAGTACTGTATTATTATATTGCAGCATTATCTTACGTATCTCATTTGGTAAAAGATATGGTTTTAAATTCCTGTAAAAACGGTTACCGAAAAGCATAATCTCCCTTGTCTATATTTGTAAAAACTAGCTGATATCCCCGACTTTGTCTGCGTTGTATATTATTTGAATAATATATTTTACGTTTAATGGAAAAAACATTTAAAAAAATTCGAAAAAAAAGAATACTTTATCTTACAACAATTCTTTGTAAACAATGTTTTCTCTTTATTTTCACTCTTTTACGTATGCGCACCGTACGCGTTGCCCCAATTCTCCAAGGCAAGAAAACATGGCTGTAAAAATAAAAATTGTATTTTCTTAACATTTTTATAATTGTATGTTAAATGAAGGTATTGTGATATCTTTTAGGAAAGGATCAAGTGACTATAGTAATACTGGAAAAAAAATATTACGTGTATCAGTGGTACACGGGGAGGAAGGAAAACTAGTTTGGTTCCTATCGAGCTATCATATATGTATATGAGAATGCTCATATTGTATTGTATGCATACTTAACTATACATTTACTCATTTTTGTATACTACTAGATACATACAGCACTTATACATACCTACTTCAAGTTTATCGCTTATAACGAAAATTTTTATACCGTACTATAAGAATTTCACTATAGAAACATTGAAATCTCTTGAGTCGTTTTTGCAAGACGCGCTACAACAGCACACTCTTATAATTTTATTTATATACAAAATGGATGACGGTATATATGTGAACCCAATCAATAAACTCTCAATACTGTTTGTCCGATTACTGTGAAAATTGGCACACGAAAGTGTTTTTTATAAAGCTTTTGAAGCATTTATCCTCTAACTCGAGACTAGGTGAGTAGTAGAACTGCTTGTAATATATGCTGATGAAATACATGAAAAATGCTTCTAGAGCCGCGGGAGAAGCTAGTAAATGCTTAAAGTCGATACAGTCATAATGTCATTAGACCCAGGAAACTATTATTGTTAGGGCTTAGGGGAATAAACGACCCGCATAATTGTATCAAGAATTCTGTTTGTCTCTTGAAATTGTTTATTCTAAAAACGTCTGCAAGACTTTTGTTAAACGATTTAATTTCCTGTGATATAATTTCGTTTGAATCTATTTCCGATTTGTTATGATATATATCTGTTGCAGGATCTGGGGTATCCGTTATCATAGGTCTGATGACTGCATAAGTTACATACAACATATTATCTACAATTATGTACAGTTTTGGCCAATATTTTTAAGCACTCGTAATATAGTTGTGCAGAACACAAGTTTAGGTGTAGATGCGTATTTTATGGTATGTATAACATCGAAACAACTTAAGGATAAATAAATGCCAATTGTAGATTCTTATAAAAACTTTGTTTTTTTTTTTTAATACATTCTTGACTATATTACATGGCTGACCTAATTTACGGGCTATATTCAGGGCGACTAAAAAGATTGACCAGGACTGTAATTCGCATGTATGTAGTATAAAATAAAATTAAAGGTATCTAAAAATATATTCTAATATAATATCTAATCGGATCCCTAATTCAAACTTTAAGAAAACTATACCACAAGACCATAGTTTTAATAAATTGTAATCGGCGTCAATGAATCTACTAAAGTTACCTACAAACTGAAGTATCCTTGATGTGCTCATTTATTTTAATATAATGAGCCTTATCAAGTAAAACACATTTACACAATTTTCTAAGAATGATTAACTAATAAAAAATTACGAGAATCGACCCACATGAATTTTATCTTTATGTCTTGTATTGATACGAGTAATGAATATTTTATTGAAATAAATGTAATAGAAAATATAAAGAGTGATGTTTAAACACGTTGAATATTGACGATATTTATTTGAATTTTATTTCACAAAATTCTCGCATTTTCATATATTTTGAGATATTCACTAATTTATTTTGAAATGGAATTTCAAGATTTTTTATGGATTTTTATTTTTGAATAATTTTTGGGTTAGGGAAAAATTAGAGAGTAAGTTTTTAGGATGGGGACACGTTAGAAAAACGATACCCGAAGTTATATAGTAACATTTTGTTTTTTTATTTTTGTTTTATTTCCTGTATTAAAACTTTAAGAATAAATACCTTTTTTTGTTTTATAAAAAAAAAAAAAAAAAAAAAAAAAAAAAAAACAAAAAAAAAGGAAGCCCTATACAACGACACACAGCTCGCCTGCACAATTATTCTGCATTATCTCAATTTAATATTAAGTTATTAGTTTTATGAAATTAAAATTTTTATAAACACTACTAAAGACTCAAGAAATTTTGACAGCTAAGTATATTTCTGCTTCCATTTTTAAAGTGCAATTTCTTTAGGCGTGTTTGCATCATCATGACATGCTAGTAAACGTGACCGACGATATTACGCTTACGCGACATATGTCAGACTAGCGATGCGTAGTACAAGAGCCTGTGTAGATTTAATATTTATACTAGCTGACCCGTGCAACTTCGTTTGCAGCAAATCGGTTGTTACCGGTTTCAATTGTATTTTAAACGCATAAAAAAAAACTTAATTGCTTCAAAATAGTGTAGGCTATCAGTATTCCTCGAAAAGTCGAGGTATATTGAGCTACGTGTTGAAGAGCACTTTTTGAATCAGATAAAATAACAATCTTAATGGACTCAGTTGATTGTGCAAATGATAAAGCCTTTGCAATTGCTATCAATTCAGTGTGCATAAATGAAATATTTTCATCAATTTGAAATTTCATAAAAGTTTTGGAATTTGACTAAAAAAATGTGGCTCCTAAATAATTACCAGCTTTAGATCCGTCAGTGTATATTTTAACAAAATTTTGATAATATTTATTTATATATTGAAGACAAATATCTTTTATTTTAAGAATATCATATTGATGCTTTGGCTTCCAAATACCATCCACATTTATTTTAATTATATTGTGCAAATCAATGTTATCGACCCAGGTGTGTAAACTGAACATTTCATGTTTTATACTTGTTTGAATTGGAGTATTTTTATATTGAGAAAAAATAGAAACTAATAATGTTCTGTTACGCCAATAGAGTGATTGGAAAGAGATGGACAGTTCTTCTAATACATTAGTTAGTTCATTCTTTTCTAATGACTTAAATTTAAATAGAATTTTGCCAGCTAAATATTGTCTCCTAAGACGTAACGAACATATGCTCAATTCGCTTTCCATAACATACATTGGAGTACTTTTAATGAAACCCCCGATAATTCTCATGGCCTGACTTTGTACTTTTTCAAGTTTATAGAGGTTAACCTGAGTACTACTATCATAAAGAAAGCTCGCATAGTCAATTCGACTACGTGTAATATTGAAGTATAAACGAACTGAATGTTATGGTTGAACATCCTAATTAAAAACCGGCTAATGCTTTGAAAACGTTTAGAAACTTAGAGCTAGATTCTGCAACTGCATTGATATGTTTACCCCATTTTATGTATGATAAAGATAGCGATAATTGTGGAAACGCCTGTTATAGATGCATGTATTCAAGATGTCTTCAGTCCCAAGTCATATGTCTACGTTTATCGTTGTTTTTCAGTGTTTACGGTGAAATCTCAATATCGTAATAGTATATAAAATGAAATATGTTCTTTGCAATGGAAAAAATAAAATGGTTTGAAATGAATTATTTTATTTATAAAGAATATCATCGGGCACATTATTTTCAATAACAAAATTGTCTGGCAGTGATAGACTCATGTTTTAATAGGGTTAAAAAGTAACCACACATGTTTTTCCTAAAATTATTTATAAATAAAAATTTTGCCCTGTAAAGGTGTGATGCGCATTAAAAAACACAACGTTAACCGGCTACCATGTATCCTGAATCCTGTTTGGAAGGGCATAATATATCTACATATTAAAGAACCAGCTTTTCTAAAATTCTCGTTCTTCCAACGTTGCTGGCTCTTGTACTAAGGTGTCGCAAAAAAGCCTAGTTACATTAACTACAATTTTTTGTCTTTCGTTATCCTGGAGAACCCCTTGCGTTTTATGGGACAAAAAGTATCCTAAATGTAACCTTGTAATATTAGTTAAACCATGTGTCAAGTTTCGTCCAGATTGGTCCAGTACTTTCAGAGTAATGCGTGCTCATAGGGACAGACCGACAGACAGACAAAAATTGTAAAAGGATAATCTTTGGCTTCTATATCGATAACAAAGTCTACCCCGACTATAATTTTCAAACAATATTTAATGTACAGATTTGGTCTTGTTACAGTAAGCTGCAAAGTTTGTTTTCTTGAACGCTCTTATCTCAGGAATTACTGCTCCGATTTGAAGAGTGTTAGATAGCTCATTTATCGAGGTAGGCTATATACTATATAGCATCAAGCTAAGACCAATGGGGGTGGAGCATCAATGAAGAATGTTCCAAAACAGAGGTTTTTCTCGGGTTCGGGGGCCAAAAGTAACTATTACACGCGGACGAAGTCGAGGGCAGAAGCTAGTATGTTATATCGATGTATAAACTACTACCTTACAAAATTTCGTGAAAATTTGTCTAGTAGTTTTTGCGTAAATTTCTTCTCTTTTATGTTTTCTTAAAAGTAAAATAAACAGTCATACAAATGTGATATATATGTTATAATAAAAATGTTATACCGGTGTATAAGCTACTACCATACCAAATTTCGTCAAAATCCGTCCAGTAGTTTTTGCGTGAATCCTGTACAAACGACAGACAGACAGACAAAAAATTTAAAAACTATAGCAATGAGTTCTGTCATTGATTGTAAGCCCTCCCAGAGTATTTTTTTTTTTTATATTTAATGTACAGATGTACAGATTTCGTCCCGTTAGCCTTTTATTATATGTATATATAGATAGATTTTGTATTGAAACTCTGTAGTCCATTATATGTTTGATGAATTAATAAACAGAATAAAGAAGTATATAATTATTATTCGGAGTGTCAATAGATGACTAGAGATAGAAAGAGAGATTAATGAAGGTAAATTCAATTTACAAATAATGGAATTTAAATAATTTACACTATAAGTAATTTGAAAATTCAAAAGAGAACACCTTTTAGTCCTTATGACTGCCTCGACTTTTTTTGTTTTTTCCTCTATACGTAAAATAATATATTGTTAAGATAATAAACAACGCTGACCGAAGTAATATAATATAAGACAGAATCCTATTATAGAAAAAAAATAGCGCACACAATGAAAGGTATAAATACACGTTATATTATGAAAGTATTATAGTCGATATTATAATATAACTTAGAGAAGATTTAAAGTTTTGAAGCAAATTATTTCACTCTCAGCTCGGGAAAGTTTCGTTTTCGCCATAATGAAACCGGAAAATCGATTTCCGACCCTCTTTCCGGCTCAGCTCAGGCCCAATAGCGGGAGCCTCAACTTCATAGCGTCTGTGGTGTAAATTTTGTTCATTTATTTTTACTTTTTCATCCTATTACCTTCTTATAGCGTTGTAGTTTGAACCCTAACACTTTTAAAGTGAATTCTCTTTATTTATCTCGTAATCTACACAACTTTTCTTTATTCAAAAGAGCTTATAGAAAATCTGAGATGGATCTAAATAAAAATAATCGTATTTCCGTAATATAAACCAAGTTCATATGATTTACCTATTTATTTATTACTCTGTTTATTATATATCTACTTATATACATATACATTTATCATTACATATTATAAAACAAAGTCCTCTGCCGCATCTGTTTGTCTGTTCCCGATAAACTCAAAAATTAGTGAACGGATTTTCATGCAGTATGTTCATCAGAACATAAAGTGATTCATGAGGAAGGTGTAGGTATATAATTTATCTAGGTTTTTGTTAATTATCAGAGTGGGATAACATCCACCGGGTCCGCTAGTATATTATAAAATTAACATTTATAGTGTTTAAACCCAATTTGCCCCAAATCATCATCAAATCAGCCTTGAGTTACATTAGTATCATCTAAATAGTATTAGTATATCAGTAGTACATCGAAAGCTCTTTGTATTTTAATATAACAAAACATTCGAGAGACGTGTTTACCAAATGCAGTCAAAATTACGGATTTCATTGAATAATATTTGTTTAGCGTGGTTGCGTTGTGTAAACCGCACTCACAAATTCATGTTTCATACGAGAAAAACCATGTGGTCCAGCAAATCAAATATGTACAGTGGGATCTCTTTAAACTCTAACACAACTAATTACCCAAATCCCTTATTTCATTCATTTTTATATTAATAAAGGCAAACGAACATGCTGGTCACCTGACAGTAAGTGAGCACCGCCGTCCATAAACACTAGCAACACCAGGGGAGTCGAAAGAGCGTTGTCGACTTTTAAAAATTCGTTTTCATACATTAGCACTATTTCAGACATATATAAATCAATTTAAGGCATGGGTTCATACCGGTTTACAAAATCTAGCTTATGTAACTTTATGCGAACATACTTTGAGTTATTAAAGATTTATTAGGAGGGTAAAGTTATGATACTGAATTCCTGAAACTTGAACTTCAGTAACTTACGAGGTCTCGTATCGAAACTTACTCGAGCTGCCTCTTCATAAGGCATATATTAGAGAAACGCTTATCGCGTCCGCGTGTGCTCTGACACACAGACGAAAGGTTGTACCAATGCCAATTAAGCAAAGTCATCGTGGAACCCGAGCTCGGATGACACAGTAATCCTTGCCAAAATTGCCTGCCTCAAAAAACCGGAACGTTTCATTTAATTTGATCTCAATTTTGATTTACGGAAAATAAAACAAAGGAATAACACATCTTTATTTTACTCGTGAGTTTTAGATGCTATCAAAGATTTTTTAGTCAATTTGCCTTCCCAGTTTCTCCATATTTACTTCAACTCACCAGTGCCATTAGTTACACTAGTTAGAAGTCATGTTCCATTTAGCTTGATCAAGTAAAATTTTGATCAAAACGTTTATTGATGTGAAACATCTATATCGGTGGTTTAAACCAACATTTGGCGTGACGACGCGTCACCACTGCATGCGTTTTTCATTTTTTTTAATGAATATAGGTGTTTATTAAATATACAGTCATTTTTTTATTGGAAATAATCTTAATATTTTATTTTTGTCCGTGCCATATTTATTTCTTGTCATACTAACTAATATGCATAACTATCCTGTTATGCATACGAGGGTTCGTCCAATTATCGATTATAGAGAAAAAATAACTTTTCCAATTTTTTTTTATAACACGATTTTTTTGCTCGTTAATAGCAAAAGAGAAAAATGAAGAAAAGTGACTCAGAAATGGAGGAGAGAGATGTTTTCAACCGTTTCCCCATTTCCTATTTATACATATTACCTGTATAAAATACATTAAATTTGCACCACTTTTTTTTGCAACAATTTATATATATATATAACACGATAATTTAACATTACTTACTACTACTATTTAAAATACATAAAACCCGAAATTATAGTAAAAAATTCCAACTATATAGGTCAAAGCAACGTGGTGAATATTCCAATGGAGCAAATACAGAAATCATTCGGTATATACATATTTGTGATGTAGGAGGGCGAGCAGCCGGCTCTCTGTACCGATGTACGACTAACCACCGTATAAATCATCGGAAATATTTTCCAATAGCAAACAAAGTATGCACCTGTGTGAATTCCCTGAACTATGGCGAGGTTTTACGTTATTACGCGTTGTTTAAAAAATTGCCTGCATTTGGAACTTCACAACGAATTTAAATCAAACAAAGTGTTTTTTTTAAAAACAAAGTGTGTTTTTATAATAAAAGTTAAAAGGATAAAGTTTGTTTGTTTGTAAAAGCTAATTAATATCTCTGAAACTAAAACCGATTCTGAATCCTTATTCATTACTAGAAAGTTTTATCGTTAAAGTTTCAGATTTTAATTAACGTTCTCGAAGTTGCGGGCGGTTTCTAGTATTTTAAAGTTTACTATTATAAATTCAGTGCATCGAGCTATTGAGTTATGTTGGCATAAAGGAATGAGGTCAGGATATGAAATGCGAAACCTTCCATTTATATGTGGAGTTTATTTAGTAGGTATCATTTGAGTAGAAATATCTGATCTATAAGTGCATGTCATTAAAATGTTTACAGCTTTGGTTCTGACAATTAAAGCATAAAGATAATTAAAGAATTCACAAAAGGTTACTGTGCGAATGTAGGTAGCATTAAAATATAAGGATCTACTTACAGTAAACAAAGTTTTTAACTTTAACCAAAAACAATGCCTACTTTTTTGCTTTCCTTAATAATTATACAGACATTAATTTATTTTAAGATACGGTGTAGTACTGAATAACGCTATATTTTATTGTGAATAAACTTTAAATTTTAGTATAATGCGTTCGAAGCCACCGGAGGTTAATAGTATCGTATATATATGAACGAGAGTAATAAATACACTATGAATGTCATTAGTGTGAGTCAGTATTTAAGCATAATATGGATAGAACGAAATGGATGCGACTTGTTTTCGTTTAGCTCTAGTCATCCTGATAATTTTAATTATAATTAGTATATTTGATTAATGATGTCGTTATGGTTACCGACTGATTATAGTTAATGAAAAAAATGTTTCACGAAATTTATGCATTTGTAATTAAAATCTTTTGTTTAACCTTATCACAATAATTTAGGGTTGACATAATGTGTTTTCCTCGTATATCCTTATTTGTCAGCTGTCTATCTACCACTTTATAAATACAATTATTCCATACATCTATTCATAACTTCTTCCGTCTTCTACTATACATATATCTGTTCATACATAACACTTTTCTATTTAAATGACTTCATCCTTCATGTCATGCCTATACCACCTTAACCAATCGCTCACAACTTCTCCGATTATCTTATTTATTCCAATAACTTCAGGCGTCCATTTTAATGTTCGCGTCTTTGACACCCGTAATGTTATATCATGCGTCTCTTTTGTAACCCAACACTCAAATCCATAGATCACAGGTCTTATAGATTTACACCCATAAGTTTTAGTAAAATTTGTGGATCACTCACTGTTACATCCATTCTGCATTCATCCTGTCTAAATTTATCATCGTTTTTGATAAATAAGCCGATGTATCAAAAACTGATAAAAAGGATATGTGTAAATAGTTGTTTGGATATTTCTTCGTTCGTACCTTCCACTACCGAATACAAAATGAATTCCACTCTCTTAAAACGATTCAATCAGGTGTACCTAAAGGCTATATTCTAGCGCTCTTTAGCAATCGGCTCATTAACAAGCTCTCGCGATTTCCAAGGGTAAAAGTAGCATCCTATTCTAATGACACATTTACAACAAGTTGATTTAGAGTCCGCCTCAAATCAGACAACAGTATTGGACCTCACACAATTGCATACAATAGATACACAGGTTGAGCAGTGAGCCTAAGTTTTGACTAGTTAGACTTATATAAATTTATCAGATTATTAAATGCATATATGGATATAGGTTTGAAAGATTTATGGTTAGTTAGATCGCTCGGGAATTCTGAATTCAGTTTATGAAATTTGCATGCAAGGCAAATTCAAACCGATATTTGGCCACTTTGAAACGTTTGCGCTAGCTGCCACTTCAACTGAGTACCCTCCGCGCTCGCCCTCAAATGCGGTGAAATTGTAAAGGCTCTTTCAGCCAATCACAATAATCGGTTTGTAATGTTAATACTGTTTGGAATTTCGAATTACCTATTAAATAATGAGTTCATTTGAGTTAAATATTTAATAATGACTACATCATTTAAAGTTGACCCCTTTTCAATAAATTATTCTCTTATAATCTGGATATATTGTTGTATTTCTAACTAGCTTATGCCCGCGACTTCGTCCGCGTGGAATTGTTATTTTGGGCTAACGCTAACTTTAACTCGCGACTTCGTTCACGTAGAAGGTGAAATATTATCAAATAATACGTACGTTAACTTTGAATTTGAAACATTCTTCAATAGTGCTCCGCTTCTATTGGTCTTAATGTGATGTTGTATATCCTATAGGATTCCTCGGTAAATGGGCTATCTAACCCTGAAAGAATTTTTCAAATCGGACCGGTAGTTCTTGAGATTAGGGCGTTCAAGCAGACAAACTCTTTGGCTTTATAATATTAGTGTAGATGATATGCCAAAAACATTGTTTGTTTTGTTTTATAATACAACTAAATTTCACTATCCACTTCAAAATTAATATATTTATTCTATGGGCGATAAAACATAATTCTCTCAAGACGTTATAAATACCGCGTCTGCCAGTTTAATGTGAATATGCATTACTGTTACGATCGTTTAACATTTAGATGTTCCATACGTTAATGTCGTTTTTATGGCCATATTTTATGATTATTTTTGAGAGGGTAAATTTTATCGATTTCGCTTGATAATTAATCGATATTCTTACGTTATTTTGGAATAGGGTCATACAATTTGGATGATATGTTAATTTAGATGTCTGAAGAACGTCATGTCTCTTATATTTTAAGCAAATTTAAGCTATATAATCTATAAGGTGATAACCGTAACTGTGTTTTTATGAAAAAAGATTTTGTTTTGTTAGATTGTCTACGTAATCACTAACCAGATTCCTCAACTCCTATGTCGTTAAAAATAAGCAAATTCCAGCAAGTTCCAACATACAAAGTACTTGGTAATTTGTTAGTGTATTATCACCCACAGCTTTATAGTAAAACTAAACATATTGCTTTATAAACAACCCTGGTGATCGAAAGATGAGCTGGCAGTATCTTGATCTGATATCAGGTATTTCAATCTGAGCACATTTTGAATTAATTTGCAAATATATATATTATTTTCAAATAATCAGATTCATAAAAACCCCTAGTCAGTAAATATCCATCCAAATGTGTAGTAAATACATTTGAAGTTGACGACAAATCTACGATATACATATTGGAGGTAGGAAATCCTCATGTGAACACTGCTCGGTGCACTACAAATTAATCAACTCCGACGAGTAACCGAACGCAATCACCCGTTACTCAGACGACGCGGTGAACTGTTCCCAATTTATGTCACGGAATTTGAAATCTAGTTTCAATTTTGCAAACTGAATTATTATGATTCGTAACCTAAAGTTACGTCATATTGTGGCATTTCTGGTTTCCTTAAGTCTTGTTTATCCTTCCTCTCTGATATATTTTCTTGTAGGTGGTTAGTTAAATTGCTATCTTTAATAGTAGAAACACCATCACCAGTACCGTAATATAGTAGTGTTTTATTTATTTATTTTATTTTTCGCAACCAATCTTCTAGTAAATTATTACTGCCATTGTCGAGTAGGTAATAATATTACAAATTTATTGCGATCATTTCAATGAATTTAGAAGATGGTAGCAGTCTTGTTACAAATTTCCAGGGAGTTTTTGTGGCAAGTCAAAATCCATGCTCCGAAGTATTATTATTTCTCATCCACTTCACTTGTACACAATAACCAAACTATATTACGGAAAACACCACCAATATTAGAGCCAAATAACACAAGATTATGAATAAAATATAAAATCCACAACATGACATTCTAAGATACCGCCAAAAACTCCGTAGTAGTGTGTTGTGTCAGAAGATCTTTGGTAAAATATACAAGAATTGATTGAACTAGGACATCAGAAAACAACCTATATCATAGGTCTGAGAACTATGGTCCTATTGATCACTGAACATCGGGTGTATCACAGCCCTCTACTAATTTATATCCTAAAATAGATCAAGAATATATTATGAATAAAAACCTTTAATCGATGTTTCCCGCATCGACTTCTATACCGTTCAACGTATCTCCAAGAATATTCACCTGTATAGGTATTTAAACGTATTATACTCATACAATATCACAGCTACTTAGATGTAAATAGTGAATGATTATTTTGACAAATATAACGTCGAACTGTGAACATTGATAGAGGCAGATAAGAAAATTGGCACAAAGGGCGAGAGAGTAAACTGGATAGCCTGTAATGGTAAGTTATATGTGTAATACATATTTGACATGGGGCTTTATGCTGTGAATTAGTGTAAGAACTAGATTAAGGAATATTTCTAGTAAACAGAAAC
The DNA here is from genome assembly GCA_036509395.1 of Antheraea yamamai. Classification (NCBI taxonomy): domain Eukaryota; kingdom Metazoa; phylum Arthropoda; class Insecta; order Lepidoptera; family Saturniidae; genus Antheraea; species Antheraea yamamai. The sequence continues at coordinate 1,935,734 of AP028424.1, read as the reverse complement.
GTAAAATCTGCATGACGCAAGGGAAAAATATCAAACGCGTATTATTTTAATAACTCGCCATATCGCGAGATCAGGGGTTATTATTTAATAAACTGTCGAAAACTTAGCTACTAAGCTGACTTTCAAGTGCAGCTGCTGGAAAACACTTAGAAGTACTTTGCAGCAGATTTTCAAGGTATGGGAGGTAGACGAGCATTATTACTTTACAGTATTTTCCTTCACTGAAAATTCTGACTCATTGCAAGAATTAGAACATTTCTTTTCTACCTCACTACTTTTTAAAGGAGAAAAAAGTGAATCATTAATGTTAAAGGCGGTGTTTTTATGTCAGTTACGTTTTGGTAGGAATATATTTCAAAGTAAGTTTTCTATATATCAGCGTTAAAAAATAAATCGCTCAATTACGGCTATGTGAGATAGCTAACCGCGAATAGTTTAAGAAAAAAACTCCCATGAACGCTCCGATTGTGGAATGAGGTTTTTGGAGAGGACTACAGTATGGAATTTTCAAGGGGATAGTTACTAGGTTGTTGAAGAATTTGCAACGCGCATGTGACACCTCCGCGCTCTGGTGTTTCAAGCGTTCATAGGCTGCGGTGACTACTTAACATTAAACAGCCCTCATGATTGTTTGCTACCGTCGTGGTATAAAAAAAGTCTATTTTGATTTAACTGAATAACACTTGAAAACACACTACAGGTAGATTTTTTTTATCTATAACAAATAAGGAACTAGACGGATGACAGTCACAAGGCGTGAAAAGATAATTGTCGCTTCCAGTTCATTATCAGAAACGGTATGATTCAGATGATTGCCGCCAATGAGTCGAGGTCGTGACATCATCGGTTGGACAAATTATAATTGGCGAATGGTTATCGTTTAAATTTAATATTATAGCTGGTTTTTTTTTAATAGTAGAACAGTACAGTCACGTCACTATGCACTTTGTGTTTTTTCTAATTTTTGACAACCAATCTTCTAGTAGATTGTTACTGCCATTGTCGAGTAGGTAATATTAGAAGTTTCTTGCGATCATTTCAATGTTCTAACAAAATGCTCTGGCCACTTGTTAGAATTTTCCAGGGAGTTTTTGTGGCAAGTCAGCATCCATGCTCCGTGTTATTATTTCGCATCCACTTCACTCGTGCACAATAACCAAACTATTACGTAAAACACCACCGATATTACAAAATATAGAGCTAAATAACACAATAATATGAATCAAATATAAAATCTACTACATGACATTCCAATATCCCGCCAAAAACTCCACTGTGCATTTGTTACAATTTGAAAAAAGACGTGATAATGAAATAAATATAGGCTATTTGTATCGTACACTTTCACACCTATTGATTGTCGCATAATGCTTTCCTGTACGCATGTTGCGATAATTACCAACCATTGTTATTGCCAATAACAAGAACAGGTAATCGACATTAGAATAATGATGTTTCGGCTAACGCGTTATACATTGCGGAGGAACAATGGCTTAATTATATTATTAGTCAGTGTAATTATGACCTCGTTTGCTGTTCATTACGTGAGATCGACGGGCTGATAGATATTAATTCATATTTGTAAACGGTGAGTCAATAAGCTCGCAGGGTCACATCTGATGTTAATCGCGTTGCAGTGACCTAACAGCTGACTTGTGTCACCGGTTGACTCATCCGATTGGTCACGCGGTATTATATCGAGAATGTTTTTTTTTTATTACGTACATAGACATTACTTAGAACACTTAATATAAGTTTCATTCGTTTTTGGTGCGATAGTACCTACCAGAATACTTTGTAGTTTTTATAATTGTATTGTATTGTCATTATTGGTAGTTGTATTTATTTAAAATTTTATTGCAATTTTTTCCCCTAACGTGTTATGTAAATTAATTTTTGATTAAATAACTGACATTTTACGTTAAATAAAAAAGTTTGGGAGAGCCATATAATAATAAAAAATATATTTATATACTGAAGTAATGTTTTTTTTATGTCATTGTTGACAAACGAGCAGATGGGTCACCTGATGTTAAGAGATTACCACCGTCCGTAGACTCTAACAACACCAGGGGAGTCGAAAGTGGGTTGCCAGCCTGTGTTTGGGAGAAATAGAGGAGGAAAGGAGAGGAGAGTGGAGGTGGGCCTCCGGCGCTCTCACTGACCGAACGAAACGCAACAATGCAAACACTGTTACTTCACGACGGTTTTCTGCGAGAGGGTGGTACTACCCCGGTCGAGCCGACCCATTCATGCTGAAACCAGTAATAGCTTCAGCGTGGCTCTACCATCCACAAAACTAACTTGGTGAAAGTAACATTTTATACTTTTTTAAAGAATCTACGAGATAGCTATAGATCTCTTTGAAATAAATAGTAACACCATACATTATCTTCGTGTAATTATCAGGGTTTATGCAATATATGAGGAGTTAGTGGCATAATTATTTTCAATTTATTTAGCGCCTATCGTTGTATTCAGATCATATTAAACAGTGACTTTATAATTTATGTCATGTGTTATTCTGATGTGTAGGTTATGTTACTGTAAAGTTTTATCAAGACCCGTTCAAGTGTAACAATTATCTCTCCAACCTCAGAAACTTTTTCGTTTCTAATATCAGTAAGATGTATGTTCTTTAATTTTTATCTTTATAAGATACTAGCAATCACTTACGAGTTTATCCGTGTTAAATTATTAAATATCAAATTTAATACAGGCGAGTAATTCTTGGAAATTTTGTAAAATTCAAGACTACTATCGAAAATACTTTCAATATGAATGCAAGAAAGATTTCTATGAAAGAAGTATAACATGCGTTTGTTTGGTATGCGTATGCTTAGATGGATGGATAACTATAATGGATAAGATTTGGGATGATTACATCAATGGAAGCTTGGTAACAACACCAACGACAGAGAAGGTAAAAAGTTATGATTAGCTTGGTCACGTCACGAATAGGGATGGAAGTTATATAATCGAAAAAGTATAATTATAAATGTGGACAAATATAGCCAGGGTTGATGGAATACCGATAAAGTTTTTGATAGATTATATTAAATGTTTGATTGTATTAAATATAATTAAATGTTTTGTACCGACCCTACTTTCAAATGCAATATAATAATAAACTTTGCGTTGCAAATAGAATAGTTAATCTAGTTCGTTACTTAAATGAAACACTGAATTAATAAGGAGATTCATCTCACAATATGATGCAATTAACTTGATGAATTCCCTGAAATTAATTTATGAATTTACACGTGGATTTTCGATCGAGGCGCAATGTGGAATGGTATGAATAATTCAGTAACATTTTGCTAGTCTAAATTCAGATGAATCAGGTGTATGATGTGTTGAGTATTATTCGGTGTATTTCTGTTACTTCGTATACATGATGGTAATCTTACTATCTAGTATCCATATTTGGTTAGAAATTTGTGTTATTACAATTTTATTATATTAAATTAACCTTGACATTTTTAATTTGTTCCATTTATTGAAATTAATCAATAAAGTTGAGAGGTTGAAAATGGTATTGTTCAGTAGGTATTATCGTTTTAACTTCTACAATATGTCTATATCACTGCATATTATAAAACAAAGTCCTCCGTCGCGTCTGTCTATCTATTCGCGAAAAACTTAAAAACTATTGAATGGATTTTTATGCGTCTTCCATTAATAAATAGAGTGAAGTTAACCTTCACGACGAAGATTTAGGTATATTTTTGTAAATTGGTTGAAATATAACGATAATTGTTGGAAGTGTCGGAAAAAGTCAAGCCGCGAGGGAGCTATCGTCGAAAACGCTTCTAATCCTTTTGAGATGTTATAAATATTTTAATAATTAACGACGCAGACGAAGTTGCGGGTATCAATCAATATTTTATGAAATTATTATGCTTATTGCTTGCTCAAGCAATTCTTCAAAATTGCCAAAGCAATCGTGGCTTTTACTGGCAGATAGAGAATGTCTCAGATTTTTATCTAGTTGTTTGTATAATTTATTGGTTTTAGCGTTTGGCCACAATCTTATTTGATGTTAAATGTCAACGTGCTCTAAGATAGTAAATACGCTAAATCTAGAGGGGATGCCTCTCAAGTGCAGCCGCCGGAACACACCAACAGGTGATTGGCACAGATCTTCAATTTGAGGGTGGTAACTAAACAGGAGTACTTAGAAAATACCATACCACTATTTATATAGTTTCATCACGATCTTTCCGTTCACCGGAAGCTGAGACTCAGTTGCAAATATTTGAACCTACGTCCTAAGACGCTGTGTCCGAACACGCTATCATCTAAGCTAGTTATCAACTAACCAAGCTTCTATCTTTTCCATATAAGATAAGAAAATTAATAAAGTTAAACAAGGGTAATTTAAAACGTGTATAAGAATTTCATGAATAAAACACAGCCTACGATTGGTCTAGATAAACTCGCGACGAAACTAAAAGCCATATATACGAAATCTAGTTTTCAATAATAGTGAAACTATTATATAGATAACTCAATTCGCATACATCAAATGCCTATCTGCGAAATGCGAGCATTATACCAGTATTCGATTACACTGATTAATTTACCTCTATCAGATTGATGTCCACTGACGTTAGGTTTAATAGCGTTACTCAAACCTATCGATTCTAATTAACCTCTACTAGCTCACCACTGAATACACTGGCTACAGGCTTTGATACCTTTATGTAAACGTTTGTAGAGGTCACATCGCTCGCCTATCTAATTTGAATGCAGCCGCGCGGACAGGATTCTATTATACTGTAGAATATTGTCGAGCATTGTCAGCGCTGCGTGCGGTGTTATCCAACTGTTTAATTTCTGAATACGTGTATAGCTTTGTATTACTTAGTACTTGTGTGATCTGTTAAGTGATATACAAAGGGAATGCCTTACGAGTTCGTACTAAATTAAATAAATGTTTATGTCGGTTTTCACTATTTTTGGTCGATACTTAGTCGTGCAGTAAGTGCAGTAAACGGGTACGAAATATGCATTTCTTTTTTAATTTTTTTTCTTGAAGTGCAATTAATTGTTCGCTTTGTAGGTTTACATAGCTTCATCAATAGTCATGCAAAATATAACTAAATTCAAGTATCGTTCCCTTCGCTGTTAGTTGTTCGCAAGTACCTATACACAAGTATATTTAAAAACTGTATATGGTTAATTTAACTATTATTATGTATGTTATAAAGTACATACTATACTAGCTGAGCCGACGTCTTTGCACGTGTTTGTTATAATTTATTGTATTTTCTCTGTCCATATATCCACGCATTCCAAGTTTCTGGACGTTCAATTAAACGGTACAGATGTTGATGTGATACAGTGCCACCTAGTGGAACAGGAAAACAGAGGAAGACGATGTACTTAATCGTTTTCTATCTGCTTTTTATATATAAAATAGCTGAGCCGGCCACGCGTTGCAGTGGCTCAGTTATTACGTATTGAATTAAATTTGTGAGTATTATGCGATAATGAGAAAAGCGAGGTTACGTAGTAAATAGATTAACAGAAAAATATTAAAACATACTGGAGTTGAAAAAGAAATTCAAAATTAAAACGTGGCATCATCTTTGAAATATCTATAACCGTCGGTCCTACAATTTTCTGTTAACAAATTAATTTAAAACGTCATCTGTTCGAGATTTATGAAACTTATAATCAGTAACAATAATCAACATTGGCAATCATTTAATTTGTAATTAAAAAATATTGAGGCCATTAATCGAAATAAAAATTATCATATCTCTTAGGTTAAGCCAAATTATACATAAATGCCAACTTTCACAAAGAATGGTTTAGTAGTTTCGGAGTTTATCGTGGACAAACATCATGACACTGAATTTTTATAAATTTAGACAAACACTCATGTGAAGCCGCCGGTAGAACTAATTATTTGCATAAATATGTAGGTACGACACTGACATTGAAGTTTTTTTATCTTATAATATAAAATTCCCTCTCACTCTTTGGTCTGTTAAAGTAAGCGGCTCTTAAAAGGTCATTGTAATTGTTGTCTTTTGTTTTGACTACACTCGTATATTTAATTAGGAACGCTACGACTTTCGTTCTTACGATAAGAAGCTTATGAACTCGCCTCGATTGCTAGGTAATTAAGTACAAGTCGTGCCTGTTTTTTTCCTTTTGTAAAAAGAAAACCGCAGCGGCTTCAAGCTGTGAAGAGCTACCATTATAAAATATTAAAAATCGTCTGATGTTTTTCACAATATTCAAATATAATGCATTGAAACTATAGTGCATGTATACGAAATTGAACGTTTTAAAAACGAAAAAATATAATAAAATACCCGTTTTATATTGAGCTAACACTGTGCTTTCAAAATACAGGAAAAATGTGAAACTTTGATGTAAAAATGTCAACTGTTTCATGTATTTGACCATTTATTTTCATTATATAGTATGAACATATGGTATCATAATGACTGCCCGCGACTTATTTTATTGATGTATCTATAAATTATGATACCTTTATCTTCTTGTAACTAATGAGTTTACGTAGCGTAAACCGAGATAACTCTGTTAGAATGATGTTTCATACTTATTTTACACTAAATTTTAAACAATAACTTAAATTATAGCTTATGTGTTATTCTGATATCTAGGTAAGATACTGTATAAAGTTTTATCAAAATATATGTAATACTTTTTGCTACCAAGAGTAACAAACATGCGTACACCCTCACAAAGTCTTTCTATAACATCAATAGAGTCTACAACATTCATTTCTTAGTTTTAACTGATTCTCTTATAACAGACTAGCTGTTCTCGCGACTTTGTCTGCGTGGAATAGTTATTTTGTCCTAAAGCTAACATGCAGCGAAAGCTCTCAAAAATAAAAATAAAACGTTTTTGAAACATTTATGCATTGCTGCGCCGCTCCTATTGGTCTTAGCGTGATGATATATAACCTAAAGCTTTCCTCAATAAACGAACTATCTAACACTGAATATTTTTTCAAATCGGAGTAGTAGTTCCTGAGATTAGCACGTCAATCAAACAAACAAACATTGCATCTTTATAATATTAGTACAGATTTTTATATTGTAACACAACAAAGTGAAGGCACTATACTTGATGAAAAGGACAGTGCATTCGAAAAGAACGCCGCTCACCGTGAGATATACGATCTATTGACAGTCGTTACTATCATGGCAGCCTGTAAATCTCGAAAGACGGCACATTGAATATGTGACCGGTTTAACAGCGCGAATACACCAACTGACCTTGGAACGCGACATCCCTAAGCGTACTACATGACATGTGGTAAATCATGTCTTAGCTTTAACTAAGATCGTTCATAACCCTTAGTGTTTAATTTTTTTATCTATTTCCGGATATACATAATATCTTGTTCGTGTTTGTAATCATTTTCAAATTAAAATGTAAATAAAGAAAGAAAATATATTTTTTGTAACAAATACACCGACAATATAGTAGTAAAAAAAATAGAGTTACAAAGATATGTATAACATAAAATAAATTAAAAAACTCAAACGTTACAACATATTAAAATTATGCTATGGTATTGTTACAAATGCGCATAATTCAGGATGTGTTGGCTGCCACCATTCCAAATAACCCCAGCGCTGATTTCCAATTGTGACCAAATGTGTTTAAACACTATAATATTAGGTCTTTACCTATGAAATTGCCGTTTTGTATGAAAAAATTGAAACGAATTTTTTTCATGTATTTTTTATTTGTATTAATGAAGAAATCGCCAATGAAATAAATGAATCTTGCAAAGGAGGGGGAAGTTTATTGATGCCCTTTTAAAAAAAATAAGGGGAGGGGGGGAAAAAAATTCTTAAAAGGAATTTTGTACTGCCTTGGGGTATAAAATTCTTTCCCCGAAGGAGTTATCAAAATTGGGAAAAGAAGTAGTTGGGGGTGAAAGGGGGGAGGGGGGGGGGAGGGGGGGAAATTCCAACCCGGGATGAAAATGGGGGACGGTTGGGGGGAGGAAGGGGGTGGGGGTGGGGGGGAGGGGGGGGGGGGGAGGGGGGATGGAGAAGGGGGTGGGAGATGTGCAGCTTTAAATAATTGTGTTAGTTCTACAAAGAAAACGTCTGAGAAGCTAAAAAACAAAAAAGGACCATAACTTTAAGGGGTAAATTTGGTTAGGGATGGTTGGGGGGAACAAGAACCAACCAGGGGGGGGGGTTGGGAAATAAAAAAAAATCCATATTAATGAAAGGAAAAAATAAGATTAAAAATTCTTTAATTGGTATGGGGGAGGGGAAAGGCGGTCGAGGGGGCTGGGGGTGGGGGAAATGGGGGGGGGGGGACTAAATTTTTAAATTTTTAAAATTGAAAAAAAAGGAAAAATAATAAAAATTTTAGGAAGGGGAAACTATCGAAATAGAGGTGAATGTTATCATCAACTCCACAAATGTAATAATGTCAAAGTCAACAAAAACCTGGGGGGCAGGGGATAAATAAATAAAAGAAAAAAAGGGAGGGAAGGAGGGGAAAGGGGGGGGGGGGGGGTTATATGAAAGGGAAAGTGGGGGGGGGTGGGGGGGGGGTTGCGGGGGGGGGACGAAAATAAAATAATAAAATAAATAAAATAAAAATTAAAACAACAAAAAGAAAAAAAAAAAAGAAAGAAAAAAAAAAAAAAAAAAAAAAAAAAAAAAAGAAAAAAATAAATAAAAAAAAAAAAAAAAAAAAAAAAATGGGGGGGTATTAACGTACACGTTTATATTTCAGTAATTCGACAAATACCTACTGTGTTACGTTTATTGTCAAATCTAAGGTGGCGTTTACGTCGGGGTCGTATAAAAACTCGGTTCGCCCTTAAGAATTCTCTTTCGTGAATAGAAAGTTCAAATCCCTCTGTGTCCGTATGAAGGTTGCCAGTTCGGTGACTTCGTTCTGATAGACACGTTCATTGGCTCGCCTTTCGTATCGATTTTACATCACCTGAGAACTATCTCGAACTTCATCAGCTGCGTCTTCTAAAGTTTTAAATATTTTACCGTTGCTTTTACTTTTTACTGAAGTACTCACAAGTTTAGTCGTGTTATGTAATTAGTACTTATATAATTTTTTTAGTTTGTGAACGTCATTCGTCGTAATTAGAATGTTCAGTAACACAATAACCGTAGAAAATACATACTTTGTAGTTTCTATTCACAATAAACATAATCATAATATATAAAAAAAAAATCAAATAAGTATTAATAACGTTGTTCAATTGGGGTTATCATTATTCGTATTGGCCGGGCAATATAAATAGTGTCCGATTAATCACTCGGTTCGCAACATAGATATAAATAAAATTGAAGTGCTTTCATTTTTCATGGCTAATCTATATACGGCTGAACCGTTTTATGAATTAATTTATATGGAAATAGAACACGTTTCGTATTACCAAAATTAAGCATCACTACGCTTTCTTATATGTACAGGTTAAGCAGTAATATTAAAATTTAATACAGGTCACTTAAATATAATTAGATGGTTACAGGTTAGAAGTAGTAATGGGAAAATTATAATTAATTAAAATACGTAATTATCTTAATACGATAAAACCAACGAGAACGTAATCGCGGGGAAAAGCTAGTGTTCTAGTGGAGTTACAATGAATTTTACATAATCAATTTGATTCATAACTCTAATAACTCTGATCAATGTGTATTTGAACGATTAATTTCGTTAAATTGAAACTGCAATGACGAGTGGCGTATGCGATCGATTTCTCGATTAATTAACAGGTGTTCTTCAGAGTGAATGCATTTGGCTAATTGGTTTCAAAGATATGTACTTTATTGTGCATTATACATATATCTATATGTTCATTATCTATTAAGTTGGTAATTAGTATTTTCTCTTATAACAACATGGCCAAGTATCAAAACTGTGTTTGATCGTGACCAAATTATAATTCAAGCATAACAGAAAAAAGTAAATGATTGTCGTTCCTTACAGTTGCTGCGGGTGCACGTGCTGATTTTTTTTAATATTAATTTTTGGTAGCCACTCTTCTAGATTATTAATATAATTTGTAATGATATTACAAGTGTCTTGTGATAGTTTTTATGTTCTGACAAGATTGTGGCTCCCGTGCCCCTCCTTTCCAGGGAGTTTTTGTGGCATCTCGGAAATTATGCTCCTTGGTCTGATTTCCCATCACATCACTTGTGTACGATAACCAAACTATATCACGTTAAACACCACCAATATTACAAAATATAGAGCTAAATAACAGAAAATTATTAATAAAGTAAAAAATCCACTATATAACATTCCAAGATCCCGCCAAAAACTCCCAACAACAAAAAAAACTTTGGTTTGCTAACTTTTAAAGCCATATTTCAAACAGTGTTGATGTGTATCACTCAGGTTTACCAATATCTATTATTAAATTAATACAAAAGATAATGGACAGATTATAAAAAATAATGTCTAAAGTATAATAATGGTTTCGATCGAGTTCGTCTCTTGGTAATTTCCAGTTAGGTATAATTCGTTTGAAATTCATCCCTTTGAAGTGAGGAAGATGGCCGGGGAAATTGCAAAGCGCTTTACGTTCACCCGCCTCGTTCTTTTAAAGTGGACGTATTTCCTAGAAACTTTGCAGCGAAAGCCTTTGAAGTAACGTTTTAAATACACACATTTATGTATCCTATTACATTTACATTTGAATACATTCAGAATTTTAAAGATTTCTTCGTTTATTTCAAGAGTCTGAATCTAAGTAATTAATTGCTTGTACTTCTTCTAAGCTATATTCATAAAAGATATCAATTCAAATTTATACTAATTTATAAAACTAATGAGTTTATTTGTTTGAACCTGCTAATCTTTAATACTACCATTTATATAATAGTATATATTATTTACTTTTATATATTATCATGATTACTATTACTGTATTAAGTCATTGATAGATAAAGATATTTGTTGGCTGTGAAATGTGTATTTTTTTCATGCAAAATTATTATGTGTATTTACATTTAAAGTATACGTAATATTTCTTTAATCTATAACTATTTAATTTTCTTAATATAACAGGTAATGTTACATGATACGTCATTTATTTAACAATGCATTGTAACTAAGTTATATATCGAGTAAAGGTACCAATAATAAATAAACATAAATTCTTTTTTACATATCATTTTACATAACACCACACAACATTTATTTAATTGTGACTTTTAAAGTCATAAGGTCTTTCCGCAATATGAACTATTTTGGAAACAAAACATACACTATTCTCCTGTAACTGCTAAACTATGCCTATATCTTGGCATTTGATTAATCGAGGATTATGTGAAAAAGGAATTGATTAAATGTTTAAAAATTATATATCTCAAAAAGGGCGCCATCTACCGCGTCTAATTATTTTTAAAACAACCAAGTTATCCGACAAGAACGAAGGAAAGCCGGTGGCTTCGCGCGTGTATATAAACGAAAAAACGTATAATATATATTACTATATGCTCTATATACTACATAAGACTCAAATCAAAATATTTTTTACAAGAGTATTTAGCAGGCAGGTTTCAAAAACATATTTTCTTTGTTCAAACGGTTTTATTTTTGATTTTCCGCTACAATAATTGTCGTTCGTCCAACACCATAACAGCCGACATTCCTCGCGTGTATTCATAATAATCAATGGTATTGTACGTACGTGATTTGACTTCCATTTTACTAAATAATCGACACTGTACTTTAATACTATAGACTATAGAGTCTAATACACAAATAACACTAGTTATCGGTATACACGTCGACTACAGTATGCTTACTTATTGCATGTTATATCTTTTATGAGATATATTATAATAGTGTGATGGTCGGACTGTTTGCGGTATGAATTAGCGAAACGTTTGTACGGAATCGAAATGATAGAAGACTGAAATGTTACTGATGGATTGTTTACACTGCAGGCATTTCTAGTCACTTCGTTCACGTGAAAATAGTTTTGCTATGGCGCCGGAATTACATATTTTATCTGAATTAATTGTGAGGTCATAGTAAAGTGAAACTTTTTCCAGCGCTTCAATTTTTTTTGTCCAACTATTGCATGTCACATTACAGTCGGCCGCGGAGTAGGGCTAAAGTGAAAGGCGCTCGGCAGAGTAACCAAGGCCAATATGGCAGTGCCCATGGTTCAATTCAATATAATTCAATGATTCAAATAAATATTTTGCTCAGTTTTTAAAATGTATCTATAATCTTAATTATTGTATTTATTATGTATTCCCTACTCTAATACGCAGATTGAAATTAAAATGTATACTTGGATATCTGGTCTATTATTGATTTTCCATTATCATGTCCATTTACCAATTATTATGTTAAGATTAAAGACGCAATTTTAATACCCTAAATCGAATAATTTTCCGAAAATGTTCAGTTTATATTTATGAAAGTTTCACTAGACTTTTGGTTTCATAAAATGACACGTTTTTTTTTCATTTCAATTTTACGGTAACTATTTAATCCTTACAACCATTTTGTGGGCAATCTTTTAGTTACGCTGCAGAAAGGTTTCGTAACACCATATTTTATAATCAAGACGAACATCGAAAAATTTGCTGTTGCATCGAAAATGTTTTTGAATGTTAAGTTCACGTAACCTCTCTTGCTTTATTTAAAAAAATAATCAAAACAAATACAGTCGTTTAGCAGTTAATAATGTGTATGTTGTATAATTAATCTGAAATATTTACAATTTATTGCCAAATGATTCATAATAGTTATTTTTATAATATTACTTATTCTCGTGCTATGACGTACTGAACAATGAAGGAAAACATTGTTTTAAAATATGTCTAACATAATAACAAGAGTTAATGTCTTACCGAGGTCGGTGTTTCATATATATATATATATATATATATATATTTACATATTCCGTATGTGCAGAAGATAAGCGGAACAATCGAGTATTATGTATCAATTCTTGAGTTTTGATGTTTGTACAGTTTTGTTAAGTTAAATTTTAATATATAACTTAAGGTGTATACACTGATCGTAATTCTATAAATATAATAACGAACATTAATAAATTATCTATATAAAAAAAGATTGTTAGATACGATGAGGCTAAACATTTCGAAAAATATATACTTTTGTAAGAAATAAAATAAAATATATACTTCTAGATCTCGACAACAGCGCCACCTACCGTGTCTAAACATAGGTAAACACGATCTGATGATCGTGTAAGCAAAAAAAAAGTCGAGGCAGTCATAAGGACTGCCGACAGAAGTGAAAACTCAAAACAATGAAATAAATGTGTTCTCTTTTGAATTTACGTATTAATTATAGAGTGAATGACAATATTTAAATTTTAGCATTGGTTTATTAAAATTATTAACATTAGTGTGATTTTCATATGTACTAGCACTCGGAACAATAATTATATACAATTTCTATTAAGCAATGAAACTTATGATGAACTGCAAAATATCAATATTACAAGTACACAAGCCCCTATACTACGCGTCGTTGGTCTGACGCAAGCCACGCAGCGCAATACGACCGGTCATTCTTACGAAGCATGCCATGACGCGAAATTATAAATTTATCTCCTGCATAAAATACCGCTCAACGCGCCTAAAGAAGTTTTCGCTTTTAAAATCAAGATCGGCCAAGCCACACAAGGAACACACTACAAGGAGTAGAAAAATTACAAATACGCACATCTAAATTTTATATATATAAAAACTAATTGTTAAAGGAGCCGTTGTGTTAATTCCCATATGGCTGTATAGAGCTTCCGCATAATCGAGTCCCAATTCTGAGCATGTATATGGCTATTACGATCGTTAGTATTGTCTTGAGTCTGGCTCTCTGTTACGTTAATCCAATTAACTAAAATGGTTTGCATTTAAACTAAATTTCAGATGTACAGGGAATTTAGGACGTACTACACAAAATTAAACTCAAAATGCTATATTATTTTAATCAAATCTACTTATAAGTTATAAACCATAATAACGTATATAATTTTTTATCATCATCTTACTCTTATCCCATCTAAATAAGGTCGGTTTAATATGTTTTCCTGCTCTACTCTATCAGATGTCATCTCTGTATTCACAACTGTTATACACATATCATGTCTCACATAATCCATCCATTCCTTTTTCGGTCTTCCTCTACTCTTATCCACCATCATATTTAAAACTTTTCTAGGTACATGGTTTTCATCTCTCCTCATGACATGCTCATACAAAGCTAACCCTTTACTCCTCGTCTTCTCTACCACTCATGCTATTTTCAACTCCCTTATCAGAGTATATCAATACTCATTCTTAATTAATAGTATTATTCTCTTCTTGATTGATTCTTGATCCGGTGGTAGTATTTGACGTTCATAAGTGCCTTATTAGGGCCTAAACTGAATAAAGTATTTTTGATTTGATTTGATTGATTTTTCTTGTATTGTTTATGAGTTTTATTGTATGACCATAAACACGTCTGGTATTAAATGACAATCTGGCTTATGATATTATAATATGCTATATCTAGATGAGTGTCTCTCAACTCTCAGCTGAGGGAACGCATCTACAAGTGCTTGGCGACAAATTTCCAACTTTAAGGTCGATGGTAATTAGATAGTTATTGGAAAAACTCCTATCACCGTGGTATGGTATGACACGATATTTTCGTCACTCTGCGCTCACTGTAAGATTTATCTTTATATTATATTTAAATTTTATGAGTGTTAAATCCAGTTTCCACCATTTAGTGAGGCTACAGACTTGTGATACCTTTCCCTAGTTCCTCGTTTGCCGTGAACATTACAAAGTTGTAGGTTAGAGTGGTATCTTTATTTTGTATTCTAGTAAGTGAGCTTCTGGTTTGCGATAACGACCAGTTTATTGCGAATGCATCGGTTTATGTGCTTCTAAACTGTATTACGTTTACGTGTTGGGATTATTCTGGACACTTGTACAATGTTGCGGTATGTTTTACGATCGCAAATACCACCTCACAGAAGGCACAGAGTTGCGATGTCGTCAGGCAGTATCCTTATTCTGAAAGAATTCATTCCAACAATCGTCTAAGCAACGTCCGTAATTGCGTCTAAACGCCAACTCTCTCCTATGCTTAAAGTTATCAGTTTCGTGTACGTCTCTTATATGGGATTGATTTTGATAGTTATCAGGTCGTTTGACAATAAGGTCGCATGCTGGTAGGATTTTTTATAATAATATCTTGGCTAAGTACTAATTTGAAATCCAAAACCTGACACCAAATACACTACACGTATTCCGGTAGCTGAACTTAATAGTCAGTCCGCATCTAGATTCAGCGCATAACTATTTTAGGCCACATCATTTTTTAATACCAGGTGAGATGGTGATCAAACGTTTAAGTGATCTCACAAATATTTACTAAACCTTATGGTAGCTTAAATTAAAAAAAAAAGTATATTTATTTTCCCGAACATGGTACAAATGTTGACAATATATAGGTATACATTACATTAATAATGTTCAACACCTACGTGTTTTAATTTAATATAAATGGTTTTCATGCTATCCGTTTTATTATAACAAGCCAATACATTAGAGTTGCTTGCTGCAAGAAATTAACTTTTAAATCTTCCAACTGTTCACCACGAATATTGATAAGCGTAGGCATCGGAACACAGAGAATGTAACAAACAGGTTATTCAAATTTTATCGCAACAATACGAGTTTCAATCTTCCAATCTATACATATAATAAGAATGTAAACCTAAAGTGTCTGTACTTTTTAAATTTTTGTGAAAAAAATTATTGCAGGTGTCTTGGAATAAATAATAAAATACATTTCAATAATTTTTAGAAATGTTTGTCCGTCAGTCTATTTATTTGAACACGCATCACTAAAGTACTGCGTTCAGAATAAAACCTAAAAGAAAATCATGAAATCGAGTAATGTTTAGTCTTGGTTTCATTAAAATCGGTTCACTCTATCAAAAGTTATTGTAATTTTAATAACGAAGCGACTTAAGTATGAGAGAAAATTAGATAAATAAATGGATTTGATACATTCAAATGAATTTATTAATAATCCTTTTCTTACATAAGGTTCTACGCGGACGGAGTCACGGGCACAGCTAGTCAGATAATAAATTTTACCTACAGTAACAAAATAGGAAAAGACATAGAGTGTTAACTAGATTGATATAATAATTTACACTTGTAACGCAATTTAAAAGAAGTATTGATTTCAAGTGTTGATATTAATTAATATTATTTCTTAAAATGATTTATGTTACTCTATGTTAGTTCGACTTCTTGCAACTAAGGATGTCTATTAAATTATAATAGTTCGAACAAAGTGAAAATATGTATCTTTACTATAGAGAGTGTTTTGTAAAACAAAATATTATCTTTTCCTTCACGCTGAAATCTCTCCAGAGGTATCAAGATCGCTTCAGTATATATTCCGCAGAATGTATTTTATTCCGATTTCATTTTTAGAATTTTGCACTCGAACGTTCTACTACGAACTTTGAACTCTAAAGTAAATCCAAATTAGCTTTGTTAAGGCTAGGTATAATGAATGTCGAATATTTTTGAAACTCATTTTGGTTTTTGATATTCGTTTTTTTAAATAAGTATATACATTTATATAGTTCAGTTGCGGACTATTTTTAAAATGAAAAGTTGCCATTAATTCTTAATCCCTATGGAAATTATGGCATCTAGCTTACATGATAGTTTGAAGAGACCTCAATATGTTACAGTAGAATGTGTTCAACATATGTTCAGACCCATTGGCATAACTATTGGGTGGCTGAAGTGGGAAAATACTGTGAGCCCCGAGCTTAATGGAGTCTGGCCCGACAGGCCGCGAGTTCACAGGTAACTACTTCAATGGTTTAATTAGAAACTTAAAGTACAACGTGGCGATTTTTATTCAGGTCCCATCCAATGAATCTGCGACGGGTCTCAGTTGACGCCACTGTTAGTCCTTATAGATTTGAAACACCAATCAAAATATGTCGGTGATCTGCTCAGATAACCTAAATAAGAACTTATATAATATTTGTCGAGCCAACAAAGCTAGTGGCATACACAACAGATTTGTATAATACCCTATCACAGTATACTTTGGGGTAAATATATATTTTTTGTAATATATCCACGCTTATACGTTTCACGTGCCCGGATTAAACTCCACGGGAAAGTCCACTGTACTTATCTTACCTTTTTAATGCGATTTGCCCGTGCTTCACATAAATATCAATGATATCACATTACTAACCGTATTTAGTTCACTTAATGTTCTATCTGATTTATTATAGCTAGTTTATACACTGATTAGCTTCTGCCCGCGACATCATCCGAGTGGAATAGTTAATTTACGCTAACGCTAACTTACTCGCGACTACGTTTACGGAGAAAGTGAAAATATTTGTAAATAATACGTAGGTTAACCCCGATTTTGAAACCTTTTTACTGGTGCTCCGTTCCTATTTGTCTTAGCGTGTTGATGTATAGCCTATAGCTTTCTTCGATAAACGAGCTATCTAATGAGGAAATATTTTTTTAAATCGGACCAGCAATTCCTGAGATTAGCGCTTTCAAGCAAACAAACTCTTTAGCTTTATAATATTAATATAGACAAATAAACGAAATCAACAAAAATAATTTGTAATTACGTATTGTTTATTAGAAAATACAATAATACTATGAACAAGTTATAGTTTATTTTGAATACAAATAAGGATTGTTATGTTATAAAAGCGCGTACCCGAGTGCGTTTATGTTTGCCGGCATGCTTGTTTACTTATTACTCTCTGTTCGTAGAAATACATTAAGCCGTTACAATCCGTTAAAACATTTACAAGAGTGCATTTGGCTATTTTCGATAACCACAAATAATGTTTGATTCACACTCGAGAGCATGAAATGAGCGCATGACGTTAACAGTAAAGTACGTTACGTGGCGGCGCGTACCTAACAAATTGAATTTACACTAAACTTACCGACCCATTAACTTCCGCTGTAATATTGATTACCGACGTGTCTGTGTACCGTCCGGGCGTCGTCAGGCCATTATCGACGATATTCAGGTTATTCAAAATCTAATAAAGCGCTTGTGATCGCTATCATACCACTTAGGGAACGGTTCGGTTCGAGAATAGGTTCGTTCACAGTTTACGTTATTTAATTTCTCAATATGTTAAGAATAACCGCTTGAATACTTTTAATTACTGTTAAAAAAGGAATACACTTTAAAATGTAAACGTTAAATATTTACATTTTTATTTAAATAAAATTAGTAAAAACACAGCTAATTTCATAAATTACGTATAGAGCATTAAATATTTTTTTCTACTTAGTTTTGGTGATACGAGTTTTCTTCACGATTCCGTGCTGTCGCAAAATTTTTATACATAATTGTATTCAATAATAAGTATTACAACTTATTGTTTATTATTTATTAATACACATTTTAAATCAAAGGTGGTAGAATGGTAGCGTGTTTGAACATCGTGTTGTTCGAGTTAGGTTCGAATTCGTACAATGAGCCTTTCGCTGAAGGTAGATATTTTGATGAAAACATAGCATGACGGTAAAGGCTTTTATAATGTAGCCCTGTCTAGATACTACCTTTAGGATGACATTTATCACCAAGTATTTATAGATGAGTTCTGGGGACTGCTATTAAAAGTCAGTTTTTACGTAATATCAGATTAGATTGTAGATTAAATTCGGCACAGTTATTATATTAAATTTTCGCTGTAATGTATGTTAAATAAAATTTAAAATAGGTTAATAATAATATTAAGATCTCTACCGAAAATTTTGATAAAATTATAGTAAAATGTTGTGACGTTTGAACGAACCTCTTTTTACAAGACGACGTCTTGTCTTAGTCCGGAGAACGTCTTTGTAAATTTGCTTGCTTGACACTTTACCTAATTCTGTTTAGTAAGTGCTGTTAAAATGTTTAATTTATGTTAAGACTAGCTGATATCAGCTTTGGTATACATAGAATGAACTTTTACTTTAAAAAATCGCATAGGTTCAATGGAATCCAAAATATGAGTATCCTCGAACCATATACGAATAAAAAAACTCATCAGTTATAGTCCTAATAGATTTGAAAAAATTTTACTTCATTATATAGATAATAAAATCTAAAAAAGGGAATTCCAGTAAAATTAATAAAATTCAAGCCAGTCATAATGGCCGCCGACAGTAATGGAAACTCAAAATAATAGAATAACTGTGATATCTTTGAAATGTATAAATTATTTATAATTCATAATTTGTACATTGAAGTTGTTATCATGGTTTCCACATCTATTGACACTCCGAACAATAATTATGTACATTTTTCTACAGTTTATTTATTAATCAAGTATATTATGGTCAGCACAATCACAATACAAAACATAAATATTAGATGTGTGTACATCTAATATACATATGTGTACGCTATACTACGCGTAGCCTGGCTGACACAAGCCGCGCAAGCGCGATACCACCGGTCACGATAGTAGCATATCCCTGACGCGAAACTATAACTTTTTATTCTGCTAAAAATACGGCTCGACTCTCCTAAAGAAGTTTTCACTTCAAAAAAACCTTCTAATTTTATTTATGTTTCACAAGCAGTGGTTAGAACAGAATTCCATAACTCAATTTTCCTTGTGTTTTTTTTTGTTCCGGTCAACGATGTGTGCCTAGCGTCTACAATCTCACGAAATATTACCCGAACCTGTTATTATCCACGATGTACGGCCTTATTTGAATACCGGAAACGGGGCGTTGCGGACGAATCGCCCTTTTGTGTGAAACCCCTTTTTTCACGCCTAATTTCATAACTAGGTGGACGGTTGTTATCTGCAAAAACATCCTGTTTATTACGAACAACTGTATTTATAATTTCGCTTGTAATTATTTCTGTGTATGAAGTGTTTAAAATAAACTAAAATGTCTTCAGTACTTGACTTACAATATAGATAAATGGTGATTTTTGATATTGACTGAGTGCCTTAGGCGGCTCGCCTTGGAAGTTTGGTGAAACCGTAAAGACCTGTCAGTCCGGTCAGCGTAGTCTAAAAAAATGTCTGTTATTGGTTAAGGCTATATTCTCCGTAACTGCTGGACTTGTTTAAATTAGATCTTTACTGATGGATAAGGAGTTTTTCATTCTATTGGCTAGGCTAAATGACACCATGTTTCACCGTACGAGCCAAGCAGTAAATATATAATTTAATTAAAAAATCTTTATTTAATTTTGGCCCTGAGAAGGCACTTATGAACGTCAAAACTACCGCCGGACGTAATAACCGCTAAAAAGTCAATAAGGGTTAAGTAGTAATGTAGAAAAATTTAAAATAATAAGAGAGATAAACAAAATAAATGAAACATATAGTTTCCGCGAGACAACACAACTAGATCGAGACCAAGTTGCGGACACTAGCTAGATATTAATAGATAGCTAGATAATTTTGTAAAATAACTTATATATTCTGTTCCTCCAGCATCGTAAATGTTAATAGCAATGTAAAAATAATTAGTAAATCATAGCCTGTGACGCCTCTCAGGTTTTTTTTAACAGACAGATTATTTTAGAATTACTTCAATAACATAGTTTCAAAGATTAAAAAGCTAAACCTCCCACAAACATCACAAACATCGCAATGAATTAACTTTAAAAACCCTCCAAATCAAAATAAAAACGTTTACTCGAAAACTAATAAAAAAAATAAATTAATGTAGTGCGTAGAAAGTTACAAGAAACTTGTTGTAACAAGAAATTATTACTGTGTGTGTTTGAATGTCATGAGAACCGACTCGAATATAGTACCGTTCGATATAAATACTACAACAATAGAAAAATGTGTGTTTGTTTACAGTAAGAGAAGCATATATTCATTTAGTAAAACGAATAGTTTGAATTGCTCTCGACGAAGCGAACGTGAAACGTATAAAAATTCAGTATCAAAAGTTAAATCGGAAAATAAAGTTGAACTATTCGAAACTTTGTTAAGTTGTTTACCAACAAACCCGGTACTCGTGCGAACTGACGTAGAGTACTGCGCGCGACAGAGAATGCGATGGAATTCGTGTTTTATCGATTCTTCTACTACGCGGTGTTGTTGAAGCCTTTAGACACGATGCCTAGCTTCTTTGAATTGTATGGATTGGTATTTAACGAAATACTCGATTGTCAGGTATTTTTTTACACTTCTTTTTTATTCAATTCTATTGAGTATAAAACTTTATTATTATTTTTAACGTATACACAGAGGTAGGTTCTGAACTCAACTTTTTGGTAGTATTGTTTGACGTGGTACTTGAAGAACGGTAATCTGGTTTACGATCTTGTACCTAATATTATTACCTAAAAGATTTATTAGTCCTACTGAATCTAGTACACGGTATGGCTTAGTTTGTGTTCTTATTTAGTATAACAATTAAAGACATGATCTTAAGTAGATTTGTGAATATATTACATAATCGAATATGGATTTGCTAAGTTAATTCTCACTAACCAACTGAACCGGGTAACGTAAGTTTTTTTTAAGTATCAGGTATATATGTACGCCTGTAGATAAAATTCGATATACTATTTCGAGTAGACGTCCACAATTCTATTTAAGTTAATAAAATGGGCCTACTTGATTGATGTTTTAAAGAATAATAAATATTTTTATAATAGTATATATACTATTAAAATGTAAGTGTATATACTTATGATGATTTCTCTGACTTTATATCATCACGCTAATACCAATAGCGGAGCACTAATGAAGAATATTTCAAAATCTGGGGTTTTTTCCTCTTGAGAGCTTCCGCTGCGTGTTAGCATTAGCCCAAAATAACTATTCCACGCGGCCGATATCGCGGGCAGAGGTTAGTTAAATATAAAGTTACTAAATTTATATAGTATTACGTATTATAACCACAAGATACTTAGGAATTTTTTACGCAAATTATATTATTTCTTACATATTTTAAAATGTTTTGCTTCTTATGTACATAAAATATACTTTTGTGATCATAAACAACGCGGATGAAGTCGCGAGTATCAACTAGTTTATTCATAATCGTCTTGAGCGTTCTTGCCTTGAATGTTTCCTATATAAATACTAGAAGTAAAAAAAGATTGAATGCATTATTTTACACGTATATATCCTTTTCTGTTACAGTATCAAATTTAATTTAAATACTAACAGTTAGTGTTAGTGATTGATTTATCACATGTACACTGAAAACAGTATACTGTGTAGCAATAACGAAGCGCCAGAACGCATACCGTTCGCTACTTGTGGTAAATTACACCGGACAATTATGATACCGCACAATAACGCTATTGTGTTCGTGTCAGTACATAATATCAAAATGTTACGGGTGAATTCGTAATATTCGACATTTAAAAAAGGCCGAGAATGTATTATTATGGTGTTACTTGTGTGAATATTCTGGTTTACTTATGTTTACATATAGATAACAATTAATTACGCTGTTGTGTTGTTTTACAACAGATGTTATTATAAACGTATTTATTATTCTTCTGTTGGGTAATAAAAAAATAACAGATAATCAACAGCAGAATAATTATGTTTATGATAATGTAATAAATAATATATAAATACATTGCCAAAAAAAAACGGGTTATATAATAAACGGTTATAACAGAGTGGTATGTTAGTGGCATATGATTGATTTGTCATTATTATATCATAGAACATTGTAGCGACTCGTTTCGATTCCGAACGTATTACAGCCAGACACGACAAGTAGAAAAATTATATAATTAAATGAGCTCTTCCTTTCAGCACTAATTCTTTTGTCCAGATTTTAGTTTCAAATTGAAAAAATCGTAATTCTGCAAAGATCCTTTCAATAGAGGGCAACTCTGCTCGTGTAATCACTTGGGTCTCTTGATTAACCTCTACTCTAGTAAAACGAGAGTAGAACACCAAAATGCGTTTAACACATTTCCGAAGTGTCTTTTTTTAGGGAAAACCAATTTCCGCCGCGTTCATCCGGCGAACGGCAACCGAGCTAACGAGATTCTGGTTTTGTTGTTTAGTGTCTGACATCAATCCGGTCGTCAATATTGAATCCATTTATGCATTTACAGTTTACATCAAGAATGTTATTTCTGTACAGTTATATTTAATTTAAGATTTAACTACAATTACATTACATAATATAATAATTTACGATAAACTGTAAAAGGTATCCCGCAAGTAAAATTAAAAATATACAAGGAATTCAACAGGCATATAGAGACTTTCTCGTACTGAATATTATAATTATGAAAATAATACAATTATTATTATGATATACACTTTTGCTGATAGATTATTTAAAAAACAAGTGCAAAAAGCAAATTCAAAACTACTTTATTCAGATTATGCCCTATAGAAGCACTTAGGAAGGTTACAGTACTGTACAGTACCGCTGATTTGAATAACATCTTGTTATCGAAAAGAGCTGGTACAAAACTAGATTGACTTTATCATTTCTTGTATAATTTTTTTAAAATAAAACAATAAAGAAAGTAATTTTCAGACATAATATTGTAAACTTACGACCGGAAATTGTTATGATCATGAAAGTATATTGAATACGATTTATCAATTGCTTATGACGTTTTAAATAGAAATATTATAAACGAATATTTAATTATGAATACGAAGAGTTGTTATAAAGCAAAAATATATAGTTGAATTTCATTTATTTATACGACGAAGTCGAAAATTTGTATAAAAATGGTAATATTATTAATGTTATCTCAACGTGAGATTGGATTATGATAAAATTGCAAGTATAACTTCGCGATAGTTAATTCTAAACTTACAAGAATGTTACTTCTTACTAAAAATTTGACCATCGACCTTTTAAATTTAAAAGGACAGTTAAACACATTTTACATTCATGACTATTTTAAACAACATTTAGTAAATTATATTTCCACATTCTTAATTATATTTGCCATCTCGTTTTCTTTTCTATACGTTAATTTTAGTTTTTATAAATGAATTCATTATCACTTTTTCATTCATTCTTATTCTATTTGTTTTTCTTTGTTTAATATTTTATCTCAATATTTACTGTTATATTTTTTTTTTAAATTAATGTTAATAGTGTAAGTCGTATCTACATGATAAAGCGTTGTAGGTTTTCAGTCTAGCTTGCTCCTTCTTATTATTGTTATTATGTTATTAATTCGAAGTGTGAACTGTTACTTTATTCACATTTGTAAACAAATACGACGAAAACGTAAAAAAGACGCTGATTGGTCTTGGCTTTTAGACGTCCGAATATTTATCACAATGGACGAATTTGCAATGTGTCCGTAACATCGTGGCACATTAGCTCGGTGAGTAATCAGTGAGTCAAGCATATCTAGAGT
The DNA here is from genome assembly GCA_036509395.1 of Antheraea yamamai. Classification (NCBI taxonomy): domain Eukaryota; kingdom Metazoa; phylum Arthropoda; class Insecta; order Lepidoptera; family Saturniidae; genus Antheraea; species Antheraea yamamai. The sequence goes on along the minus strand of AP028424.1, from coordinate 1,911,341 downwards.
AAATAGCATAGATTATGCAACGCTCCGAGTTGATGAATGGATACGAGAGTACAACCTCGGATAGTGTTAATGTGTTGTTACATTTAATTGTAATACATGTGTTCATTTCTATGTTTTAATATTCATCTTTTATATACCAGTGAAATATAAAACAGTTAACAGTATACTCATATACTTTTTTAATTGTTTATTAGTTCGAAAGAAAGAATGGAACGTTCGTTCTCTCGACTATTTGAAAAATAGGTTCGTTTAGTTATTTCTTTTATCTCTTCTATTCTATTCTCATACGTTTATTGTATCAAATCAGAAGTCAGATTGCCGTTATGATTGTCTAATATCAAAATGTGGTGTTTTTATACTTTATCGGTGTTATTACAAAAAAGTAAAATACGTATTGAATACTTGCTTTAAAAAGGTTTCGAATTAAATGCACCGCGGTCGCTGAATGTTCGCCATCTTGCTCTTTTGTCTCGCTTTGGTTACGTTAGGTTAGACTTGCGAAAAACAGACTGGACTAGAGAGGACTGGCTCTCAAATTACCGGAATACACCAATAGGTGCTTGGCGATAGATATTCCACTTGAACCCTCACAAAAAAATCATCAAAATCTGTCCAGCCGTTTAGGAGGAATTATATTACATTCAGTCACATATACGCGGACAGAAGAATTATATATATAAAGATTAGAATTTGTTGTGTCTGTATATAAAAATGTTCCTATGAAGATACTTGTACTGTATCTATAACTGTGAAGTAATTGTACATATCAAAGCACCATAGAATTAATATGAACCGTTTAGGCACTTATGTTGAAATTATATTATACCCACGTGAAGCAGAAGCATGTCGATTGCTTAGTGATATAGCGATAAATAAATACATTCTTAATAATCTAATGTATGCGTAAAAACTTAGATAATCTGGATTTAGTAAAAGAACAACATAATTGAAATACTAGAAATAATAAAAAACTGGTAATTCCATGTTTCAGCCTCACTAAGAACAGGTTTTTAGGAAATAGTGTTGTTTTATAAAAAACGTCCCGATGCACATTACCGATTTGCCGGACAGTGAGTTCAAGCACCATGTCAAGGGCGATTTAATGTCTAAAGGCTATTATAGGGTAGATCAATATGTGAACGATGGTGACGTCTGGAAATTATACCTTTCTCGGTGCAACCACCAAAAATGAATGTAAACTATTTATGTTTGTAAAAATATGTATCATGAAAGGATAAACTAGATCGAGTTTCTTGCCGTTTCTTCTCCATGACTGGGTTATTTTCCGAACCGGTTGTAGCTTAGATGTTCATAAGCATCTTCTCAGGGCCTAAATTTAATAAATTATTTTTGATTTTGATAAAGCGCTTAAAATTGATGTATTGTAATACGTCACACGATATACTTATTCTGTTTTTGTTTCTTTTTCAGGTATGTTGCTTGCTGATATGGGGCTATGAATTACGAGGTTTGTTACTTTTTCTTTAATGTAACGAATGTGGATATTGTTTATGCAGCGGCTCTTGCAGCAGTGCGCATCTATGTTGTAGCGGTCTTACCATACTCGAGACATATTTAACAAGCTGAGCGCCGTAAGTCTTTTTCTCTTTACATATAAGAAAAATATAATAATAAATTTGGCAATAAACGATTGGTGGATTCACAAATTTCTTAATTTTTTATTGAAATTACACATTTATGTTCATCTTAACATGTTTGAATGGTGTTCAGAAGAAACCCGGTCTCATTGATAAAAAAAGATATAAAGATTTCTAGACTTGTTAAAGTTTATAGGAAATGATAAAAAAAATAAGTTCCCGTACTCAATATAATCGAAGTGCTTAATCAAATAAATAATATATGTTGGTACTGACCATCCACATAAAATTTGTGATTTATCATCGCTAGTACTAATTAGATGAAAATCAGCGTTTAATAAATCACCATGAAAATCGACACACGCAATTGTTGTTTTCATAATGAAGAGTAGTTATACATTTTGTTATAACTCGACACTGGATGACCGGGCTGGGCTAACTTTTATGTCATTCAACGAATCACCACATTTTTTGAATGCACAGATATCTGAATACGGATAAAACAATTAATAATAACAGCACGAACGAAAAACTGTACTAGAGTATATAGTTTATATAGGCATATAAAAAATAGTAACTAAAAATTCATAATTGCAATAGCCCTACTTAATGAATATAAATAAAAGCTCTATCATTATTTACAACACACGTGAACATACAAAGTATATAAATAAATAAATAGTGAATAAAATTGCACAGGTTGTAAAAGATTCAGCACGAGTTATTTAAACCATAGCTGTTTTAATACGATATAGCAGTGAAATTATTTTTGTCGCTGCTATACGTTAAATAAACCTCTGTTATATTTCAATACAGAAACTGATTACTCACGGAGCTCCTATCCCAGCGACCTTGTTTTAACTCAATATATAACAAACCTGTCAATTCTATTATAGATACAATTTGAATTCATAATGTTACATGAAAATAAGTAATGATACAAATTCGTAATTATCATAAATAGCATTTTATTTTTCATTTGTTATAAAAAATAACAGTGATAAATGAAGACAATGACAAGATGAAATTGAACAAAACTAGTTCAAGTAGTAATTAGCCGCGACGGGCGTCATGTTTGTTAAGACCTATCGATATATCTAATTATCTATAATATTACCACCGTGTTAGCTTAGTTTATTGGAACATTAGACAACTCAGTGTAATTGGGGATTACAGCTGCTAAAATATTTATACTTCTATGTTTTACCTACAAACAATCTTATAGGTACTTTAAGTTCAATTGCTTGCAATTTTTTATTACCCCCTAATTAATAGCATTACATCACATCACCCTGTAAAAGACCCACTGTGCGGTCACAGGCCTCTTCCCGAAGGAGGATATGGGCATAATCACCACGGCAGCCCATGACGTATTGGCGATTTCAAACTCGTAAGAAATCCAGTTCTGTTTTCCCATATACCACTTGGTACTCTGAGAACATTTCTCAGGTACAGGTGTCCTCGCGATCTTTTCCTTCATCGTCAGTCGATAGTGTTACCAATATAAATTAGTAAATGTATGCGAATTTGAAAATTTTCGTTGGTTCCGGTATTTCGAACCTGTGGTCATCGAATTGTCATTCCACCGGTCAAATCACTCGACCATCACGACGAATATACCTTTCATTACCATTATTAATTAAAAACATAATAATTGTCGTAATATCTTATGAGTATAATTAGCGGGCCCGGCGGACGTTGTCCTGTACTGATATTAAAAAATATATATCCTAGAATCAGATTTCAGCACTACCTTTCGGGTCCAATTGTGAATTTAAACTATTCTCGAATCCACTGGAACACACAAAAAATTTCATCAAGATCGCTCCAGTCGTTTCGGACGAGTTCAGTCACACACACACTTAAAGATATATTTTTTTAAATATAATTTATTTGCTATTATGTATTCAGACTCATATTCATAGAGTATTTAATTGCGTTGTAAGAATTTCGACTTGATTTAAGACGATTAAAATGTGTAAAAATATTTTGTTGTTATATTAACACATATAACGTCTGACATGCGTTCAAAGTACACGCACACTCTATTTTATGCTAATTATTTTAATTTTTAGTTTTATTTCTGTGACTACTAACTTAGTGCATTGCGCTTTACATACGTCATACCCATAGCAGTAATGTTACATAAATAAAAATAATGTATCTTTCGTGTAATGTATTTGAACTCAAATAGCAGTCGGCATTAATACTATCACTTTACGAAGTGAAAGTGTTTTAAAAGAGTTGTAATGTACAAAAGAAAATCTCACTACAAAAGACGATATTTCGCAGACATTTTCTTTCTATAACAATCGCCTAAACACTATCGCGTAAGACCCCGCTACAGACGTTATATCGGATGACAACGTTTTCTAACATAGAATACGCGAACACAGATTTCGCTTTCAATATAGCTTCTGAAAGAATGATACTTTAATATTTATTTCATACTTTTTTTATAATTCTCCATTAGCGAATGTGAAATGGGGAAAAGTAGAATCGTATAAAGATAATAAAGTAAATTGAAAGTTAAATATAGCAGTGTCATCATTTATAAATTCAAACGAATTCAGGGACTGCTGCTAGTAAATCTATTTAGAGTCGTATGTAGGATGACGTCACTGACTAATCTTTGTGATTTCGGTACTCGGATCCGAATGCGAATAGCGGTCGTAATGGTTTCAAAATAACACTATTTGTCACATTTACGCGACGCCTGAGCGACTGATTTACACGTTTCGTTTTTGTATTATTCGGGTAAACATATCGAGACGTGTTTGTGGTGACGCGAACGGTTTAACCAAAAAAATCAGTTTCGGACGTGTCGAAGTTATTATATTATACTAGCGCGCCCGGCGGACGTTGTCCTACCTCGATAATAAAAACAAGCCTAAATTTCAACCGCAGCGCCACCTACCTGGTCTAGTTGTAAATCTAAACCATACTTGAATCCACCTGAATACACAATTTTTTTTAATAAAATCTGTTCAGCCATTTAGGAGTTCATTCACATACACACAGACAGAAGAATTACATATATAGAATACAATCTTCGCTAATTCTTAAATCGTTTCAGTAATGACGATGACACCGCTTCGTGCGAGGATTGTCTTATGGTGAATTGGGAGTGTTCATAAATTATGTAAAGGGATCAGGGGTTGAAGGGGTCTAACCGAATATCACTAGTTCTCACGTAGAGGGAGGTTTCTGCATATATCAGTTTTTATCAGCAAAATAGTGTAAAAATGTGAAAAATCAGATTATTTTAAAGTAAAACATGTTTCTACACTTAAATATGTCGAAATCTGACACAATTATGCTATATATAATAACTAGCGGACCGGGCGGACGTTGTCCTGCCTTGAAAACAAAAAAAATCCTAAAAGTCGATCGCAGCGCCACCTGCCGGGTCCAATTGTGAATCTAAACCATTCTCGAATCTCCACGAACACACACAAAAAATTTCATCAAAATCGGTCCAGTCGTTTAGGAGGAGTTCAGTCACATACACACGCACACAAGAAATATATATATTAAGATTTCCACGAGTATATGTTAAGTTATTTAGTAACGATATATAGAAATGTAATGCAACAATCATTGGAAATAAGTGTAATAATAGTAAAAAAAGTAGAAATAATAAAGCAAAATGTGTTTTCCCAATAATTTCAACGCATTTATACTCAAAATTCAAATTTTGAAAAAAATCACGTAAGATTAGGGAAGGGGAATGGAGTATAGACAAATCTTACGACATCGCACCAAAGTACCACTAAAAGTACTTAATGGACGTCCCTATATGTAGAAGAGATGTCGTCAATCTCGTCAATCTAAAAAAAAAATATTGGTTGTCCGTAAAGTCGGTTTTCGGACGATATTTTACGCGATAACGTCGAAAAATTGCATACTTTTATGAAATGAATTATTCTATATAGGTATAGATAGATTCGTTACAAGCCGAACGCTTAGGCCGATCGCCTCTCTAACGCTTGTTCCGAGCTCTCGCTTGTACGCTCGGCTCAGGCGGAACGTGACAGTGAATCATGCTTTTTCGTGCGTGCAGCCGGCATTCGTCGATTTATAAGAAGTTAAAAAAACAAATTACAGATAATTAGATATTATTCCCGTCCAATCCTTAATAATAAAATAATGTAAACTAATTCCTCGACTTCAGAATCTATTTTTATATTTACTGGCTTTAATTTCTTTACCGAGTAAGTTTTCAAGGTCGATGGGCCAAAGTTTGTATTGAAACTTGAATGAATGGATGCAATTCTATTTTCAAACACGTTCAAACGTTTTGTTTTTTGGTTTTGGCTATTTCAATGAAGTGAAAACTTCTATAGGCGCGATGAGCGGTATTTTTGACAGGAGATAATTTTATAACTTCGCGTCATAACATACTAGTAAGCGTGATCGGCCGTATTGCGCTTGCGCGGCTTGCGTCTGCCTAGCGACGTGTAGTATAGGCGCCTGTGTATATATAATATTGATATTTTGCAGCTCATCATACGTTTGATTCATTAATAGACTTTATAAAAATGTATATAATTATTGCTCCGAGTGTCAATAGATACGAAAACCACACTAATATTAATAATTTCAATAAACAAACTTTAAAATTTAAATTAAAATAAAATTAATCTATAAATTCAAAAGAGACACAGTTATTTTATCGTTTTGAGTTGTCACTTCTGTCGGAAGTCCTTATGACTATCTCGACTTTTTTTTCGGTATTTTCGATACAAACAGTACAAGTATTCGAAATATTTAATATGATACATTCTAATTTACACTTACTACAAAGAAGTCGGTGTAGTTACGTAACGGGATCGAAAATTCGGGTCAGTAGATATATTAGTGATCCGTATTATCGGTCAGCAGTGCTCCATATTACCTGGCGTCGGCAAACAATTTTATCAACTACCATGGTAACTTCTCACTTATAATTCAGTATTTTTTCCTACATAACAATATACATGTCTTTGTTACATGTTTTTCAATATCTTTGCTTGTGGTAGAGATTATTTAGCGTTGATTATTCATGGATATTTTAAATAAATTCACTATCTATTATTTAAAAAAAAGTGTGTGTGTACTTATGTACATGCGTTAGAAGTTATACTTCTTTGGCGTAACAAAATAAAAATCTTATGAAAAAAATTATTTTTCGCCTTATTCTACGTTTGTAGAAAAACGACACTAACAATAGAAAAAAGGTATTTAATACATTGAAAGTTTCAATACAAAGAAACAAAATGTTGACTATAGCTAACTTCAGGGTGTCGGTTTTTCGTGACGGTGTGCGCGCGCATCGCAAAAATTTACTCTCATTATTTTTCCCTAACGCGCCAAAAGAAGTATAACTTCAAAAACGAAATAGTAGAACTCTTAAAATTGTAGAATGGATATAGCTATTTGTATTTTGAATGTATGACTCGAATAAATAATAAGAGATTGAAATGAAATCAGTTTTTGTATCAACATTAATACATTTTGTAGTATCGTACTGTCGTACCGTCGGATAGTACCTTAAAATCATCACCATCAGCATGTAGGAAACCCACTGCATGGTCATAGGCCTCTTACCGAAGGAAGATATGGACATAATCACCACATCAGCTCACGACGTATTGGCGATTTCAAACTCTGAGAAATCCACAGTTTTTTGTTTTCCAATATTCAATACTACTTACTACAAGAACATTTCTCAGATTCAGGTATCTTCACGATGTTTTCTTTTACTGTCAGCCGATAGTGTTACCAATTTAAATTAGTAAATGCACACGAATTCTGAATATATTGTTGGTACATGCCGGGGTTCGAACCTGCAGATATCGGGTAAGATATTCCACTGGTCAAACCACGACTACCGTAAAATACTGAGTACAAATGTATGTTTAAAAAAATCGCATGTCGTATGCATGAATTGTTATTTATGCCATAAACGGCTCCACCGTTTTGTATCAAATTTCGTACATGGGAAGTACACTATTCTCCAATAGATAAGTTATAAAAATTGTCAATAATGATTTAAGGAAACGTAGAAAATATACACGTAAACGTTATACGTATTACAGCTTTGTAGCATAGCTACAGTTTACGTAACTCCAGGAAACTAAATATGAGCAGAATTCGCGCTTTGACGGAGGAAATTTAAAAACTATTTAAAACTGACTTGTGTCGTTATTTCATCCACTCTGCTCTCGGGAGCACTTTTATGCTAAATACGAATAAAATACTTTAATTTTGCGTTGAGTTACTTTTGCTCGCCGAATCGAATAAAAATAAGTCCCTACAGTCCAGATATACGAGTTTTATGTTAAATACTCCGCAAGCATAAAACTTCTGGCTTAGGTTATTTAAATAAGCTTCCGTAATAGGAATTTTTAATTGCTTATAAATTTCACGGTGTTTTGACCGATAGAAAAGAATGTTAAAAATATACCTGCCATCCTATAGTGTTTTTATCACGTGTGTTAAATAATAAGTGAATATAATTGATGTATGTTCTTAAAGTGAAAACTTCTTTAGGCGTGTTTAGCGGTATTTTTGCCAGGAGATAAATTTATTTGGCGGACGCGGGCACGTCTGACGCTCTGGCAGAATTTCGACCCGTGTGGTTGAGGCACATTGTACCGATATGCCTCCCACGATCGTCGGAGAGGGCAACTCTCGCTCTCCCCTGAGGGGTTTACGATTTTGACCCCTCAATCGCGACGAGGCCCCTGAGAAGGGGCCGACACCTGCTGGGGAGTAGACGCAGTGCTAGTTCGACAGCTCCTGTTCCCCGGCCAATAGGTGATTGAAGACACCATGAGGTTTTAGTTCATCAACTGCCCGGCTAGGATGGGAATCCGTATGGATTTCCTCGTGTAAAAAAAAGAAGATAAATATATGATTTCTCCTCATGACATGCTAGTAAGCGTGACCAACCGTACTGCGCGTGCGCGGCTTCCGTCAGACTAGCGACTAGCGTGTAACAGTTATTTACGAGATATGCTATGAATATCTGTGTACAATATCAAACAATTTTGAATCGAGTTAGAAACGAGTGCACTTGGTAATGCGCTAATATTGGAATTTGTACGGTCTCCCTGTGCAATGAGCCGGCGAATGCGATATGAAATCTCGTATACGAAATCCCAAAGCAATATTGGTTATGTTGTATTGCAAATATTGATTTTAAGTAAACAGTCGCGTTCCAGGAATTTATATTATTTATTTCCATCTTTATGTGCTCGAGGTCGTCGTGATATTCGCTGAAGCAATAATATTTCCACTTAGTTTTTGTTATATTATTTGGCGTTTCTACGTCCACATTATTAACCGTTGTTGTGATTTACAAGTAGTTTACTATTTAAAGTTAATGATATAAATAGTTGTGTATTTTTCATTTGAAAAAAAAAAATACCATAGGAGGCAAACGGACAGACGGGTCACCTGATGTTAAGTGATCACTGCCGTCCATAGTTTTTGTAAATTCAGTCAGAATTAACTTGTTACAGAATAAACTGATGTTATTCCTGTCGTAATTATATTAGGACAGCTATGGAATATTAAGAAATACGACAGATTTCTAGTAATAAAATCGAACAAGTGATAACGTTTTTCGATATTTTGGTAGTAACGCTGCAATAAACTCACGCGTGACTCTAGAAAGCTCGCTCATTCACCGGTGGCCAGCTAAAGGAACTTAGACCGTGTCGAACGATGCATACAAAAACCAGCATTAAGGACCTATGATTGCTGTTCCTGATTTAGCAATATATCTTTATTAAATATGTAATTTAAGTCGTGCTGGTCCAATGGTTTGACCGGTGGTATATCAATCCGATACCCGCAGGTACGAACCCCGGCATGCACTAACGAATTCTTCGAAATTCGCGTATATATTAACTTAAATTGGTTAAAGTATTAGGTGACGGTCAAGAAAAACATCGCGTAGAAACCTGAACTTGAGAAATGATTTTGTAGTACTGTATGTGGGAAAACTGTGGATTTCAGATTTTGAATTCGTCAATATGTCCTATGCTTGGGGTAATTATTCCCATAAGTTCCTTGACTTATGAACCTACAGTGGTGAATTCGTTACGAATGGGGCGAATGGTATCGAAGTTAATATATTATAGTTATTTAATCCGTGTTCGGGCTGATTAAACAAATATTTCTTTAAAACAAGTGCGTCAATCAGTTGCATGGTACCATGCTTCAGATAATAATGCCACTCATACTTTATATAAATAAAACGTGTAATCACAAGGTAACTTATTAAAATTATTGTAAAGGAAGTACTAGATTTTTTTTACAATCCATCTTCCATATTATTATTAGTGTCTTGCGCTAATTTCAATGTTCTGACAAGATAGAGATATTATGGCATCTCAGAATTCATGCTCCAATGTATTATTTCCTATCCATTTGTGCACACTAACCGAACTATATTTCGTAAAAAACAGTGTATTTTTTGTTAAAAGTTATTTAATTTTTTTAAACATTGTTACAAACTGACATCTAGTTTATCGATGTTTATGTCGACGAAACGTTATAAATAGTTTGTTGTAATATTTCAAAAGTCTAAAAGATATGAGCGGTTTCCTTAATTTAACACAATAAAAAACGTTTCAAGTATGAAGAGCCTGTATTAATACTAAAACAACACTGAAAGCGTTAAAATACATTATCCAAAAATGTCTGGCACTTCGAAATCTTGAAAAGCGTTTTGATGCGAGACCTTATAAAATTGGACGTTGTTACAGCAAATTAATTCACATTAAGATTAGGGTCATGGTCGCGTTATTAAGACTAAAAATAAGCGCGCAACACTTAAATTTATTTACAGTTTTGACTTTTAATCAAGTACGTTAGTATTTTAAGAAAAAAATAATGATAATAAATCTAGTTCTACTAGTAAACAAAGGGAAGCAAGATACGATCCAAAAACAATAGCAACTACTTTATTATTAACAATCCATCAGCAACCGTTGCTGTTGTATGGGTCTGAAAACCTCTCAGCATCCAGATATACGCTGTGTGATTACAAAATGCAACAAACTAATATAGTCACCATGAGGGGTTTCTAGTAACTATAACCTATGGCGATCCATACAGACTCAGTTGTCATGTTTTACCTTGTTACTTCTTATGTCTCATATAAAAATGATCTAACTAGTAGAGTATCTCGCACGTGTTTCATGCAAGTTAATTTTTCTTTAAAACTAAGTGGTCATTACGGTTCTGAATGAGTAAACTAACGAAGAAAATGAGACGGAAACTTTTGTTCACAGTTATTAAATAAAATTGCAACTACACGTCAATCTATCAATTCTAAATATTTTTAAAGATCATCAATTTCTCTCCTTCGCATACTCCTTTTTTACGTTTAGATTTTTGAAATCATATTTTTCACTTTCCATAAATGTCTTACAAACTTTATCGTCACAATTATAAACAACAAAAAAGAATTAGCCAAATGATTTTAGTTAAAGATGAAAGTTATGTGCTTACAAATATTCGACAATTTATTTATATATATAATTAGAGGGCCTGACGGACGTTGTTCTGCCTTGATAATAAAAACATCCTAAAATCCAACCGCAGTACCACCTATCGGGTCCAATTGTGAATCTAAACAATTCACCCGAACACTCACAAAAATTTAACATCAAAATCTAGTCATCCGTTTAGGTGGAGTACACCAGTACCAGTCACATACACTCGGACAGAAGATTTACATATATACATTTCCATACTTTAAAAGGTTTTAGAACTAACTTTACCTAAGGTTGATTTTAATAGTTTATTAGTATTTGTTTTGAAATTATTATTTTATATATTAAATGTGACCATGAACTATCACACGATTGAACGTTGTCACCCTTTAAACAGTCACCTGGTATAAAGAAGATATCAATGTTACTAAATTTCAGTTTCGTACTACTATCGAAACTACAATAAAACTGTAGAGCCGTCGTATCATTGAAATTATGAAAAACTCGTTACAGCTCATTTCATTAAACAAATGGTTTTCATTTAACAAAATCAATTCCAAGGAAAAATAATTATTTATTCGCGTTTAGGTTTTAAAACTCTAACCAGCTTAATACAGTTCGTAGAGAAGTTAAACGGTGGCACTTCATTAGTTGGATTTAGCAGACGCTTCGTGTTGCGGGCGTGAACTTTTGTTTGATTTTGCTACGTCCAGTACTAAATGGCTCGCCCCGTTGCTAATGAATCAAACAAGCTTTTTGATCATGGCCATAATTACACTAATCTAAACATTTTACACAAATATCTTTTATTATTCGAAAATGTGTTTAAAGAGCATACAAAGGCAGTAATATGAACAGTTAATATTATACTAGCTTATGCTCGCGACTTCGTGTGCGTGGAATAGTTACTATGGGCTAACGCTAAAACGCAGCGGAAGCGCTCAAAAGGAAAAAAAACCATTTCGAAACATTCTTCATTTTTTTTTTATATCATAGGAGGCAAACGAGCGGGTGGGTCACCTGATGTTAAGTGATCACCACTGTCCATAGACACTTGCAACACCAGAAGAGTCGCAAGTGCGTTGCCACCCTGTGTTTGTGGGAGTGGGAGTGGGGAAGAGGGGAGGGCGAGGGGAGGTGGATTATCTGGCGTTCTCACTGAATGAACAAAACGCAACAATGAAAGCACTGTTACTTGACGTGGGTGTTTCTGTGGGACGGGTGGTAGTACCCCGGGCTAGCTGACCCATTCATGCTGAAACCAGTAATAGCTTCAGCGTGGCTCTACCACCTCTAGAAATTATTTTTGGTGCTCCGCTCCTATTGGTTTAATGTGATGATATGTAGCCTATAAGCCTTCCTCGATAAATGAGCTATCTAACACTTGAAAATCGGACCAGTAGTTCCTGAGATTAGCGCGTTCAACCAAACAAACAAACCCTCCAGCTTTGTAATCCTAATATATATATTTCTTGTGTGCGTGTGTATGTGACTGAACTCCTCCTAAACGACTGGACCGATTTTGATGAAATTTTTTGTGTGTGTTCGAGTGGATCCGAGAATGGTTTAGATTCACAATTGGAACCGGTAGGTGGCGCTGCGATCGACTTTTAGGATTTTTCTTGTTTTCAAGGCAGGACAACGTCCGCCCGGTCCGCTAGTATTAGTATAGATTACTACTTTTCTCTTGTACTTAACTCGAGCCGTCAATAATATTATAATAACTTTTGATAGAGTGGATCGATTTTAATGAAACAAAGACTAAGTTACTCTCGAAGATATATGCCTTATGACTTTCTTGGTGAGGATGTATTGTGAACCTAGTCCTTTATCAGTGATGCGTGTTCATACAAACAGACAGACAGGCAAACATTTCTAAATATTATTGAAACGTATTTTATTACTTATTCCTAGATACCCGCAACAATTTGTTCCACAAAAATCGAAAAAATACAGACACTTTAGATTTACATTGTTATTGTATGTTTAGAAGATTGAGCACTCTAGAATAGTGTCTATTGCGTCTTAACTGTAACTCCAGTGAAGTAGTACGGATCACTATAGTCAAGTTTTGTAGGAAATGTAATTTTCTACAAAAGAGTTTTTTAATCTAAATATCTAAGACTGATATTTCTAGAACTATATAATTACATAAAGTGTTGACAAGTTATAAAATAAAAAAAAAACAATAATTAAAAATTACGTGTATTTTATATATGGGATATATATATCCCATATTTTATATGGGAAAGAAGACTTCTACTCTGGGAGAGTTCTTAGAATTAATCAGTTACTTTTTTTACGTATTCCTAAGAAAATTTCCCTTTGGGACTGAAACAAATAATAGTCGTTTAAAACAAGCACCCTAATAAAAACACTAATTTCAACATTTTACACAAATATTTTTTATAAATCAAAGATAAGTTAAAAAAGCGTATAAACCGCGGGCATGGTCAGCTTATAATACCATACAAAAGTATTTCAGAAAAATTACAACTAACAAGTGATGTCCAAACCCTATTTGGTTAACAATCACATTTGTATCTATTTGTAGTAAAATGATCAATTAAATACGATTTCTGGTTTGTTAAATACCTATTTCGTAATTCTATCAGTTGTAACTAAACCGTCAGCATATTTAACTAATATAAATAAAGTTCCTGGTCAAACAATATTCTTATTAACCTGACTTCTCTGTTGAAAGCGTTTCGAATACAATTCATAACCGTACAAAATTCACGCGGTGTCATAAAAACCGATCAATAAACTGGCGAGTTTCTCTCCTCACTCGCTCCGTTTGTTTGGCTTCGAATAAATAAACTTGACTCGGCGCGTGCCTTCCCTTTTTTACTTATATTATTGTCAGACTTATCCCTCCGTGAAACATCTAGAAATGATTATTCAAAGCTATATAATATAGATAATATGTATTCGATTTCCCATGTTTTCTTAATTATCAGAAAACTGTACCGATATCTTTCTCTACATATAATAAGAATGTAAACCTAACTTGTCTGTACTTTTTAGATATTTGTGGAAAAAATGTTGTACGTGTCTTGAAAAAAGTAATAAAATACATTTCAATCATTTTTAGAAACGTCTGTCTACCTGTTTGTTTGAACACGCATCACTGCTAAAATACTACGTTCACGATTAAACCCCCACGAAACGAGACCCCAAGAAAATCATAAAACATATCCTCTACTAATATTCAGTCTTGGTTTCATTAAAATCGATTGACTCCATCAAAAGTTATTGTAATTTTAATGCAATTCTAACGTATCTAAAACGTACAAAGTAAATTGATATAACACATTCATATTTTATTAGTCACTGTTTTTTACATTAGGTTCCACGCAGGCGGAGTCGCCGGCATAGCTAGTTTATAATATAACCTATATTAGAAGATGGGCCACGAGAAATCATGAATATAAAGATGAGGTTGAATCGGTAATTCGTTTCACCGGTTAATGCTGATCCACTTTACTCTTCTGCAGATGATCGTTACTTGAATTATTCATTATTCTGGAATAATAGCCAGTCTATAGTCTATCTAGTGAATATTCATGCTTTGTATTTATAATTAATTACGTAAAGCAAGTAATTTTTATGTTACAGTACAAAACCGATACCGTTTATCGATAATAACTACCGGTAAATATTGATAACCCATCACGATGGCACAGCCCTAGCTGACTAATGGAATGGACATTTAACTACTTACTCGCTGGCCGAGTTACAGCCAGATAGTTCACACTAATAGACCTTTTAAAAGTGTTCGGTACAGTTAGATGAAAAATTTTATTTACTTCCACAGTATTGCGATATTTGGTATATCACAACTAATGTAATGTATTATTCTTACACGATCATAAGTTATTAAAAATGTAATTATTTTGATGTTCATTATTCGTTCTGCTTTATTAATATTGACGATCACAATTTTCGACCGGTGCTATCGCAACCTGAGAAGCCATTATGTTACAACTAACCGGTGGGAAAGAGACAACACTTCACGTTGCTCAAACGTCAAAAGTCACAATACGAAGCGTTATCTTGGAACTGATTATAATGCATAAATCTGTTGAAATATTAGATAACTAGCTACCACTCTCGGTTTCGCCTGCGTTATTATCTTTATAAATGATCATAACATACATTATATCTTTATGTTAACGGTTTAGTTAGTTCACGCCGAAATAGCACTTAAATGGCAGATTTTATTCTAATTTATTTGGCACTTTTTTATTCTACTTTTATTTTTGGTCACCAATATTGTAGATTATGACTGTCATTGTCGTGTAGATAATATCAAGTGTCTTGTCATAATTTCAATGTTCTAACATGACAGTTGCTCCCTTGTTATAATTATCCAGGTAGTTTTCATGGCATCTCAGAATTCATGTTCCGTGGTATATTTCCCTCCACTTATGCACAATCAGCGGGCTGTATTACGTCAAATGCCACCAATATTACAAAGTATAGAATCGAATAGGACAAGATTATGAATAAAATATAACAGCCACAACGTGACGAACTAAAATCCGGCCAAAAACTGCTACGGGGCACTTATCGTTCTGTTTGGGAAATTTAATTTATACTAACTAATATTATAAATGTGAATGTGAGTTTGTTTGTTAATTTATTTGTTATACTTTCACGCCTGAAATACTCAGTCGATAATCAGGAAATGTTACAACTACGTACAAGAAGATGGATCTTTCATCCGTAAAAAGGCACTGTTCCTGGGTGATAGGTAAAATCTACATTAACACGAATTACATAACCGCTGGTAAAATTTAGTATCTTTATAAATTATGGGCTATGTATTATTTTGATGTACATTAAAGTGGCCCAAAAAAAAGATTTTTTTTCTAGTCTCTTACGAAAATATGTACCTAAGTTTATCATGTTTTGAGAGCCCGCCCCCCCCCCATCTCACATCAGCACAACTCAAAAAAAAATTTAAGAGTTCACTCAATATTATTAAGAATTTCCAAAATCGCTAAGCCTAAAAAAATATGTCAATTATATTATCATTGTGACAATCGTCTCGATTTTATTTCCATATCTCTTGCATTTAGTATGTCAACTTTAGGCAAAAAATAAAAAGGTCGTTAATATTCAGAAGTCGCTCGAAAAGATCTAAGTTATTGTACATGGAAACTTAAAAAAAAAATTGAGCGACCTTTAAATTTTATTTTGTTATCAATTTGAAAATTTCAGGATCCTAATCATTTTAATGCAGTATCAAATAGGTAGTGAAATAACGAGGAAAAATGGATTTTCGACGATTTTGGAAATTTTTAAAATTTTTGAGCTATCTCGTAATTTTTTTTGATCTGCGCTTTGGTGGGTGCTCTTGGAACCTGATAAACTAACATATTTTTATAAGGGACTCGAAAAAACCAATTCGTTTTTCTTGAGTCACCCAAATGTATATACTATAATACTGTAAAGTTTCGTCATTTGTGTGAAAGAGTTTTGGTATAAAAAATAAAACACTTCTCACACCGAAAGTACAAATCGTCGAACAGCACTATGTATAACAAACGTAAACTTTTTATCGTTGGGTATGAGGCACGTCCTTGTCGCGTTAAAATGCCGACCGATTAGCGCACAGTTACCTCATGGCGAAACAATGCAATCGACGAATGGCATGAGTTCATTTTTATTCTATTACTAACAGAACTCACATAGTTAACCGATAAAATCGTTTATTCCCGGTTATTTACCATTATTTACGGTTCACATTCGTATTTGAAATAGATTTTTTATTTACGCAAATGGAAATATATCATCGAGTTTGTGACAACACTATAATGTTTATAGTTTAGTAAACCGGTACAGTTATTTAGTACTAGCTGTGCCCGCGACTACGTCCATGTGGAACCTAATGTAAAAAAAACAGTGACTAATAAATCATCTGAATATATTAAGTCCACTTATCTACTTTAATCTGGTACTTAAGTCGCGTCATTAAATTTACAATAACTTTTGGTAGAATGAACCGATTTTAATGAAACCAAGATTAAATGTTACTCGAGGATATGTTTAATGATGTTGAACGTAACTTTAACTGTCTTACGTGTTCAAACAAACAGACAGACATTTCTAAAAACGATTGAAATGTAATTTATTATTTATTCTTAGACACCTGCAACAGTTATTTTCACAAAATACAGACACGTTAGATTTATGTCCTTATTATATGTATACATTGGATATAGAAGATAGCGTAGTGATTTAAAAGGTCGAGATCATGTCATCACTGTCACCACGCTGAGTGTTGGGGTTTGAATCTCACAAAGGGCGGTTATTTGTATGAAGTAAAAGTGATTGTTGTGACTCTGGACATACTTGTGTTTGTGTTGTAATTGTGGATATACATGTGTTCGTCAATTTTATGCTTGTGAAGTTCTATACTACACATAATGTTTTGATATCTATTGCTGGAGCTAAAACAAATACTTTAAATTGTATTTTAAAAGTTTTTTTAAAAATTTAATCATTCTATTTATATAATGGTCTCAACTATTCTAATTAACATTATAAATATGAATTTCAGTTTGTTTATTTGTTTGTCTGTTACACTTTCACGTCTTAACATACCAACTAAATTGAATATAGTAAATCAGATCTATATTAAAAAGAGCGAAGCCGCACGTAAAAGCTAGTAACCACATAAATATTTACAATAACGCTCTATTTTTGCGTGAGGGAGGCAATTAAAATATCCTATTAGTTATTTTTGTATGTAATTACACGCACTTAATAATTTGCTTCGAGGTCGTCGGTTCGATTCCGAGAGCGTGACGATATGTTATTGAATAACTATACGATAAATTGTTTAATATAAACACGACTAACGTAGTCTTCCAAAGTAACGTGAGTATTCATGGACGCCGGCAGCCATTTTAAACTATTCGAACGCACCAAATATATGTTTCGATGAATCATTGCGTTTTATAATTTACATACATTATATACATAAAGGTACATGTTATATACGTAGAGTACTTGTATTTCATTCTCAAATAATATAATTAGTGCAAATATTCAAAAGAACTAACCTAGAGTCGTTGCTTTATGCTCATAAGACCTAATGTATAATTAGCGGTACAAACTAACACGTAACATTCAGGTCCAAGTTTGAAAAGAAAATAATCTCCTAGAAGTCCAGTGTAGAATATGATATACATTCAAGTTATATGGATTTTGCTTTTAAAGTTTCACGCTAACTGTAATCTCACGTGATATTGTATTTAATGCCATATTATGTAAAAAATATCTAAAAATGTCCTTTCATTTAAAATTCAGGGTTATCATAACGCCCGATGTGCATTTAAATGAACAAGAGATAAAAAATATTGGATGAACATTTCATTAATAAAAATACTGGAATGCGTGGGCCGGGACATGTCAAAACATTGTACAACATATTGAACATTGGGTTTTGGCTCATCTGGATCGTTATAGCTTGGGCTTTTAAAACCACCAATTTGCCCGTAAAACATCTATCGTGAAATTAATAATCTATGAAAGATTATTACATGTCATTTTGTGTGTAAGTACAACTGCAATCAAACTAAACACACGTGAAAATGCTAACAATACAGATTCAACTGTCACTCTAAAAAATATCGTCTCTAAAAATGTTGCACAGTTTAAATATCTAGGACGCGACGTCATTGAAAAATAACAAAGCGCGTCGTAGAGAGAGTGCTTTCCATTGTCGCTACGGGAAAATATGCTGTTTTCTAATGGAAAAATAAGACTATTGGATCTTTGCACCTCGATTTATGAAACTTTATAACACATTTTTAAAAAGGCGGTAGTAGTTTTGATGCCAATCAAATTATTTTGTACGGGAATATAGAAGCGTAAATATTGCTGTTTTGCGTTATACGATATACCTTACAATCCAATGAAAATAAACATGATATCCATCAGCGGTCAAAATCAAAAACGAAAATAAAAATAAAAAAAATACTTTATTCAATGTAAGCCATGATTATAAACATTAAAACTACCATCGTTTCGGAAAATATCCCAGTCATCGAGAAGAACCGGCAAGAAACTCGATCTGGTTTATCTCTTCATGTTATATATTTAAAAAAACATAGATAGTTACATTCGTTTTTAATGGTTGCACAGAGATTAGCATAATTTCCAGATGTTACCATCTTTCACATATTAATCCAGCCTATAATAGCCGTTAGACATTAAAACCCGTTTGACATGGTGCCTGAATTCACTACCCGGCAAATCGATAGTCGTCCGTGACATGCCGGCCTACTGGATATCACTGGCTGACCTCAAAACCCGGGAAACTAAAATAGTACAACTGTGTCGGGTTTATTTCCCTGTTGCTTGATGGTAGAGACCTCACCAGATAATAGGACATATACTGATTGATCCAGGAACGTGACATTCCTAACCTAAATAAAATGGTGGAGGTATGCTATTGTACACACGTCACGCAAAAACTACTAAACAGATTCCTATTAATATTTTTTTAGTTTTATTTTCCAGAGACTTGTTTCTTATCTATAAAAAACTAAGGACTGTCGATAGAAGTGAAAACTCAAGACAATAGAATAACTGTTTTTTTTTAATTTACAAATCAAATACAGTCTGAATTTATTAAATTTCATGATCTGTAAATTTAAATATTAACTTTATTCTGATTTTCACATCTACTGGTGCACCGAACAATAATTATAAACATCTTATACATTTTATTAATTAATCAAACATATAATGGGTTGCATAATCTCAATACTAAACATCAATATTAGTTATGCACAGGCAGCGATACTACGCGTCGCTAGTCTGACGCAAGTCGCGCAAGTGCAATATATGCGGTCACGCTTACTAGTATGTCATGCCGCGAAATCATAAATTTATCTCCTGCCAAAGAAATACCACTCGACGCACCTTAAGAATTTTTCACGTCAAAAATATTATAATTTCTTTATTTAATACTAGCTGTACCCGTAGCTCCGCACGCGTTTTTTTTTAATTGTATTAAAGAAATATAAAATTGTGAGACCATATACAATTATAAAAATGCTCTTTAAAAACAATTGTAAGTACGACACGCACGCCACCTACAGTGACATGTAACGTATACATTAGATATATAAAGACTAACTGTGTCAAATGAGGTTTATCATCAGCAACATATTTGGAACCTTAACCCACCATAGAACTACCTCAGTGCTCACTTACACTGTATAAGGAACTAATGAAACAATAACTTAAAATATTATTATAAAGATTTACATTTACATTATATTTAATATACATTGCCATTATTATAATTAAGATTTTTTGTCATAAAAAGTAAACGCTTGTCTGTTCCGCAAGAAATTGTATTATGGAACCCTTTACCTAATACGTTTATAATCTAAGATCTTATTAGGAAAACCTCTATATCATTAAAGTTATTAATAATTATAATGTCCAATTGTAAACAATAAGCTGATAATTATTTATTTTATTAAAAATAAAGAATGAGTTGAAATCTTGTTAAATTTCATGCAGACAAAGTCGCGGGTAACAGCTAGTCTAAAATAGAATAACCTCAATTACTTTTTATAAAGTTCGCTGTCTACCAGTGAAAGTCCCGTGAAAATAGGTCTAACCGTTTTGTTGATATCACAGTGGGCGAAGCCACGGTTAACAGCTAGTCTAAATTAAAATAAATTAAATTATTTTTATAAGGTCCGCTATCTGCCAGTGAAAGTCACGTGAAAATCGGTCTAAGCGTTTTGGAGAAAGCCCTGTGGGCGAAACCACAGTTAACAGCTAGTATAAACTAAAATTACCTAAAATACTTTTTGTAAAGTCAGCTATCTGCCAGTGAAAGTCTCGTGAAAACCGGTCTAACCGTTTTGGAGATAATACTACGGGCGAATCCACGGTTAACAGCTAGTATAAACTAAAATTGCTTGAATTACTTTTAATAAGGTCAGATATCTGTCAATGAAAGTTTCGTGAAGACCGGTCTAACCTTTTTGGAGATACCACTGCGGGCGAAGCCACGGTTAACTGCTAGCATAAACTAAAATTGCTTGAATTACTTTTAATAAGGTCAGATATCTGTCAATGAAAGTGTCGTGAAGACCGGTCTAACCGTTTTGGAGATTATTGGAGATAGTACTGGGGGCGAAACCAGGTTTAACAGGTAGTATAAACTAAAATTACTATTTATAAGGTCAACTATCGGCCAGTGAAAATTTTGTGAAGATCGGTCGAACCGTTTTGGAGATAGTACTGCAGCCGAAGCCACGGTTAACAGCTAGTCTAAATTAAAATAAACTAAATTATTTGCTATGATGTCCGCTATCTGCTGGTGAAAGTGTCGTCAAAATCGGTCTAACCGTTTTGGAAATAGCATTGCGGACGAAGCCGCGGTTAATAGCCAGTCTAATTTAGAATAGCTTAAGTAACCCACTGTAATTTCAGATATCTGCTAATGAAATTCCCGTCAAAATCGGTCCAGCCGTTTTGGATATTACCCGGAACAAAGAGACAAACAGACAGACCGACAAAATATTTAATAATTGCATAATTGTTATGCATCTTGTTATACAGTAGCGTGTATACTTTCGTACCCAATCAATAATTTTGTTTTATTTTGATATTACATACAGACACTTCATTTTTATTACATGTACAGATAGATATAGTTGTAAACATTTTAAGATACTACGATTTTATTAGCATTTTGCGTTCAACGACGCGGTGCGTATTCTTGCCGTGGGGCAAGAGGTGCGGGCACGCATGCGCAGAAGAGAGAAAACAAACCGATAACATTGTTCACACAGGAATTTAATAAGCAAAGCATATTTTTACTTTATTTTTTTATGCTTTTTGTCTGAATGTTTGAGTTGTTCTCCGAACTCGTAGTAAGCAGTATTTTAATGTTTATAAGCGCCTTCTCAAAGCCTAAATTGAATATTATTGGTTTGCGAATCTTGACTATATAAAAACTCAAATGTCAGAACTTTATACGTACTTATAAAGTTAAAGAATTAAAGAAAATTTCAAATACCCTTGAGACAAAAAATATCAAAACCTATGTATTTGCATTCCTAAATAATCACAGAACAATATTAACACACTACTATACTATTCACTTAGTTAATACTAATCAATTTGAATAATAATCACAATCAAATTCTAAGTAATTAATTCCATACATAGTTGAGTCGTTTCTGTTTCCATTTTAACAAATATCCAATGAAATGGTCTTGATCCTATTACTTTTTTAGTACTTTTTAAGCGTTCGTTTATTAAAAGTTTATTTCGCACAGAATCTAAGCGAGAATTCGAAAAAAAAAACAAACTCAGTCGTGGTTTGAGTATGTGTTAGATTTTATGAGACCCTGAGGACATTACTGGGATTGCTCTGACAAATTTTAATTATGTCACTGGACGGAGTTAGTAAATGGTGTGCATACTTGTTTAAAAGTAATTGATAAAATAAAGTTTATTTACGAAACGAAGCTATACTTCTATATTTACTAATATTATAAAGAGGACCAGTAGGGTCTGATTTGAAAAATTCTTTCAGCCTTGGGTACGTTCATCGAATAAAGCTATATACTATATATCGTCACGTTAAGACCAATAAGAGCGGAGCACCAATGAAGAATCTTTCAAAATCGGGGTTAACGTACGTATTATTTCAAAATATTGTCATTTTCTACGTAGTCGCGAGTTATAGGTAGCCTTCGCCCAAAGTACTTCACGTGGACAAAGTCGCGGACAGACGCTAGTAATATATAAATCAACTAGCGGGCCCGACAGACGTTGTCCCGCCCTGTTTAAAAATAAATCCTTGACCAATTATATACGAAAACGTTCCCCATGAATCACTTTATCCACTGGTGAAAAGCGCATGAAAATCCGTTCAGTAGTTTTTGAGTTTATCGCGAACAGACAGACAGACACACGCGGTAGGGGACTTTATTTTATACTATGAATCAATATATGTCAAGGTGGGTCAACTGAAATGACTATCTGTTTTTCATTACTTATCACGAATATACTATTTAAAATAACGAAAAAACTGTTAAAGTTTGAGCTCCTTATATTAACATGTGCCTAAATTAAATTGCAAAATTTTCGATTTCAGATTTGAATAACCTCAACGTAGATCTCAGTTAAACTCAAATTAAGTTTAATCTGAAATAACTTTTTAACCAGACGATTTAACAAAAAAATGATTCTATATGTTTTTATATTTATTATTTTTGTAAATCACCCAATTAAAAAAAAATGTATCGCTTTTTACAATACGCTTATTCGTTATTGAGTAATCAAATTGTAATTAAAATTGTTATTTAAAGAAAAAATCGCAAATAGGCACCTGTCAATATTGAATTCGAATAGTTATGTCACTTTGAACAGTATTTTTATTATGAGTAATGAAAAAAAATCGCTTTATTTGACCTACCCTAATATATATACTTAATATGGATGTTAGTATATACAATATTATGACTATATATATTATATGATATATTAGATAGATATATTTCAACTTTTTTTTTGGCAACCAATCTTTTGGTGCATATTACAAAATATAGAGCCCACAAGAATATTAATAAAAAAATGAAAGAATATGAATAAATTATAAAATTCACTACATGTCATTCTGAGATCAGCCAAAAACTCCTATTTCGACACTTATTGACCGATTATCATAAACGTTCGGATACTTACGTACGTGCGGATTGTACGTGTGTCTGTGTGTATTTGTTATATATAGAATGTGTAAAATTCCGGCAACGTATTCGACGGTATGATTATTTTTGCAGTATATTTTTTATTCCCATCCCGTCGTATTTAGTTAAGAGCGTCGATATTACTCGAGGGACTATCGGGAAAAAATATGTTTTCGTCCCTGAGTTAATACTAGTAAATACATCGTAAACACCACACTGTAAAGAAAATATCTCTTCCCTAGAGCAGCCACCAGATTTACTACTCTGACAACATATCACAAATATATACATATACTAGCGGACCGGGCGGACGTTGTCCTGCCTTGAAAACAAAAAAATCCTAAAAGTCGACCGCAGCGCCACCTACCGGGTCCAATTGTGAATCTAAACCATTCTCGGATCCACTCGAACACGCACACAAAATTTCATCAAAATCGGTCCAGTCGTTTAGGAGGAGTTCAGTCACATACACACGCACACAAGAAATATATATATTAAGATATTTTTATCAAAGCGTCTATATCTATATGAATTAATGTCAAGAAATTGGATCAGCTATAAGTCGTTGCTGTCTACGCTAAAAACTCACTCACTCAATGTTTATTTAATTTTTTTTTTCATTTCTATTATATAGGGTTTAGCATGTGACTACAATCTCGTTTACATTTAATAAAGTTGCAGTCCAAGTGTTCTCTTTTGAATTTTCATATTAATTATAGTGTCAAGTAAAATATTTCAGAATTTGTTTATTGAAATTATTAACATTAGTGTGGTTTTCGTATCTATTGGCACTCGGAGCAATAATTATGTAGATTTTTATAAAGTCTTTAATCAATCAAACGTATGATGAGTTGCAAGATATCAATATTACACGTACACGAGCCCCTATGCTTCGCGTCGCTTGCCCGGCGCAAGTTGTGCAAGCGCAATACGGCCGGTCATGCTTACGTAGCATGTCATGACGCGAAATTATAAATTGATCTCCTGACAAAAATACCGCTTCACGCGCCTAAAACACTTTTCACTTCAAATTAAAACCCAAACAAAAACTACAAACAGAATAAGGGCGAAACATAATTACTCATTTTAATTTGATATTCAGAAACCCCCAGCGGTACCGCACCTTTACCCCTAATAACGTCATCACCTCCGCTCTCTGTCTCTTTCTAACAAACGGATTCCTCAAAGAAAGAGCGAGATACGAGCAGTACAA
This sequence comes from Antheraea yamamai, assembly GCA_036509395.1. NCBI lineage: Eukaryota > Metazoa > Arthropoda > Insecta > Lepidoptera > Saturniidae > Antheraea > Antheraea yamamai. The sequence goes on along the minus strand of AP028424.1, from coordinate 1,886,299 downwards.
AGCAATATGGTTTTGAGTGCCATTAAAACATGTAGTTGATGCTATGTGGTCGGAGTTTAATTGGACGAAGTCACGTTAACTACTTGTTTAAGGGTGCAGGTACTATTTTTTGGTAGCCTGACTTTAATTCAGTGTAGCTATATTTATTTTTCTATATAGTGTACATATATTGTGCACATTGAGAATGTTATTACTATTATTAACAATTTGGCTGTCACGTTGGTCATATATAGAGCGTTTATAGAACAGTTGAAGGGCTAAAGGGAATTGCTTGCTAAGTCACATTTGCAAAACTTAACAGGTGTGACAATTTAAATTTGTAAGCATTTTTTAACGGACTTGAATACGTTAAAATGAATGATTTTAAAAGGACATTTTGTATGTTATATGTATTTGGAATTGTTTTCTGAATAAAATATGCCTAATAATAATAACAATCGACGTGGTGATGTCACGAATTTAGCTAGTTATACACTATTATAGAAGAAATACAACAACAAAATAATTGTGACACAACGCGTTTTACCCTTATTTTAGATAGTCATATTATGAGCATTTTGTGACCATAAATTACAAAAAATCAATTTGAAAAAAGTCGGTTAATATTTAAAAAACGTTTCTTTTATTTCCTTTTTTCCGATTACTGAGAATGTTATTGATAATGCGTGTAATCTATCAATTGCGAATTTACACATAATTCTAGTATACAAAATTTCATTAAAAATGACTCAGATTTTTTAATTATTATTTTAAAGATTACTAAAAGTGTAAAGATCTAAAAGATATTCCTTGTACCTTTTATTGGCAAATGAGGAATTAGATAAGCATCTCATACACTTAATTTTACAAAATTCTGTTAAGAACTAAATTAAATACAAAATACTAAATTAAATGTTAAGTACTAAATTCTTCTTACTCATTTTATTTTTGGTACCCATTCTAGAATATTACTCATATTCTCGAGTAGGTAATAATATTACAAGTGTCTTATTATAATTGCAATGTTCTGACAAGATGTTGGCCCTTATGTTTCGAATTTTCAATGGAGTTTTTGTAGCATCTCAGAATTAATGCTCCGTGATTATGATTTTCCATCCACTTCACTTGTGCACAATAACCGAACTATATTACGTAAAACGCCACCAAATATTACAAAATATAGAGTGAAATAACACGAAATTATGATTAAAATAAGATCCAGCCAAAAATTCCTACTAAATTCGGACATATAATCAGACAGATAATAAATAATGTTTGTGGTCAGTGTTCTTTATGGTATATACCTATTAACAAATTTAAAAAGGAAAACTAGGCGTAGTGAAAGTCTTCCTTGTAGAATTTCCGTGAAACCTTCAGATAAAACGCCAACAAGTGTCCTCCTACGTTATTCGCTTACACTGTTTTTTCTTTTTCGACGCTGCCCTAGTTCTCGGATTTGCCCGACACTAAACAAACCCCTTAGGTTCTTAAAATTTCTTTTGATGCGAGATCTTTCCCGATTTACGTTTTTTACAATTCCCTGCATATTTACGAGTTATACGAGACGACATATTTATTCTTTTTACCGTTTTTACAGATATTTCGGTGATTATTTTAATTGTATCACTTTGATTTCTAGTAGTGCTTCTCAAGGTTTTTATGAAAATTGAAGTGCATACTTTTAATCTTTTTATTTGTATGGTTAACATAATATTTTACTATATAGTCTCAGTTGTATTCATGTCTAGTTATTGTTGTAATTGTTGTGGCTATTTTGTTTGGGCTGGAGGATGTTAGAAACCTTGGATTTTATTATTTTTATAATTTAAAAAGAAAGACATTCTATGTCTAAGATTGTAAAAAAGACTATGAATGAAAAGGTATACAATTTTTCCAAATTTATCTATACTAATATTATAAAGAGGTAAAGTTTGTGAGTTTGTGACGTTGTAAGGGGTAATCTCAGGAACTAGTAATCCGATTTTGAAAATTCTTTTACCAATACAAAAATAGTAATATACCAATATATACCAATATACCAATATATACCAATACAATACAATAATAAAATAGGAGCGGAGCAACAATGAAAAATGTTTTAAAATCGGGGCTTTTTTTTCTTTTTCAGAGCTTCCTCTGCTTCTTGGCCCAAAATAACTATTCCACGCGTACGAAGTCGCGGACAGAAGCTATTAACTAATTATATTATCTATACTAATATTATAAAGAGGTAAAGTTTGTAAACGAAAACGTTTCTTACGAACGCTGCCTTAAGTATGAGAGATATATGATTGAGTTCTAGAGAAAAGGTGTAGTTGATAATGCCTATTACCACCCAACGAAGTGGGCACGGGTCGGCTAGTTATTAAAAAATTGGTTAATAATGACTATAGATTGAACCGAAAACTACAATCCTAGCTGAATGTGTTCTCATTTTACACAACGCTAGTTGACAATAATCGCTTACCGGCGCTTACACTAGGCCGAAGATGTCATGGGCAAAACAAATGCTGAAAGACGCACCGCACCTTTAAGCAAAAAAAAAGTAACTTAATAATTCAACTTTATGGGAAAATCCCTTTAAAGTTTTATCATGTTTACACGTTACACTTAAATTTATTTTAAAGATAAATAAAGTGTCTTAAGTCACTTCTAAGTAGACATTTTTGATCGTTGTAAATAAATGAAAATGAAAAATATCGCTCCTTAGTCAAAACAAGAAATAACTCAAAACTTGCGTTTTTCGAGTTTTCATCAGAAAGTAAATTAACATTGCGATAAGAATACGTCTTGATAATACTAAAAGCACGTCAGTAGCTACAAAATAAAAAAAAACAATAAAGAAGATCGGCTATATATAGGTATATAGATAGATTATCATGCTTGATGTATGTCATTATGACTATACCGAAGTGTACAAATACTTGAAAATACATGTTCTTACAGCACCTAAATACGTGTAGAATTTAATAAATGATCTCACGGTTTCATCTCAGCGATTTCGCTACTTCACAAACGTTAGGACAGACGATCGTTTCGCATGATCGTTTTTACAATACCGTGGAAATATACTAGAATCTGAGAAAAGCGGCTGTGAAAGCCGTTCGTGCGTAGACAGAGATATGTGACCATCGCACCGCCGACATGTATGAAACATGAACTAATTATGTTCCTACTGAGATCTTTTACACCGTCCATGTATCATGTTGAAACTGATTTTTGAAGGTCACGGAATATTAACTGCAGTTAATGTAATATAGCTATAATAACATAGTATTAATATACCTAGTATAATTGTTGTGGTTTGACCGATGGAACGTCGAGTCAATAGGTTAGAAAATTGGCATTGTCAACGGCTTTTACGGAATTTGCGTACATTTACTAATTTAAATTGGTAACACTGTCGGCTGATGGTGAAGGAAAACATCGTGAGGAAACCTGAACATGAGAAATGTTCTTGTAGTACTACTGCATTTGGGAAAACATAGAACTGTGGATTTTTCGGAGTTTTGAAATCTTAGTGGGCTGGCGTGGTTATTATGCCCATACCTTCCTTCGCGGAAAGGCCTATAGCATTGCAGTGGCTCTCTTACAGGCTTATGTGAAGATGATGAGATACGTTAGCCGAACTACTTTTGCCACAATACTAACATTGTATGAGTGACTCTTGTATAAATATGATTTTTGTATAATATACACAGTGATTTTTCTTCTAGTAACTAATATATAACTTAAAACATACAAAACCGTAAACTTGAATATGCATATTTTTTATAATAAAATACTCTTTGTGTCTTAAAACTCATTTTTGATGTTCAGAATTTATATTTTACGATTTGTTGTATCAGCGTTTTTGTTTACATTTGTTATGTTTGAAAGCAGCGAACAGGGATACAGTCTCCCTGATTTTAGGTGATCACTATAGCCTATGTAGCCATATAATCAATTTAATATATGCATATACCTATAATTAAGTATTAACAGCTATCTGCGTACTTCATTGAAGTAGAAAAAAATATGCCATTTTGCTATGGCTTTATGCCAAATTTCATTACGATTCGTCCAACAGTATTAAACGTGATCGATGGACAAACAATCCGACAAAATGTTAGATTAGATTGCACTGGCGACTATAAATATATGCAAACGATTGTATTTCTGTATTTTCGATATGTAATCATATCAGCAATCAGCGTTGCGAGTATCAGTGATTTTTATTTATTTAAATATTGTTTTTAGGCAGAATAGATATAGATGATGAGTGTTGTCTGACGGTAAGTTTTCGTCGTCTGTGGACAACTGCAGATTTGCAGTTTTCGTTTTATACTTCGTAGGTTTTAGCGTATTACTGCAATCTCATCTGATGCTAAATGGCAACGTGGTCTAAGAAGGTAAACACGGTAAATCTAGAGGAGTCTGACGATCAAGTGCGTGTGCCGGAACACACCGACCGGTGCTTATTTTTCATTCCATTTTCAATTATATCACACTATATTTTGAGTGCGTTTTGTTTGAATCTCTACATTTGTTTATAATGATCGGTATATAGATTTAATTATCACTATATATTGTAAAACAAAGTCCTCTGCCATGTCTGTTTATCTGTTCGCGGTAAACTCAAAGACTACTGTACGGATTTTCATACAGTTTTCACCAATAGGTAAAGTAATTCACGAAGAAGGTTTAGGTATATAATTTGTCAACCTTTTTTTTATTATCAGTGCGGGACAACGTCCGCCGTGTTCGCTACGTTATGTATATAAGTAACTATAATCGTCGTGATAAATATTCAGTTAATAATAATTGAATGCTATATAAGTTCATACGTAGTAATATTCATTGTACATATATTAAGCAGTCAACAGTCCCGCCTAATTCGCAGGACGGTTGAACCCTCCGCATTTTCCCCCTAGTCTCTACCGTGTTTATGTGTAGGACTGCATAAATTGTCGCTGTTCATTTATGCGAGACCGCTTGCTATCGATGGTACTGAGATATATATGACAGTCTGTGTTATACATTACGTGTCGTCTGATAATTCCGGGAGGCGTTTTTAAGGATTTTATGACCACCTCTCCCGCTTTTTGAGATGTCCCGAGATCTACCTTGAGACTTACGTGAAATCTATCAAAATTTGTAGAACACAATTTGCTTTATTATTTTTTTAAACTATATACTTCTTTAGGCGCGCTGAGTTGAGATGAGATTAACAGGAAAAAAATGTTTTAGTTAAAATAATCTGATTTTCTCACATTTGTACACTACTTTGACCAGAAAAGAATACTGTATGTTTGACTAAAACCCCTCTCTCCTCTTAGATTTAGTGAGATTCGGCTTGGGTCCCTCTTTAAAAGCTTTAGCCATATAAATTCGCACAGCATCAAATTGATGTTGCATGGATGGATTTAAAAAAGTTAAGCAAATCTAACCTGATAATAGCTCTCCGACATAGCCCAGGACTTCCATCAAATAAGTTTTTACATCTATTCAGAAAAAGATCATCCCCTAATTGCACAGTATGAGGTGTGGTTGAGGGTCTCTAGCATATTTTGACGGAATGCATTCAATATGGGGGTAGTAGGAATTCTTTCAAGATTACTCGATTCAAGGAGGTAGTAGGTATTTGTAAATATTGCGAAAATATTGTGTAAAATTACGAGGTTAGTTTCAAATGCGTAAACGAGTTGTTATGGACCTTGTAGTAATTACAAAAATACAGGTAATACATAAGTCTAGTTAATATCACGAAGAAATAAGACTGTTTTCACAAATATTTTCAGTGTCGTGTCCTTTTGTTCTCTGCTCTACGTATCGAATGACAGATGAACACAAGAGATTTACTCTGTGTAAAAAAAAATGTAAAACTTTACAAACCACCATTCGTTAAAAACGAGTTATGTTACATTAGCTGACACCCGCGACTTCAATTGTTTCGTTATATCTCAAATGGATTAGGCAACATTTTCGACGAAAGCTCCCAGACGGCTTCACTTCTTCCGACACTTCCAACAATTATCGTTACATTTCAAACAATCTTAATATATATATTTCTTGTGTGCGTGTGTATGTGACTGAACTCCTCCTAAACGACTGGACCGATTTTGATGAAATTTTTTGTGCGTGTTCGAGTGGATCCGAGAATGGTTTAGATTCACAATTGGAACCGGTAGGTGGCGCTGCGATCGACTTTTAGGATTTTTTTTGTTTTCAAGGCAGGACAACGTCCGCCCGGTCCGCTAGTTTATATATATATTTATTTATATATATATATATATATATTACATAAACCTTTCTCGTGAATTACTCTATCTGTTAAAAATCGTATAAAATCCGTTCAATCGTTTTTGGGTTTACCGCGAACGGATAGACAGACAGACGCGGTGAAGGACTTTATTTTATAATATATAGTGATGATGATCAAATTTTATAGTAACATACATAGCTTGTACATTAGAATAACAAATTGGCTATAATTTATAAATGTATTAATACAATTGTTCAAAATATATGTTTTTAAAACCCTACCATATGACTATTATCTCGGCGTGCGCTATAAATAAGACTTAGACGAACGTAATGTTTCGTATCGTAATTTAAAGACACAAATACAGACGAAATCGCGGCCGGCGGCTTGTATCGACATTTACTTCTCAATAAATTTACATTAACTAGATAATAGAAAAAAGGTGAGGCGGTCGTAAGGACTGCCGACAGAAGTAAAAACTTAAAACGATGGAATAACTATGTTCTCTTTTGCATTTTTAAATTAAGTATAGTGTGAATTATTTAAGTTTCATAATTTGTAAATTGAAATTATTAACTTTTGTCTGTATTTCACATCTATTGGCACTCGGAGCAATAATTATATACATGTTATAAAGTTTATTGTTCAATGAAACGTATGATAAGCTGAAAATATCAATATTACATGTACACAGGTCGGTATACCACGCGTCGCTAGTCTAACACATGTCGCGCAAGCGCAATAACCTCGGTCACGCTTGCTAGCATGTCATGACGCGAAATCATAAATTTATACTCTGCTACAAATACCATTCAACGCCCCTAAAGAAGTTTTCACTTCAAAAACATTTTTATGAGAAATATGTCGTTGAGTGTCTGCGAACTTATATCTTAACTTTAGAACTGATTAATCATACGTAAAACCGGTAACAACATTTGTCCGATCTCCTAGAATCGATTTTTGCTTAAAAGCATTTTCTACTCTACAGAATATCTACCGTAACCTATTTACTAATCTCTCGTTTACGGCTACGAGACGCGACATTGAACTTTGTCGCCTACGTGATACGGTTCAAAGTTGGGTCGAGGCCGGATCCGTTACGAGAGAGGCTCTCTGTAGCTTCCGCCGTAACCTTGAAAGCGGTTGACGAACTTAAAGGGTTACGTCACCAAAGTTATGCGTTAGTGATGCGCGCTAGCGATATGTTTCGATTAAATTATAATAACTTTTCGTAGTCCTAATTGAGTACCAGCACTGAATTATTCCAATTATATTCTATTTAATTAACACTATTCACAAATGTCAAAATCAGAAATACTTTATGCAATTTAGTCCTTAATAAGGAGCTTATAAACGTCAAAATGATCACCGGTTCGGACAAACAGCAACGAGAAGAACCGGCAATAAAACTTGATCGGATTCATCTTTTTAACGTATATATTTCCTAATTACACGTCACAATCGCTTTTAGTGGATTCACAGAGAAATGTCAATTCCAGACATCGCCATCGTTCACATATTAATCCAGTTTATAATAGCCTTTTGACACCAAAACCCGCTTGAAATGGCGCTTAAACTTACAGTCCGGCAAATCGGTATTATCCTTTGGAACTTTGTTGTAAAACCTAACACTATTATCTAAAATGCTATTGCTGGTTTTCCTGAGTCTGAAAGATAGGACGACAAATTTGTTAGAGTTTCTAGTATTTAGATCATGTCGGTTTACAAAATCCGGTTATTCAAAGTTTTTACGGACATACATTAAATTATCAAGAATGTATTGGGAGGGTAGAGTTAAGATGTATCTCTACCTATCTATCGAATCTCTGGTACTATTTTCAAGAAAGGTACTTGATGCCCTTTTCTGTTCCCCTGGTAGTTTGTATGCAAAATTTCATACCAATTGAGTAGTTTAGGCACGAAAGCGAAACAAACAAACCGACATTTCTATTTACAATATTAGTTAGGATTGTTTGAGTCACTTAAGGAAAACGGATCCTCACTATATTAATAAAAAATATCAGGATCGAGTCAGTAGTTCTTGAGATTACTTTCAACAACCGAAAATCTTTACTTTTCTCGTTTCCATAAAGAATGAACACGCTAAATGGATGAATTTTCAAAACGCTGTGGTTCTTTCTGCTCACGCTTGTGTACAATTTCATGCTTTTAGACTCATGTTTGGGCTGTGCGCTGGCTGTCGATCAGTTTAAAAAACTTTTCGTAAATAGAGAATTGAATAGTAAGTAATAAGTAGGTACCGTAAAATAAAGAAAAACAGATTATGTGTATAAAATTAACTTTTCGTTACCCGCACGGTAAATTGTTACTATCGCACTCACCTGCTAGACCCACTCGTATTGCGTTTCGTTGAATAGAATCGAAAGTAAGAAAATAAAAAAATATTTGTGATAAAATAGAAGAACGTAATTATGTTGTACATATTAATCGTGAATATAATATTGCCTATATTCTGTTATTATTATTTACATATGTATATATATATATATACCTATATATATGCCTATATATATACCTTATGTAGTTAATTTATTTGCCATATTTATTTAACAATTTTGTAATCAAAACTTCTGTAACAGTTTATTTAATATTTGCTGGCGCCATCTGTTGCATGACAGGAGCAATGTTTTACCAATGAGCTTGTTAAACGGTCACACAATATAAAAGGTTCTTCTCACGTTTGCTTGTAATAACCGCCATCTATGATTTTATGATCGAACTACATGGTACGATTGACAACTAAGGTGGTTTACCGTAAAACAGTGCTACAACAAACGCCATGTTTTAAGAGTCTTTAGTACTTTCGTGTTATTACTACGCAACATGGCAAGAGTAATATTTTTTTAATTTCTTTGTATAATATTTTTTTAATTTCTTTGTATACACTACAAAAGTTTCTAAATTCCCTATAAAAAACTACTGATATTAGAAATTTAAAAATCGATTAGTAGTTGGATTAAAAACATTACATTTATAATATGTTATAATCTTTGTTTCTAATTGTTCAGTTATTGTTTGTTATGTTTGTTTTTGTCAAATCCTATATAAAAAATCTTGGAAATGTGTGGAATACACATTAATTAACGTACCTTTTTTTACAGACATGCTACGAGATGGAGAGATACCTACGAGAGGAGCCCCGTGGTAACAAGCGCCGTGAGTCGCACGAGGAAGAGTGGGCCCAGTCTGCGACGTCCTCGCCACCGTCGCCACCTTCACCACCGTCACCACCGTCGCCACCATCGCCACCGTCGCCGCCGTCGCCACCGCCTGTGCGCTTCTACACCTCCGCAACTGTAAAGAACGAGCCGTTGAGTGATTCCGACGAACCTCGAGGTAAATATTTGTGCCGTTACATTAAAAATGACCCAAATCCAATTTTGATCGTTCATGTAACACCTTCGTTCTCAAAGTGGTGAACCCCCAGGGTTCCACGGGAGGCTCGTTGGCGTGACAATAAAATAGGTGTTCACGAAAATTTATCTGCTTTCAGTAATGAATAACTAAAATATTCGCTTCATTTCACCTTTCAATGTAGGCAGATGATATTTTAAGAAACTTAGCGACTGTTACTTGTAAAAACTTGCATATTCCATATTCAGTACACCTTGTCAAGGTACTGCAAATTTCCGTAGTTAGATCTAACCTTCACATATTTTGTCGAGTTTTGGGAATATGGTAGAAACATACTAGCAGGAGGCCCACCGCAACCGACTAAATTTTGAAAGTAGTCTATAAAAAAAAGTCTGGGAATCTTTTTGCCGATTTTTTGAGCTTTATAGTTAACGTGTACAAAATTTGAAGATCTTAATCTATACTTCTATACTAATATTATAAAGAGGTAAAGTTTGTGACGTTGTGACGTTGTGACGTTGTGGGGTTGTAAGGGGTAATCTCAGGAACTACTGGTCCGATTTGAATAATTCTTTCAGTGTTATATAGCTCATTCATCGAGAATGGTTATAGGCTATATATCATCACGCTAAGGCCAATAGGAGCGGAGCACAGACGAAAAATGTTTTAAAATCGAGATGTTTTTTTTTGAGAGCTTCTGCTGTGTGTCAGCGTTGGCCCAGAGTAGTAACTATTACTACGCGGGCGAAGTCGCGGGCAGGGGCTATAATCTATATACTAATATTATAAAGAGGTAAAGTTTGTGAGTTTGTGACGTTGTAGGGGGTAATCTCAAGAATTACTAAACCGATTTTAAAAATTCTTTTACCACTAGAAAGCCACGTTATTTGTGAGTGTCATAGGCTACATATCATCACGCTAAGACCAATAGAAGCGGAGCAACAATGAAAAATGCTTTAAAATCGGGGTATTTTTTCCTTTTGAGAGCTTCCGCTGCGTCTTAGGCTAAAATAACTATTCCACGCGTGCAAAGTCGCGGGCAGAAGCTATTAACTAATTATATTATCTATAATCTATACTAATATTATAAAGAGGTAAAGTTTGTGAGGTTGTAGGGGGTAATATCTGGGGAGTCGGAGAAAAATGGTCGAACGAAAACGTTTCTTACGAACGCTGCCTTAATTATGAGATATATATGATTGAGTTCTAGAGAAAAGTTGTCGCTTGATAATGCCTATTACCGCCCAACGAAGTGGGCACGGGTCGGCTAGTATAGTATATTTTTACAAAACATATAAAGTTACATTCATTTTAATGGATGGCACAGAGAGTGGCGTCATTACCAGACGTCACATATTGATCCACCCATAATAGCGTTTAGACATTAAAACTCGCTTGACATGGTGCTTGCACTCTCTATCCGGCAAATCGGTAATTTGCCTTGGGACTTCGTTGTAAAACCTAACACAATTACCTAAATAACTGTATTTGTTCTTAGTGAACCTGAAACATAGAATGACCGATTTGTAGCTTCTTCTAGTATTTAAATTATTAGTGTTTTACAAAATCCAGCTTACCTAAGTTACATACATACATAAGCGGACATATATCGAATTATCATTGAATAGAATATATATGTTATAAAATGGTCTATGTTATTTTAGAAGAACCCCCGAGTCCGGCGCCCGTCAGGAGGTCTCACGTGCCTCGTCTGATCCCACATACCCACGCAGCCGACCCTCGCCGCCGTGTACATCGTTGCGAATTCCCAGCATGCGACAAAGTCTACACAAAGAGCTCGCATCTCAAAGCCCACAAAAGAACGCATACTGGTATGTCATCGTCATTATATGTTCTACAACAAAGCTCTCTGCTACGTCTGTCAATTCGCAAGTACGAAACGGATTGTCATCCAGTTATCACCAGTAGATAAATTGATTCATGGGGAAGGTTTAGGTATATAATTTGTCAAGTTTTTTTTTTATTGTCAAGGCGGGATACCGTCCGCCGGGCCCGTTAGTACAATATATAGTAAAAATAAGAAAAAAAAACTAAAATATATATGGTTATATCAAGATCCCTTAATTGCTGATTTTGTAAGAGTAAAATGGTCGCTTAACATTTGCTTTAATGTGGTAGATGAAAACTACGTTTCAGTCCCAACCGAACTATATCAAAACAATAACAGTACTGCTCCAGTACCTATTTATACTATTAAATCCTACGAATTAGTCTATAGCCATAATAAGCATATGTTGTTGCAATATATGGAACTTTGGGACTAAATCCGGCGACAATCAAAGACAGATTGTAACGTTCTAGTTAGAACGATTCATCTATGTGACCTAAGTCGTATGAAGTTTGAATATAATGGAAATTATGTGAGATTTCTTCTTTTACATTCTCTATTTGTTGATAAGTCTTGTCAATAGTTATTGAAAAAATGAAATTATATATTTCAGGCGAGAAGCCGTACAAGTGTTCGTGGGAAGGCTGCGAGTGGCGATTTGCTCGTTCTGATGAACTGACCCGACATTATCGCAAACACACGGGCGCTAAACCGTTTCGATGCCGCCATTGCGAGCGCTGCTTCTCGCGCTCTGACCACCTCGCACTCCATGCGAAGCGCCACGCGTAGCCAGACCAACCGCCCGCTCCTCGACCCAGGAACAGGCGCAGAAACCGGCGTTCCCAAAAGATTTAAATAAAACAGTCGACGGGCGCGCCTCAAACGTATGCACGTGTAATTCGTTTATAGGTTGTCGTGATTGTGATGGAATTGAACGTTATTATTGTTTAAGTTAAGATGAGAGCGCGCTCGTGGCGGTCCGGGAGCGGTTCGGGGGCGGTCTAGGGGCGGCCTGTGGATCGCTGCAAGCCAAAGAGTCATCCCTCATCGCACTAATGCTTTAAACTTTTATTTTATTTTAGTTATAAAAAAGCTAAGTGAAACGGAAATCTCTTTATAAAAAGCAAATGTTTCGGCGCATGCCTTATTTAATATTTACGATTCTTTGTTGCATATAAGAGAACACTTTATATTTGCCGTTGTTTATTGTGTAATGTTTTTGAGAGCTTCTTGTAATGGAGGGTTTGTTTTACGCCGCGCTTGGCAAGGCCGGCGCGCGCTTTGTGCCATCGCCGGCGTCGTATATACCGCGCGTTCGACCGCCGCGGCGCCGGCCGCATTTCAGAACACGTGACATTCATTAGTTCGCGGGATGTTCGCCAGACGATCCCACCGAAGCGGACGCAGCGATTATTGTTAAGCTCGAAACGTGCGTCACGTTACCTGAACAGAAACGCGGGCGTCGCGTATCAGTCACGGTTGCGAATTTATTGTTACATTCTTTAAATTTTTATATACTATTTAAATTTGATCGTTGTTTATTTATTTCGATCGCGTAGCGATTATATTAAATCATTAATACGTTTTGCTTCGAAAAGGCTCTCGTTGCTTGCTGCTTTAAAATTTTTACGCCGTGACCGATGCGTGATTCTTACGCATTTATTTTTTTGTCTTTTTTTATAAGTTTAGTATATTAGGTAAGTGTTTCTACGAACGTCTGATTAATTTTTCGTAGAGACTGAGTACTCAGATATTCACTGTAACTTTTCTTATAAGGATTTATTTCTCTTTAACGTTTCATTCCGTAATGTATAACTCACAATATTCCTTTATTTTTGTTCTCTTGTGACATTTCTTTATATTGCTTTTAATTTATTTGCGTTGGTATTTTTTTATATTACCTAGGGTCCACTACACGCGAACGTTTTGCATCGAGCACATATAAAAAAACATGAGCGTTTCGTATTAAATTTACAGGAACAAACGAAATTGTTATGTTTTTTATTCTGTTTTAACGCTTAGTGTGTAGAGGCGCTTAAGTTGATTCTGTAATCAGTGATACCATTGTCAATGTAACGTCAATGCCTGATTTAATAATAAACATCACTCCATAACTAATGACTGAAATAATTATGAAGAATATTGGATAACATTGATCTCAAAAAGTAATTCGTTACATTTTTTAACGCAATGGTGTTACCGATTTAAAGCACAGTCGCTTTTTCTTGCAGATATGTTAATGCGATTCTCGGACGGGCGTTCGGACGCAGCGTTTTATCTGCCTGTTTGTAGTTAGCATTAACCTCCGGGATTACCATTAGATTATATAACCAACTGAAATGATGTCTGTAATACATTACGCGCCGAACCACGGCCGTTTATCATTATTTAGATAATATAACTATATAATTTTTCGGCCATTGATAATTTAGACTTTACGCTATAAGCTTTAATAATGCATCACATTTAAGTATTATTTATTAGACGAAATATTTATTTAGTCGCGTAATAAAGCAAAGCATAAATTATAGTAAAAAAATATATAATTATTTTTATAGGTGTATTAAAAACCATTAAAATGATATAATAACGTTTTCGCGTTTAAAACATTGTTAGGCCATTTTGATTTATAAACCCAATAGTACAATAAAATAAAACCAAAAACTAAATTTAATTTAGAGTGAATATTACACAAACAAGATTATAATGTTTATTTAATATATGTATAATTTATATACATATTTTTTATTAAATACCATAGTTTTGGAAAATAGTTTCATAAATTATAAAGAATAAATAAATCTAGAAACGTTTACTTAGATAAAGACGAAACGAAAAACAAAATGGCGCGTATTGTATTAATTCACATGGAGATTTTGTAAATCGATCCTTTATATTATATTAGGGATATTAGCGTACAAAGAACGCTCAATATATGCTTAGTCAGTGTTTTTTAGATAAAATAGTAACTAATCGTAAATAGAAAAACCCGGTTGAATTTTTTGATAAATTTTTACAGCCCGTTTATAATAAGTACAACGACTGTTCGATACTGCCATATAAGTAATGTAGGTGATTTTGTGCTGATTAAATTTACTATACTAAATAATAAATGTATTTCCATCGTTAGAGATGCGCATGAAAAAAAGAACTGCGAGGAAAAAACTATAACCGAGTAACCCAAGAGAATAAGGATAAACAAAAAATGACCTCACGTAAATACAGTACGATTCTGTTGTCTCTTACACAAATATAACGTCGTTCAAAAGTGAGTAATGTTTTTTTCCATGTATTAAAAATCCGATAAGACTTCGTCTGAAGACTGAAAATCTGCAGGTATTTTGTCGCCATGTAATAACTATCGCGTATCTATTGTTCGTTAACGATTTGATAAGTATTTAATATTTTTTTTTTAAATCTTTGTTACTTTGAGACATGTTTGGGACAACTGTATCGTTTCATATCCCTAAAATAACACATTCAAAAGAAGACACTGTTAAAAAAAACAGTGTGATTTTTTTTAATCCTACGTCATATTTTTTTTTAATTCTCTTAAACTTGGTCTCTTCTACGTGTTATTTTTCTAAAAAAAAAGTGCGCTGCCTCATATTGCAATATGTTATCCCGAAGGAGTATATCACTATATAGTATATCTCGTAGTACTTTGCTCCCATCGGAAAACTGCAAAAATGTAATTAAATATCTCAGAACGAGTATTAATGTTTAGTAAACATTTATTGGTTTTCGCAAAAACGAGCCCAGTTTTTATCAAACGTTTCATGAAATTAAGTTGAAATAAACAAACTGATCGAACTGAGTGTATTGCTATTTTAAAAAATCTACCGTATTTCTCTGTTAAGACTAGTTTTTACATGTATATTGTATTAAATATATGTATATTTTGAGGTGTCTGTTATCTACCAAATTTTTTTTGGCATAGCTTTACTTCATAGCTTATTTAAAATTAAAAAAACCCTAAACTACTAAAAGCTTTTTGAATTCATGTCGAAAAATTTAAACAACATGGAATCCTTTCACCCTTTACATTTTTGTTTATTGCTCGGGTAAATAGATATATTATTAAATATATTTAATTACAAATAAAGCAAATAATAAATTAAACAAATTTAATTATTTACAGAAATGTTTCTTTTTCTTCAATTTATGATAAAATTAAGTAAATGATTAAAGTTAATAGTTTATGTTTCCTTTTTTATTTTCAGTACAAAGATATTGGTTAAACTATCGAATAAATATTATTAGGTTAGCTTTTTGTGGATTGGTGTTTTTTATAGTGTAAGCTAAATTTGAAGCGACACCTAAAGCAGAAAAAAACCTGATAAAAAACAGACACCACAATACATACACTTGTATTTATTTATATACAGGTAAATGATGCAATCGCCACAGTATATAATAGCTTCAGCAATATCACAGATAACCATTAACAAATACACAATTTGTTATGAACGTTATTTGTCAGAAAGATGAAAAAAAAAATATTTATTTGCAATTCAAATTGTAGTAAGTATATTTAAAATGATCAGAATCAAATACCACAACATGTTTAGGATATATATACATATTTTAAAATGTTCTCGTTTGTACACTTTAGGGAAATTATACAATTTCAACGATTTAATCTTATCGTTTATATTAGGTTATTTACTGAGTTACAAACGTTTATCAATATATATTTTTTTTATCAAATTTGCAATAGATATAAAAATCCTAAATTTAATTTCATGCCATGGAATATATAAATAAACTCTAATCAGCGCGATTAAACTTAAGCTTAGGAGTAAGATCGCTTTTTCATTGAACGTGTGATGTTTGAGATTCCGTGTGTTCCGAGTTATTAATACCTCCCGGGGGCCAATAATATAGTCTTCCCATTTTTTAAAACAAATTGTCAGTATCTATCACAGAGACAGACGTATGGAGCGGTTGTTTTATTCTTTGAATGTTATGTTACATGTACTGCGTATACCACTGCTCTGATTTGTAGTACAATTCTACTATTATATATTCTATTACTATACTATAGGCAGAATGTACGAGCAAAAATAATTTCACATACAATTCGTGACACCAAAATCTATTATAAAAAAACAACAAAAAATTAAGCTCAACTCTAACAATAATCTAAAGAATTATCTACGCTACAGTTATCACCAAATTGCGAAATAAAAATAAATCGTAATGCGTGTTAAACCTTTTACTAAAGTGTGTAGTAAATTGGCAAATTAAATACAAAAAAGGTTAACACAATTCAGGAAATGTTTGGTTCAAGAAAACTGTGCATTAAAACATCCAAAGTAAGAACCCACACGATATACTATAAAATTCACTTGTAATTTCGAAGCTTTTTACCTACTTCTTTGTATAAATAGTATTGGTATGTATGCCTGTTTCATGAAACTTTTCAGCTGATATAAACTGTATTTATGTTTAAACATTCTAACTCCTTTATGAAGTAATTCATATAATCACGATTTGTCATTTCTGGATGACTTATATTTCTATTACATCTTTGTGCCTGGAACGTACCTATTTTTTTAATAATTATTATAACCTTTTCAAACTTATTTTACATAATATGAAACGTTATTATAATTCCACGTTACATTGTAAAATTTATCTATCTCATTTCTTAGTATGCTTCTTATTATAGTTTTTTTTCGTACAGAATAAAATTGTGAATATATAAAATTGGATGTTAGATTTACGAAATACACCACTGGTATTATTATAGCTATCAGATGCACTATCCTTATTGTCATCGCATAACGTTTGTTTGTACTCCCTCGATACATTTTATATCAATTTTTATAGTAAATCGTAAATAGATAGTAAGTAATTGTTATTATTTGGTTATCGTTTCGCGAAGAGACATAATGTGTAAATTTAGAAATACATCGGAAAATTGATACTCTTTATTTCAGACCGAATAAATACTAAATATCTAAATTAAAAAAAATAATTTGAATTTAACATTTTATTTTTGACTTCAACTCAGTAGGAATTAATTGTGGTTTAGAACAGTTGACTATATTACCCGAAGAATTACGTCAGCAATAGTATCCAATAATGACATAGAAAAATATCAAGAAATGACGACGTTTAAAAATATTGTTAGCTTCCAGCTTCGATATTTTTGATTGAAGCTATACAAGGATATAAAGAACAACGTTCAATCACCCTTGTGCCACGAACGGTGTATAAATTACAACGAAAACAATATAGCGGTCATAATAACGTATAGTTAATAGAATGTTGCTACAACTAAATGAATACATCACAACTATAGTTATATTATAAAGTGTAGGTATTACTGCCATTCCGAGTTAGAAGAACTGTTATATGGATTAGAAACAGTAAACGCACGCACTTTCGTCGTTATTTTCTTGATATGGTTTGACATTTATAGCCTCCAATGCGCACTATCGGCAGTTTAAAATCATTGATAATATTGCTGATGTGTCGTGAAATTGCATAAACCCTAAGTTATCATATCCGAAGGAAGACAACGATAATATAATACATTTAACAAAGTTTACAGAATCGTCAAATTATAAGTAATAAATATTATAAGATGTTTTATATGGTAAACTGTGTGGCGATGGTACTTCACTAAGTTTACAATATATTCAAATAAAAATTCCAAATTTATAATGTAATACTCCTATGATTTTTAATTACTTGTGTATAATTGTTTGACTTTACCGATATCGAAAGTGTTTAAAAAAATTATCATTTATACGTATTGTAAACTTTGTTGAACGCATTTGCTATATTGTACAAGAGGGTTGGATGTAAAATGGTGTAATTGTTTGTGCAATAATCGTTTTGCCTCAAGGCCTATTCTTTCCAGTATAAAAATGTCTGCTTCTCCATGTTCAAAGACTTATAGAATTTATCCGCGAATATGTATATCGATGTATTTTTGTTTGTCACATCGGTGTCTAGAATACTGGCATTCGTATTGAGAAAAATATTCGAAAAGTTGATTTTACTGAATAGATAATTAATATTACATAAAAGAAAATTTACTCATACACAATTAGCCGGTTTTTATATAAACGTTAAAGGAAATCAATATGTGATTCGTAAATTTATACTATATACTTTAATAATTATATAATAGCATACATAACTTAGAATTGAAATATAAATGTCTAGGTAAAGTGTGTCTCGACGAAAAAGCGTGTAAAAAAATTGGCGCTTAGAAATGTGTATGTATATGTAATTAGATGATACACGATGAGTGGTAAATGCAATCTATAGGACTGTAGAGTAAAATATAAGAGAATAACATATAATCGTAATAAATATAACAATTGAAATCGAGAATTAGATTTCAAATCGTCTCATCGGGAGGATCGAAATAAATTCGATCGAAAACAAAATAAAATATTGACTTTAATATATATAAAGTAAAACTCAAACTAAATAAGTCTAATATATATAAAAGATATATATACATTTAATAACTAACCATAGTGAAGTATAAAATTCGCGGCTGTGTTAAACAATCAACCATTATATCTTTGTATTACGAATTAAATTAAAAACCTTTCGAATTAGGGGGCACATTTTTATAACATTACTCTCTTGCCGTGTTATTACAAAAAAGTTAAATACGTATTAAATACTTGGTTTAAAAAAGATTCCTAATAAATGCACCGCGCTCGCCCGAGGCAAGTTCGTGTTATCCTTTTTCACAAGTCTAAACTAACGTAACCAAAGCGAGACAAAAGAACAAGATGGCGACCGCGGTGCATTTAATATGAGACCTTTTTAAAGCCAGAGTTCAATACGTATTTAACTTTTTTGTAATAACACCGTTGTAGTTTACCTGATTATATTATGATAATTATACGCTGAACGTGAAAGGGAATCCCAGCAAATATAACTTTAGTATATTCGTATGAAACTACTCAATTATAATATTACATTTATATGTGATAATTTAAACATAAAATATATCAACAGATTGTTGATTGTAAATCAGAACGCGTCACTGCGCTTACAAATACTATTGCTAAATAAAACATCTGAATATTTAAGACTTGGTTTTTCGCTACGTTTAAGAAAAAAAACGGTATTATCTGCTTCCCTACTATTTATTTTACTATCCATTCCGTAATATAGACAATAAGAGATTGTTAAAATTTATCTCATACAAAGTTTATTCAATATTACTGTAAAAAGTAGGCTTTCTTCAAGATGCCAAACAATAATGTATTTGATATTTCAGTTTTTTAATATAAAACATTAACATTAGGCCAGTATTAAGACTAAGGTTTACTGACACTCTTGCAGTTATTTAACTATTGTAATCACATAAAATATCTCCTACACGTGTCATTACATTCATTATTTGATATGCTTACTTACGTATTCGAATAGTTTCTAAGTTATTTTGTAAAAAAAATCTTTACATTGTTCCAATAAGTTTTATATAAACTTCTTTATTAGTATTACAGTTGTTTAATCTAGATATTCTTTTTTGTATTCTTTATCCTTCTTAAGAAGCGCTATTTATGTTAACTAATTGCATTTGTAATTTTATAGGTTTATATATATTATTTTATAAATTAACATTGAAATTAGGTTACAGATATGATGTGCTATTTTTTTACACTTTACATTTCTTCAGTACATTCCAGAGTGCTTCTTGATTCGATCGGCTTACTTAAATGTATCTGTGTACGAGGTCGTGGAGGGTACCATTTGTAATTACTGCATATGAGAAACGATCGCAGAAGGTCTCGAGGAACATGTAGTTGTTTCACTATTTTATCTGGATTAGTGTTGATATTTGGACAAAATTATAAAAAAAAACGAGAAAGCCAATGCCAATTTTAGAAAAAAGGAAAAAAGCAATTACATTATATAATGAAAGATAATATTCAAGTCGTTCCTTTAATATATATTTTTTCCGTATTTAATCAAAAATAAAGTTATTTAGAGACAGTTAGCAAATACTTATCGCATTTTGAAGGTAATTTACTGCTACACAACAATGGAAGCAATGTGTTTGATAAATATTACACTAGTTTCATTAGAGTATTCAATAATATCGCATTACAAATAGAATGTATTAGATGAAGATGTCCAGATTCACACTATAAAAACATAAGAACGACAAAAATATGTATGTTATACTAATTGTATCTTGATTGAAATCTGGCTTTAATAGACATATGAGAATAGTTCTTTTTCGTTTAGTTCAAAAATTATATCTGACATTGATTATATTTTTATATTATAGAGTTATATTATTTAAATATTTATGTGTTCAGAGATTATAAGTTATTTTAATCTAGAGCGACGATGGTTAATCATATAACATCGTCGAAAACGTATAAAAAATTGTTAAAAATTTTAATAATTCGCTATTTTTTTTTTTACGGCATGCAGACATCTCATGCTAAGTGGCCACTGCAGGCTATATCTAAGTGTAATCGCAGTTCTGAGGCCAGTTGAAATAATTTGGCACAATACCTGGTATTTGATTTAGCACGTCGGAGTTAAGAGTGACACGTGCGGCGAAGATCGGCTTCCTTCGGTTTTGTAAAACGTTCTCTCCATCACGCGCAATAACTGCGTTAGACAAAGACAGCGCTGTACAAAACCGAAATCAACCAACTATCTCTATCACCTCCCCGACGTGCCTATACAAAATCCGGGTACTGTAGTCATGAAGAGTGGTTCGGAACGTCGCGTGGGGCAATTTCACACATAAATTCTTAAAACGTGCCATATTATTGTTAAATTTAAATTTAATGTCAGATATTAAATACGCACTTACGTAAAATCAAAATTAATTAATCCTAACCAGTAAAATAAACTAGCATATTATATATAAGCGACAGTTAACCCACCTATGTATGAAAGCTTACGAGTTTTATTAATTAAAGACTCGGGGCTAAATTAAAAAACGTTTCTATAAATTATGTTAATGTTTTCCTGATGCGTAGATTTACCTCCCACGACCTCGCTACGTATTAGAGTTACGAAAAAGCATTGGCCATCTATAACCCGATAGGCCATGCTCTGTACATACATATAATTAACTCTATAGTTATAATTAACCATAAATATTTACAAACATATTTATATAATTAAAAAATATATAAATACTGTTTCCTTTTTTTTCGTTTGAATTGTATATGTGTATCAATTGAGACATTATCGATGCGTCATGGCGGGTCTCGACTTATTAGGATACTGCATTTTGTATTAATAAAGTTTTCTTATATGTGGTCTATAGACGTTTTTTCTTTATCGTTATAGTAATCTCCCCTTCCTTATACGAGTATGTTCTGTATTGTCATCAATCTATCACTTATGTCGTACTATGCTATTTAATACCGTAATAGATTTGTGTTACTGAAGTGAACATGTTTCTATGATCGAAAATATATTTCGATCAAATTGGTTTGGCATTACTTCACACGTTGTCCTTATTTAAAATGAAAATTATCACGATATCTCTAATATATAGTTATTAAAGTGTATTGAAACTATGACATTTCGGGACACTAAGCGTTCTATAATGTGTGTTTTTTGACGCGAAGAAGTGGGGCAAGCGGTGTGGTGCGCATACGCGAAAGGGAAGTAAATACAGAACATTATTTACAAACAAATTTTGTAAGAAAAATATATATTTACTTTAATTGTTTTTATGTAGATTCCGATGCACATAATATATGTTGGCAGATAATGAACAACATAGACGAAGAGGCGGTAATAAGCTAGTTTGTATCGTAAAAACGTTTAAGAAATTAACAAATATGACTGACAAAATTAATTTTTTTCTTTTCACATAAACAACTTGATCGATTTTGACTTTGCTTTAGAGGGATTTTTAGAGTATTATCTCCTGATAATGCATAGGATAATAATGATAATGCATTGCTCCTGCATAGGGGGCAAATAATTATCATAGCATGACGGTAGAAATTTTTCTAATCTCGCCTTGGTTGCTACCACCCAACAAAGGAGCGGCCATCTTGTTGGAACATTGGACTTATCACGAGACACTGGTAATCGTATTACCTACTAGACAATGTCAGTAATAATCTAGAAGATTGGTTGCCAAAAGTATTATAAAAAAAATTATGATGAAACAATTGAAGTTATCAACTGTGTTCCTTCAAAGACATAAATTGTAAATTGGAAAATATAATCGGCATCTATAACGACACATTAAATGTGGTCAGTTACTATGTCTGCCTTGATGACTGTTTATTCGGCAATACAATTAATATTACAATAGCAATATGAATATCATACAAATCTGTTCCGTGACAAAACAACTAGGCTTACCAACTCTCACTTCATCTGGAGTAATTCAGTCTCGTATTTATTCATTATTATGTATATATACAGTAATTTTTATACATATGTAGAGGATTATTAAATCTAATATTTGTTTATAGATTAAATTGCGTCCTACTTTTGTCATATATAGGACAGGCAAGTATCGTAAGATAAATTAATCATTTGGTCACATAAGCAGATAGAGGTATGATTAACTTTTTTTATGCAGAGTGCCCTCATCACGGTCGAACACCGATCATAGTCTTCTATATCTATCTATACATATAATAAGAATATAAATTTAAATTGTACGTACTTTTTAGATTTTTGTGAAAAAAAATGTTGCAGGTGTCTTGGGATCATGCCCGTAGCTCCGAGCAGTTAAACTGCACAGGCCCATGTGGTGGAGGTGCATTATGCCGATGCGACTCCCACAGTTCGTCAGGCAGGGGGAGTAACACCCATTTCCCCTTGAGGAGTCTACCATCTTGATCCCTCAAGCCGCAGTTTGGGCCCCTTGAGAGGGGACAACACCTGTTGGAAGAGCAGACGTAGTGTCGATTAGACAGTCCCTGCTCCCCCGGTCAAAAGGTGTAAGACGGTACCATGGGGTTTTAGTCCGTGCGACTCGGGCATATCCATCCTCTGCAGCCCGGCGAGATGGACATCCGTTAGGGATTTCCCCATGGGGAAAAAAGGTGTCTTGGGATAAGTAATAAAATAATTTTAAAGTACTGTGTTCACGATAAAAAATCATCGATCATAAATTCATAAAGCATATCCTCGAGTAACATTTAGTCTTTGTTTCATTAAAATCGGTTCACTCTATCAAAGTTATTGTTATTTTAATACGGACGCGACTTAAGCACAAGAGGCAGGTAGATAAGTAAATGGACATAATACATTCAGATGACTTTATTAGTCACTGTTTTTTACATCAGGTTCCACGCGGACTGAATCGCGGTCACAGCTAGTGTACCCTAAAATTTGGAATGCAACGCTGCCACATTCACCGATACATCCACTCTCTTAATTTCGTCTACACCCACGTGTGCTTTGACCCAGAATCGTCTTTCCTCCGCTCCTTATATGCATATGCTGTTGCATAAATAATACATAATGAATCTATACTGTTATCAAAAAGCTCAAGAGACTGTACGTTTGTACACATTAACCTCTCGGCTGATTTTTTAAGACTCAGATCTCAAAATAGCAGGTCATGTTTTTAAATATCTAGTCACTTCATTACATAGTATAAAACAAAGTCCCCTACCGCGTCTTTCTGTCTGTCTGTTCGCGATAAACTCAAAAACTACTGAACGGATTTTCTTGCAGTTTTCACCAGTGGATAAAGTGATTCATGAGGAAGGTTTTGGTACATAATTTGTGAAGGTTTTTTTTATAATCAGGGCGGGACAACGTCTGCCGGGTCCACTAGTTAAATTATAATTTTACATCATATAACATGTTGATGTTCCAGTTTTTGTAATATATACGAATTTTATTTTAACCTTTTGCTGCCAACACTCTGTTTGATCAGTGCATCGTAAGGTCTACGTTTGTTAAAGTTTGGTTTTGGACAGTCGAGGGATCAATTTCTTATTATTATATAAAACTTTTGATTTTTACGGAAAGGTTATAAGCTACTAGTGGGGCTGGAGGACGTTATTCCGCCCTGACAATAAAAATAATCTTAACAAATTATATATCTAAACCTTCCTCATGAATCACTTTAACTACTGGTGAAAACCACATGAAAATCCGTTCAGTAGTCTTTATGTTTATTGAGGTCAGACAGACAGACGTGGTAGAAGACTTTGTTTCATATGTAGTGATATAGCATCACATTATGACACTTGCAAGCCAAACGAGGATTACATAAAGTGTTGCTTAGAATATCTAAGAATGAAGTAATAGTGTGGGCGGGTAGTGTGGTGAGGGGCGCGGCAACAGGGATTGAAGACGGGTTAGCTATCTGAAGAAAGCAAACATTGCCGAAAAAGGCCGAGCATGCTTGTTTGAGATGGCTTAGTGGTGTAGTTGGCTCCCTGCGTAACAATCTTGCTTTAAATTACATTTTTAAAGCTTGCCTAACCGCGATGACTGTAAATCGATATTTCGAACATAAAACACGAGTGACACCTCGAGGCGGATTATGTAACATTAAAAATTATGGGAAGTTTCTAACCTCATTTTGTCAAAGGGAGATTATGATTTTAATTATTTGACTTGGAACAAAATGAAAAAAAAGAATTGATTTTGAATAATAAGCTCGGTTGTTAAAAAACAAAAACAGGGGTAACAATATTTTTCAGCATATTTGGTTTTCATTAAAATGTATAATAACTAGCGAGCACGGCAGACGTTGTCCCGCCCTGATTATAAAAAAAATCCATGACAAATTATATACCAAAATGTTCCTCATGAATCACTTTATCCACTGGTGAAAACCGCATAAAGATCCGTTCGGTAGTTTTTGAGTTTATCGCGAACAGACAGACAGACAGACGCGGTAAGGGACTTTGTTTTATACTATGTAATGATTTAACACCGACGAAGTTGAGAGCGGTTGCTAGTTGTTTATAACATTTTGAATTATGTAGAACTTCATTATATTTTTCTAGGCATTATTACGAATGGAATGAGGTAACACACGTATTTCAAATTAGTGTCATTTTTCGGTGTTGGTATGCGCGCGCATCGTAAATATTCACTCCCATCGTTTTCCAAAACGCGCAAAAACTGAGTGTAATAAAAAAAAAAAAATAGAATAAATAAGAAGAGTTGAGAGGTTTACATGTTTTTTATTTGTGAAAATAGAAGGTTCAAAAAATTAAAAATGTTCTAAATATTGATAACAGCGCCACCTACCGGTATCCAACTATATCTTAGAAATATTCAGATGATTCTATGGATATATAATAAAAATAATCATCATGATTCAATCTATTTAGGAGGAAGAGAATTACAAACCGACTCACATTGGAATTTTATGCATAAATATAAGTCGACCTGTTTATATTGTTATTTGAAGTGGTGATAACTCAGTAACAATATGCTCATTTTCAATGTGAAATGATGTGGGTTCAAATCCAAGAAAAAACAAAATTTTCCATTTTAGAAATGTCATATTGTGACCAAGATTGTCGTGACAGGAGAGTTTTCTAATCACCATCAAATTGATAGTCTATCAGAGGTATTTGAAAAGGGATTCTATCTTTAGAATTATCATGCTACCACCTTTGATAATATAATTCTTTCAAGTGTGATATATGTTGACAAGAACAATGGAAGGTGACAGTTACAGAAGGATGATTATAACAGCTACAATAGAGATATATTATTACCCTATCGAAAATATACAAAAGAAACATGGAAATTGGTGACAACTGACAGAATTTGTGTAGTACCAAAATTACATATAAACTGTTTGATTTATACTATTCTAAGAAAATGTTATGAAATTGTAATCAAATTCCGCAATATCTAATATAATACACATATGTTAATAAATCTGTAGTTCTGTATGTGTCTATTCTTTTAAAATATTCTGATAGTTCTCATAAAGACAACTTGACATTATTAAAAAAGAGTGTGTATACGTGGATTTTACTAAAGAACTGCTTTATGGAAATTAATATAATATAATATAAATTTCCTATATGATATTGTACACTATATCAGTATTATTTGTATAAATCGTAAAAAAATATTTTTTGGTATATTCAACCATTTGTATAAGTTTGTATATTGTGAATTATATAGCAATGGAATAGGAATGACATAGATACATATAATTCCTAATTTTATAGATTACTAGCTTTTGCTCGCGGCTTAGCTCGCATTAATGTATATATATTTCGGAAATAAAATACAGCACATGTCATTACAGAAGAACGATTTTTAAATTCGACTGAGTATTTTATGAGTGTTGACAAACAAAATATATTAAACATTTTTTTCTCATTATAATTATCGTAGCAGACCATAAATTATAAATTGTTATTAGATTTCTTAATAAATAAAACAAGAATCAACAGAATTAACATTTACTTTTTATAAACCATTTCTACATTTGTACACACAGAATACACATTCCAAAATTAATAGGGTATTCAAAGCATTAATAACAATACATCAAAACAAAAATACATGCAAAATTTCATAACATCGCGGGAACTTTGGATCGACATTTTTCATTCTGTAAACCACTAATACTTATCTAAAATCTAAGTTTAATTATTTTATAATTCTCCCTCAGCGTTTCTATCGTCATATAATATAAACAAAATGTATATCTGCACGTGAATACTGCTATAACTCGAGAACATTCGATTTATATGATTTTAACATACAGGGTTTGATATATCACATAATTCACTATGACTCTAATAGTTAATCAAATTGGATCATTAAGTATTTCTATTACATTTTCTTGTTAAAAAAAGTGTACGAGATATGGCTGAAACCATGAAACAGGCGTACCAACACAAATCAATCACACCAAGCGTCTATAAAAATGGCGGATCGACGCACTAAGATACAAAAAATACAGGTAGCCTTATTAGTCGTTTGGATTATAGAAACGTTGTGAAAAATTTATATTTAATGTACAATTATATTGTGACGGCGATAATATGATAGAAACTTAGATAGAGAACTTAAGAAGACAAAAAATATAATAGGACAAAACATATACACTTCAATACTACACACATATTTATCCTATATATATACAACGATAACTATAAAGAATATGCAACAGTGCATCTGTCGACAAACCTTAATTAAGTAACTGTACATCTTAAAAGAAGAAGTTCATTCTCACTTTTTCACTATATTATTAACCGCGCGCGATCGTATCCACGGAATCTATACACGATCGCAATAAATAAATCACTAATTATTTCTTAATAAACTTAATTTCAATCAGATATCGAGAGGTACTGATAAGAAAAAATTTTCGCACTATTGATTTATTGCGATTTAATGACATAAGCAATGATGTGGGCGACATGAGAAACGCCGTTTGAGCCAATAAAAAAAAAAAAGTTTATTCTAATTTAGCATTCTCAGAGTTTTTTTAGGACGATTTTAATTATTAATATCTTTGTTATAAATAAAATTGTTTGTATCACTTTTCAACGATACGAAATATTGTCTATGAAATTTGAAAATGTTTCATAATATCCATTTCAACATACATTTTAAACTATTTATATATTAATATTTTTTTTCGTAACGTTATTTCCATTTTACTATAAAGAATATTAACACAATACATATAGTTCATTAGGATTTAATAACCTGCAATTTAATCAGCAGAGTGTCTAACGAATTATATTAAATAACAAACTGAAATTATATTAAAATCTTTTAAGATTTGATATTAAGCTCTTACAGTCTCTTTCTTCATTTTCACATTCATTGTCATCCAACCAAACTTATTTTTAAAATTTCAAGTCACCTTATAACCTCAGTCACCTTATTTAGAAATTTTATAAAAATTAATTTCCGGATATACATAGAAGAAAATTACTAAATAAAAAACTTGGTAACAATTTCCTTAAATCGTTTTTTTTTTTTTACTAATTTACGTATACATATTTATGTGTAAATAAATTTTTATTTCGCACCAATGAATTCAATTGACTAATAACGCATTTCATTACTATTTTCTATTGCGTAATATTATATGAAAGTTAAAATCGAATTTAAAAAGGCACATTCGAAATACTAAAAAAAATATATTGCATTTTACGTCCGTATTATATATTTTTTTAAATAAATATTTATGTTTATTTTGAAAGTAATTTATAAATCCATGCCAATTCTGAAATAATTATTATCTTAAGAATTTTCCATTCACATTTAAGATAACACATTTAAAAAAAAAACTCTATGGACGATGTATCTGTGATGTTGTATTGCATCATCTGCATTCTGCACTGAATGCAGAAACAGAAACGCATTATCACAGTCTAGATTGTAAATTTTCTTCGTACAATAATATTAAATATATGTTAATAAAATATAAAGAAAATTTAATGGAAATAATATATAATGTATATTTTGTGTTGTTTATCAAAATAATTATGAAATTAATATTTCTCGGAACTAGTAGAGACCTCTAGGTTTCCAATACTGTATTACAAATCCAAATAGGTTGTTAATTTTCAGCCGGATGCCCTAGGTGACCCGAGAGGGGCCTAGCTGTAACTCTGTGAATTTTCAACCGTTTCAGAGTTCTAACAAGACTAACGAACATATATTGAAAAATTGTAAGTGATTTAGTTATTTAATTAATAAATGGTTTTTAATAAAACCGATTTACTGTATGATTCTTCTGATATATGAATCTGTGGACAATACCGTACATTCCTTTTCGGTAAGTTTTTTTGTTATAAAACCAGAATTATAATATATATAATATCATGTAATTTTCCTTTAGACTATATATTTACACCTGATTATAAGAGATTAAGCAGTTTTTAAGGTAAGTATTTCTTTTTAAATGTTCACTAAAGTAACAATATATTCTGAAGCGTCTTAAATAAATGATTAAGCAAACCTTATATATACATTTTTTGCATATCACACAAAAGCAACGCCTATCTGTCCGTTTGTGTACTTATAATTCGAAAATCATTCAACCAATTATTTTTTTGTATTCTAAAACTATTCTTTTCTTTTCGAGTCGAGGTTTGGCTTCTTTGGCAACTTTGAGTTTTTTAAGTACCCAAAAAGTCCGTTGACGACGACCAATAGCGTTTGGACAAAACGAAAAAAATGATAGCATAACGTATAAGGTGGAACGTAAATAATAAAAACAGTTAACGGAATTATGAAAATAACTTTTACACTGAAACCACAGTGGCTGCTTTTACGTGATAAAGTACCATAGGCATGTTTATAGAATAAATATTGCATACAAAAGGCCTTATAATAAATATTTATATATAACATAATGTGAGAATGAGAAGCTTTATTAAAAAAAAACACACACAAATTACTTTGTAGTCCAGACGAACAGAACCGCATGCAAAGCTAGTTAATTATAATACATTATCGAGTTGTATAAGGAAAACTAATAAACACTCATAAATACACTTGTAAGAAAAAGGACGAAGTCTATTAGAGATGGCCAATGATATTATAAGTAAAAACCTGTTTTACATATATAACCATAGGAGATAACCATAAAATATTCTAGTATCTATATAGTATATTTAATGTTAATTTATCATTCACATCGCACAAATTTGTATGTTTTTAATATATTTACAAGGTGCAAAAAAATCAAACTGTAGTTTGTATTTAACTAAGTCTTCCTTGATGTATCTGTACATACATCTTCTTCTATATAGAATATATATAATAAGAGTGTAAACCTAACGTATCTGTACTTTTTCGAATTTCGTGAAAAAAATTGATGCAGCTGTCTAGGAATAAGTAATAAAAAACATATCAATCATTTTTAGAAATGTCTGTGTATCTGTTTGTATGAACACGCATCACTACTAAAGTACTGGGTTCATAATAAAACCACAATCATAAAGCATATCTTTGAGAATAACTTAGTCTTTGTTCCATTAAAATCGGTCCACTTTATCAAAACTTCTTGTAATTTTAATGACGACGCGGCGTATTTACGAGAGAAAAGTAGTTAAATAAATGGACTTAATACATTCAAGTGACTTTATTAATCACTGTTTTTTACACAGTTTCACGCGGACGAATTTGCGGGCACAGCTAGTGTATTATATAATAAGAGGATCCCTAAATATATATATCCAAGACCGTCTATCGTCTGAGCTCAGCTCTTTTGGCTTGGTGTGATCTTTAATATTGTTTGAAGAGACGTCGATGCTTGTTGATAGTGTTCATCGACACATCGTTATTCTCATCATATTTATCCATGTTCTAAACCTCGGGTACCTTAACGGAAACTAAAACTTGTTTACTTACTAAAAGGTTAGACAAAATATTAAATTTGATTGCTATAATTATATGCTTTGATAATAAAAAAAAATTATTATCAATCGCAGCGCCACCTACTGATTTCAATTGTTATTGGTAAAGTATTCTTAAATCCACCTGAACACACACAAAAGATTTCATCAAAATCTATCCAGCCGTTTAGGAGCAGTTCAGTCACAATCATATACAAAAATTATATATATAAAGCTGCCTTATAGTAACATAACTTATTGTCATAAAATCCCTTAAAATATGAATTGGATAAAAGTAGTATGGAATTTTATAATTTATAAGATCAATACACGTTTGAAATAATTAATAGAAATCCTTACATTTGACACTTATGTACTCATAGCATCGTGGAACCACAACGAAATTTCAAATACCTTAATCTCTACCGGAAACTACTTCGCTTAAACTAAAGGGATCATCACCTCTTAGAATGAAGAAAGAAAACTCGTAAAGTGGCTTTTACTTCACAATATAAATTTAAAAAATGAAGTACATTAAAGAATAAATTAATTATTACTACAAAACTGGATGAATAGAAATCGCGGAGTGAATAGAAAATGAAACCGAAAATTTGATGAAATTGTCTCCATGTTTATATTTAGTTTTTATCACAAATTTTACTCTCTACTACTCTGAAACTGAAATCGAAACACTCGTACTTATACTTACATCTGAAATGAATAAATTCCAGAGAGGAGAAAAAAGAGACGCTTAAGGGGTACATAGGAACGAAGAAAGAGTTGAATAGGTACGAGTGAGGGGTTAATAGCAATGATAAAGAAGCTTAAAGAAACTCCAATTTTCGGATTGTTAAAAAGAGTTCATAATAGAGTTAGTGCTAATAGAGTTTTTGGTCGGACCTTAGGCTGTCACGTTGTGGATTTTATATTTTATTCATAATCTTGTGTCATTTGACTCTATATTTTGTAATATTGGTGGTATTTTACATAATATAGTTCGGTTATTGTGCATGAGTGAAGTGAATGGAAAATAATAACTCAGCGTGAATTCTGAGATGCCACAAAAATTCCCTAGAAAGTTCTAACAGGGCAGCCACCATCTCGTTGGAACATTGAAGTTATCACACGACACTTGTAATATTTATACCTATTCGACAATGGCAGTAATAATTTGGAAGAAAATAAATAAATAAAATTATTGCTATTAAATAAATTGATTTAAGTTTACAAAATGTCACTCATAACTCTAAAGCTCGTACTACAAAATGAAATATAACTAAAAGAAAAAGGATACAAAACTTTGCAAAATTCCTATAATTCTAGCATTTTTATCCTAACAACTCTTTGTCACAACAATTGTCTCTATATTATGGCTGGTTTAAATAATACTTTTTTTTAATTATAACCCGATATTGGGTTCATGAATTTGATAGAAAAACAGTAAGTTTAGTGCAATAATTTTGGGCTTGTGATTAACTATGCTTGACAACCTGGTCACGACGCTAGTATAAACGCCATCAACAGTGTGCGTGCAAGGTCGCCAGAATTATGGAAATAAGTTTATGGTTTTCTATTGCCAAATAAACGGACGTAGGTCCAATCTTCATCCAAAAACTAATTTTGTAACTTCATTATCATAACTATTTGTAATATCTATCATTAATAATTTTGATGCAATCGTTTGCAATTTTTGGCACCGATTTCGGTTTGCGAATTTTCCTATGCGGTACTAAATTATTATCAATATTAGTTCTCCACAATTCCTGTTTGGATACTATATCGCTTTTTGTTTTAGTGTATCCAGATATTTGACTAACAATGTTACACTCCTTTCGATTTGGCTATAGTAACGATTTATTATCTTAAATTAGCTTGAAATAATTTCATTCTTATTATGTTATTTTTTTTTTCTTTTAGAAACTGATAGTATTAGTCTCTCCTTTCTATTTTGTATTTTATTTTTTAAGTTAAATTACAGTTAGAATTATTTTCTTTTACATTTTCTCACATATGCGCCGTTTTTGTTCTTGTTTCGTTTTGCATGTAAAACAATATGAGCTGTGTTTACGTCTAGAACGTATAAGTATACCCATAGAATGTTTAATATGGAATTGTCAGATTAAATCCAGTTTCGTTGATCGAATAAAAATATGAGGTTATTATCCAACGCCAAGATGTATATCTTTTACCTTAAATTCCAGGATAATATATAAAAGAAATTTAGCAGCACCGTTGAAGATTTGTGATCGGTAACAAATAACAAGGAAAATGATATCAAAACATCCATTGTTATCAAAGAAACAGACCACTATTTTGCTATTTTATGTTAAGGGAAAACTCCTACAATGTATATACATATATAAAGGAATAAAAGAAAAAATACATTATGTTAAATATTGAATATATAGACTTACTAGCGGACCGGGCGGACGTTGTCCTGCCTTGATAATAAAAAAAATCCTAAAAGTCAACTGCAGCGCCACCTACCGAGTCCAATTGTCAATCTAAACCATTCTCGAATCTCCACGAACACACACAAAAAATTTCATCAAAATCGGTCCAGTCGTTTAGGAGGAGTTCAGTCACATACACACGCACACAAGAAATATATATATTAAGATATATGTACTAACAGTGCCCGTGACTCTGTCCGCGTGGAACCTAATGTACAAACAAAATAAAACAATGACTAATAAAATCATCTGAATGTATTAAGTATATTTACTTACCTATTTTTCTCTCGTACTTAGGTCGAGTCGTCATTAAATTATTATAACATTTGATAGAGTTAACCGATTTTAATGAAACTAAGACTAAGTTTTACTCGAAGATATACTTTATGATTTTCTTACTGAGGTTTTATCGTGAACGCAGCACTTTAGCAGTGATGTGTATACAAACAAACAGACAGACAGATATTTCTAAAAATGATTGAAGTGTATTTTATTACTTACTTACAGGCACGTTAGGTTTATATTCTTATTATATGTATAGATTGAAATTGTGCAGCCTATCATATGTTTGATTTATTAATAAACTCTATAAAATATATATAATTATTGTCTGGAGTGCTAATAGATGTAAAAACCATTATATGATAATTTCAATTTATAAATTATGAAATTTAAATAATTCAGACTACAATTAATTTAAAAATTCTAAACAGAACATAGTTATTCTATTGTATTGAATTTTCAATTCTGTCGGCAGTCCTTATGACTGAATAATAAAAGCACTTGCCTCAAATAATACATACCTTACGACCATACTAAATAAGTTACGATTTTATTTTAGACTAGCTGATGTACCAGCAGATCCGCACGTGATTTTTTAAATGTTATTAAAGAAATATAAAATTGTGAGACCATGTACAGTTATAGAAATGCTCTTTAAAATCAATTGTAATAATGACACGCACGTCACTTACAATAACATGTAACGTGTACATTAGATATATAAATACTAACAGTGTGGCAAATGAGGTTTATCACCAGTAACATATTTGGAACCTTATCCCACCATATAACCACCTTAGTGCTCACTTACACTGTATAAGGAACTAATGAAACAACTATTTAAAGATGTTGTTATAATCATATAATGTGCCCATATTGTTAATAAGTAATACGTTTATGGTCTAATATTTTATTAGAAAGACCCCTGCTATATTCAAAATTACTATTAATAATTATAATGTTCAATTATAAACAATGAATGAGCTGACGTCTTGAAATCTTGCATAAATACAATTCAAACTTTATGTCAGTCTAATCAGTTTTTAATATATGACAATTCAAATATTGCTCATTGAACTCGATACATTATGTTACTACGGTGACTGAGTTAAGTAGACTAAAGCGCGGTAAATAAAACAAAATGGTCGCCAAAATGACCAAAATAACAATATAATTCAAATTACATACGTAAATATATATATTTCGATTATATTTATTCTTGGAGTCCAGTATGATGCAAGTCTTACGCACAGGTTTACAGTGAACAACATATTTTTGCTAAATTTTATGCGGACAAAGTTGCGGGTAGCTAGACTACAATAAAACCTAAATTACTTCCTGTAAGGTCAGCTATCTGCCAGTGAAAGTCATGTGAAAATCGGTCCAACCGTTTTGGAGATAGCATTGCGGGCGAAGCCACGGTTAACAGCTAGTCTAAATTAAAATAGGCGACATTACTTTTTATAATATCCGCTACCTGTCGATGAAAGTCCCGTAAAAGTCGGTCAACCGTTTTGGAGATAGCACTGCGGGCGAACCCACGGTAAACAGCTAGTATAAATTAAAATAACCCGCTGTAATTGTAGCTGCCTCCCAGTAAAATTCCCGTCAAAATCGATCCAGCCGTTTCGGAGATTACCCCGAATAAAGAGACAGAAAGACAGACCGACAAAAGTTTTAAAAATTGCATTTATGTTAGCAGTAACGTGTATACTTTCATACCAAATCATTAAAACAATGCTATTTTGATATTACATACAGACACTTCATTTTTATTATATGTATACGTATAGAAGATGTGAATGGTTCCCGCTCCTTCTTTTTTTACACTGACTAACTTTTATTGGCCTGATATTCTCTGGGCTTTAAGGGTGAGCGTTAACACACTTAGCCGAATGGCAACTAACTCAAGGATACCAACGTGCTCGATTCTCGGCTTGGGCTATTTGAATACAACAATGTAAGTAGAACGAAATAGCTCCTTTTAACACTACGGAACGTAAGCTTATAGCTGCCACCGTCGTCTCAAATCGCAGTTGGCTTAGTTGTTTATGTTTCCTCAACTATTACAGTGAAAGCGAATCGTGAGTTATCAAATATTACGATTCTCGGAATATTCCCCAGAGTACCGGGAAGTTCATATAGCAACTACTGTAGATGCCTCTGGAGGATAAGCGTACATTCACACAATTGTTATTTAGAACCGAATAGTCTTAGAGAAGTTCGTAACTGTGTACTTAAACTTAATGTATTTATACAGAGCTACGAGTATTTCAGTTACAACATGTCTGTTTAATATTTTGTTTCATTTACATTGAAGTAATTAATATTTCCAGATTAATACCTTATCTTTCTTGTATGACTCAATCATGAAGTTAAACTTAATTAACTTACAGTCCTCTCCATTCTTTTTGACCGCTCTGAACATAGCTCTGGGTTAAGACTTACGTAGAATATCGTCTCAATGTTTCAGGTTAAAATATAGGTATCTAAAATTGCCATAATTTATTCTGCAGTTAAGTCGATGTTATAAATTAAATGATACGTAGCTATATTCAGAGCGGTGAAACAGTCTGTTGTGATCTATAATACACCTGTCTACAACGAATTACAGGTACCTTTGTCCATTTACGAGGCTCCGGCGTATGCTGAAGGCATGGTGGCCCTAATATCATCGATATACATATCGTAAGATCTCCGTTAAGGCAGTCCCTATTTGAATCGATCTCCACCAGTTTGAGGGCGAGAACTCTCATATTATCATACTAGTTATGCATGACTGCACTGAGAAGGAGTTTGCAATTTGCGTTTTACGAAATCAAGACCCGAAAACCTGAAATTTATAAGGCCTCATTTGTCAAATAGGGACTCCTGTCTTTACGGCTGATGCAGGTATTTTTAGAACACGAGTCTTTATCTCTATCGCATGGGCAAAGAATAAACATCATAGTGCCGTCTTTGTAGCTACATACTGGATAATTCGCAGCACATTATTGACTTAGCTACTTGGACTAACCCTGCAGTGAATTGGTTTCTGTCATAGGCTCCGATTTTTGGCTCCCTTCTATAATCTAATCCATTGTCGAGACAGAGAGAGAGCTGTCGAGACTCCGAGTCTTCAACGCCTCGTACTATGAACAGTTCTCGGAACAAAAGAGATGGGAAATGTCTTGCACCATTCCCGTGGTTGAAAAAACTGAGTACGAGAGAGTAAGCAATAACTCATAACCGTTCCAAAGTGTCCTGCAGGTAAGAAACATGCACATCTACAAGTGTATCATTTTCATCTCTTGTGTATGCTTTTCTGACGATTCGTTACTGTTATTTGTATTTCCAAGGGTTGTTAATAGCATTGTGATAATTTCTGTGACGACAATAACAAATTTTCTAGTTACATAATAAGTACATCATTATTTATATAGAGTAAGTAATATAACTATCATAAATGAAATAACTGAAAATATGGAATACGTTAAAAGTAAAAAAGAAAATGTTTCAAATTAGAAATTAAGATGCTACGATAATCATCTCTCAGAACCCTCCAGAGTTGTCCCGCGAGGGCAATGACCCCTTAACTTAAACCCTATAGGGAAATTTGAAGGCAACATGAAAACTCAAGTTTTATGGTATAGGCCAAAGTAACACAAATTTACAAGTAAAGCAAAAAATGTAAATGAGTAGTCAAGTTTATATTACAGCTTAATTATATTAAGTTTCAAGCGCTTTCATATCTGATACTTCATCAATTTTACTCATTAATTATCAAATTAATAATCTATTAATATAATAATTATTTTTCTATACTAAATTGGGATCATACAGACTTAAGTCCTTTACCACTGAGACCAGTATAATCTATTGTGATCGCCTGACTCTACTAAAGCTCAATACCTAGTCCTATAGCATTTATATACTGCAGGACCTGTTTGGCCAAGAGCGTCTCTGCTTCTTCCGTGAGCTACTGCTTTCCTAGAATTTGGTCGCGTTTAAGCTTCAGTATATCATTAACATTAACACAGGAGTTGTTTTGGAGTCTCCTCAGCACTATCGCAGAATCTGCAGTCTCTTGTTACCTGAATAGTAACCTGAATGTACCAAAATGAAATGAATGGAACCAAAAGGTACCTTACCTTAACTTAACCTTAACCTGAATGGTTACCTGAAATACCTGTAAGCGTTGTAGACCTATCGTCATTGTCAGAATATGACACTTTAACACAGCCACAGAACTGGGCAAATGTCGGTAGTTTCACGATATAATATTTTCAAAAGAGTCATTGCTTATATTATCATATTACTTATTTCATGTTCGTACGAAATTATGCTTTGTTAAGTTAAGTTGTTTTGTAATTATGTTTAAGTTATATAAAGTAATAACGTATCTGTCAGTCAGACGCCATGCCACAGGTTTTAAGATGTCATGTATATAAAAGTAATATTGAGTGGCATTGGGAGGCTGAAAAAGGTAGTAAAATGAAAAATAAATCTCGACAACAGTCCCAGGTTATTAGGTTACGACCTACTATGTCCAACTATGGCTAAGAAACGTTTAGGGGTCATCGTATGCACAAAAAATAATTTCATCAAAATAAATTAGTCGAGCAATTTAGACGGAAAAAAAATTAACGCATACACACCGGAACTTTGCATAGAAAGATATCTTTAAAGTTTTAATTATAAATTAAAATTAATATAATTTATGAATTAATTTTAATTTATTTAAACATATTTGACCAGCGAGCTTCAAAATTCAGCAAATTATATTTGAATATTCTTGACTATATTTGCCGTCTTGTTTTCATTTCCATACGTTTAATTTTAATTTTTATACATGAATTCGTTTTCACTTTGTCATTTATTCCTGTTTAATTTTTTTTCTTTTTGAATTGTTTATGAATATTTAATGTTACATAATCTAATCTTTCAATATTATTAATAGTGTAAGTTGTATCGATGTGATAACGATAATATATTCTTTGTTATTATTGTTATTATATTATTCATCGGATTGTTGACTGTCGCATATCTACAACTGTAAATAAACTGTAGTAAAAGAGAGTAAAAGAAAGTGGAGAAATAAAAGTTTACGATAAATAATGATGTCGCTCTGCTTAGGGAGACAAATATACTATCTTCATTTGGAGTTTTAAAAGCATCTCTTGTTTGCTATATATTTGGACTTCGCCGGCCGTTAGTAAGAACAAAGGTACACATATATATGGGCTTAAGGCGACTCAATTTATATTCAGCATAATTACTTTGTTACACATTATTTTTTGGTACACACGTAACTGTGATATTTTGTGATGTATAGTATTAAAGAACTGTCTACAAATTCTGTTGTACGTATTACAATCGTTTTTAGAAATTATATTCTTATAAACATATATCCAGATTACATGAGGCAAAGATAGAAATGTAACTAGAATGGATAAGATTAGGAATGAGTATGTCAGAGGAAGTGTGAATATAGCACCAGTGACAGAGAAGTGGAGGAGTAATAGGTTAGCACGGTACGGGCATGTTATGGGAAGATATGAAAGTTATGTAACTAGAGAAGTCTTGAGTATGAAAGTGAACAGATATAAGAGTAGAGTAAGAAGATGTCGAAGATGCTTATATATAAAGTATCTTTGTGCAAA
Organism: Antheraea yamamai; assembly: GCA_036509395.1. NCBI lineage: Eukaryota > Metazoa > Arthropoda > Insecta > Lepidoptera > Saturniidae > Antheraea > Antheraea yamamai. Next base: position 1,847,192 of record AP028424.1, on the reverse strand, counting down.
AGCAATTCTTTACCATGCAAATAGCTTGATAAATTTTATTGATTCTTTTGCATTCATCCTTGAATAATTATAAGCTATAGTTAGATCCAGAGGGTGGCGCTATTGTCACAATCTATTATATTTAATTTCCCACAAAAATGTATATATATATTTATTTTTTTTAATCGGTCGTATAACAACAAACATAATCTCATATATCTAGATTCTAAGCACTTCTTAATTGTTTTTCCATTTTTATTAATGTTTTATTAAGATGGCAGTACCATGTCCTCTAGTATAACATAAAGATTTACGAACTATATAACGGTGAAGGTGTGCCATATCTCATCTCATGCAATATGAAAACCACGATATATGTAATTTCTGCATGTCCTCGATATCGAGTTAGTGTATTAAAAAAAGTAAAAGTGGTGCTCCGCGTGTCTTCTATATAAGGTGTTATCAACGAAATTTTTAAATCATTCGGACGTTGACACGCAACAGAAATGGCTAAATTACTTTCTGTAAGTTAATATTATTTTTAACGTAACGTATCGATAATTATCGTTGGTGATTTATCGGCGGTCCTTACGTAAAATTTACGTGTTCAAATCCTTTTTTATCTTTCTGTTAATATAAATTCGCGCAATACGACAGTGATGCACGATCGAGAGCTGTTTTAATAGATTCCAACTGTATTTGTTTAAAATTACAAAGTGATGTTACATGTGGTTTTAAATTGTTAGTGTATTTTTTTAATTCAAAAAATCACAGTGCATAATATTTATGTTGGATTGAATACGTATCCGTAATTTTCAAATAGTATTTGTGACATTTTTGGTAGACATAGGATAGGACATAGGATTTGTTGTAGAAATAAAAACTTTATTGAGAACTATTTGATGCTCTTGACTTTTGTTATTTTTGAGAATGATGTATTTCAACTGGACTAATAGTTTACTATCTTCTATTTTTACAATAGCTTTCTCGTTACAATTTAACCCGATTTTAAATTACCTCTGTTAAATGTTATCTTTACTGCTTAATCTCTATGTAAAAGCGTAATGATCTGTAGTCTAACTAGTTCTCTATGAACTGCCTGCAAAAGTATATTATTTTAAAAATAATTTGGATGTTTAACCTGGATAAACATCAGACGCTTTAGTCTTATGAAAATGTTAATTTAGATTTTATCGGTTTCGAAAAGTTTTTAAAGTAACTCAAATAAATTTAAAATATACGCCAGGGATACAAAGAAATTGGCAAATATGCTACTAGATAATACGTTTATAAAATTTGCTAATAAATATGTTAAAGAGGACTAACGGTGACATAATTTGATTCTTTTGCTTATACTCTCCTGTTCTAAATGGCAGATTTGATTCCTATCATCATTACATAGTATAAAACAAAGTCCCCTACTGCGTCTGTCTGTCTGTCTGTTCGCGATAAACTCAAAAACTACTGAACTGATTTTCATGCGGCTTTCAACAGTGGATAAAGTGATTCATGGTGAAGTTTTAGGTATATAATTTGTCAAGGTCTTTTATATTATCAGGGCGGGGTAACGTCTGCCGTACCCGCTAGTTAGATTTTAAATACATACTAGTGGTTGCTCGTGACTTTTTATGCGTTTAAATTTGTATAAATAATCACATTATACATTATCTTCTTGAAATTCCGATTGGTTATGTAGCGTAAGTCGAGCTAGCACATAGATGACTGGACAATATTTTTAACTGGACACTGATCGTTATATTTCAGAGAATTTAAATAATATCTTTATACATTATTGTCTATATGCTATTTTGATGTATAAGATATGTTAACGTTAAGTTTCATCAAAATTTGTTGAGTAGTTTCTTCATGAAAGAGTAACAAATATGCGTCCATCTTTACAAACTTTTTCGTTTACAATTTTAATAGTACGAGATAAACTATAAAAGTGAATTAATAAATCAAATACGCCTATCATGTTCCTACAAAGATATATCTGATATTATTGTATTCTCTTGTAAATTTCTATTCTTTTTTTTCGAATTATTTTGTGTATAATTGAAAATAGTTTGGTCGAAGGGCAAAATTTTATTAAAGCGAAACGAAGTGCCTTGTCTAATGATTCTCGGATTACTCGGATTCTCAGATTCGGTAAGATGTACCTACATCGAGCGTTTCATATTTCCCACATAATAATAATCTTCAATCGAAACGATTGATAATCAAAATAAATACAATGGTCATTATACTCTTTCTGTTAAGTTTTCATAATATAACAAGTTTGCTCATTATCATTATCTTCTTACCTTTATCCCTCCTAAATAGAGTCACTATAACATGTTTTCCTATTCCTCTCTCCCCTGTCAGATGTCATCTCAATTTTCGCACCATCCATACCTTTTTCGATCTTAAGATATCCTCCTATATCCGTCCACCTTCATACTAATACTTGTCTAGTTACATGGTTTTCATCTCTCCTCATGACATGTCCATACCATTATAACCTATTGGGGTTTTATATATATACTAACTTCTGCCCGCGACTTCGTCCGCGTGGAATAAATACTTTGGGCTAACTAACACGCAGTGGAATCTCTCAAAAGCGTAAAGTGTACTTAACTCGAGCCGACATTAAAATTACAATAACTTTTGATAGAGTAGACCGATTTTAATGAAACCAAGACTAAACGTTACTCGAGGATATGCTTTATGATTTTCTTGGTGTGGTTTTGTTGTGAAACCAGTACTTTAGCAGTGATGCGTGTTTATAAAAACAGATAGACAGACAGACAGACATTTCTAAAAATGATTGAAATGTATTTTATTACTTACTCCTAGACACGTACAACAATTTTTTTCACGAAAATCGAAAAAGTACAGACACGTTAGTTTTACATTCTTATTATATGTATAAACTAGCGGGCCCGGCAGACGTTGTCCCGCCTTGATTATAAAAAAATCCTTGACAAATTATATACTAAAACGTTCCTCATCAATCACTCTATCCACCGGTGAAACCCGCATGAAAATCCGTTCAGCAGTTTTTGAGTTTATCGCGAACAGACAGACAGACAGACGCGGTAGGGGATTTTGTTTTATACTATGTAATAATAATAATAAATATATATATCGATAACTACATCTTCTCGCGATTTTAATACATTCTTTTTCGTCATAATTAGTATAAAAATAATCAAGTATAACTATATATTAATTGTGTACTTTAAAATAACTTTCGTTTGTCATACATTGTATATTGCTAGAAAAATAATACAATTAATCAATTGTAAATCTTTTTTATCAAATTCCTTAATATTATTCGATATATCATATCGATCCATAATATCATAAAACAATAAAGTCCAAATTATAAGACTTTTGGGAAGAATCAGTAGGGTCTCCGTTAAGCAACTACGCGCCTGTCTCGAAAAACCCGTGCGTAAATAATTTAATATACGTTGATCGATTCCAAAGTGTCTTTATAAGTTGTCGCATTATATTATCGTCAATGAATAGTATACAGCAATTTTATCTGTTAAACTACTGAATAGATTTTAATCCGATTTTTATGATCATTAAAATAACTTCTTTCGGAAACAACATGTATAACAAATGCATATTATATTAATAGAGAGTAGAGCAAAATTAAATCAAATAGTTAAAAATATTATGGACCCTTACATTGCTAATGATGTATACATTTTATTAGGTAAATCAGAATGTAGTGCGGATTTGTATGGCTTAAAAAGTCCATCTAGAATCTTATACGTATTTATTTATCTACAATTGTCGATAATGCAAGAGTCAACAGTCCGATGAAAAATATTATAACAATAATAAAGAGGGGTAAACTAGACTGAAAACCGACAACGCTTTATCACATCGATACAACTTACACTATTAATAATAATGAAAAATTAAAATTATATGGCAGTAAATATTGAACAACAATTGATAAAGAAAAAAAGTTAAATAAGAATAAATTAAAGTGAAAATGAATTAATTTATAAAAACGAAAATTAAGACATGGAAAAGAAAAGAAGGTCGCAATTATAATGAAGAATATTCAAATATAATTTACTAATAAATGTTACTAGCTTCTGCTTGCGGCTGGAGTGAGTTAATGTAGATGTAATTTATCCTTCGTAAGCAGAACCCTTTTTCTCGATGAAGCTTATCCTATGTCCGTTTCTCTACCCCCGGTAATGTGTATGAATAACTTCATGATGATCGGTTAAGTAGTTAAGTATGAAACCGTAACAAATAAGTAAACAAACTCTGTATATAAGTATAGATTTTCACGTATATCAAACAAAATTACTTTTTACAGCATATTTCAATGACTATGTTAAAACAAAATATGTATCTAAAAAGACGTGCAATAAAAATAAATTTCTGTGGCAAGACTCGTGAAGCTTCTTTGGCTTTGATGAACTATCAATATAAAGTGCCAAAAAATTGAACGAATGCATATGTCTAAATCTTGTGACGTCACATTAATTAGCATATTGCGTTCATACGAAGACAGGCCTAGTCGTTAGTTTCTTATTATATATGAATTATTAATCTCTGCTATGATTATGCAATCACTTGAGACTATTTAATATTTGGAAATCGATTTGAAAATAGTAATAAATGCAGCAATGTTGATTATAATCTACTGCATATTTATGAGGGAACTCTCATTTGTTACCATATTATTACAAAATGAACAAAACCATAATGTATTTGTTATTAGTAAACATTCTTTTGAATATATTGACACTGTTTGAACATTTTGCTTGTTATTACAATTTTGTTAATTTGGATATTTTCGCCAGAACCGGTTTGAATCTATTCGACCCGAACAATCACCTCGGGCGAAGAAAAATTTAGCTCCGCGTTCCCAAGTGGACGGATTTTTTTTTCTTTAAGATTTACTTATAAACCACGCGCTAACTTAATTCTTCTATTAATCTTTTTAAAATGGTGGCTGATGAAACCGAAACTCAATAAAAACATAAATATATCACCCAGAGCACGAGGACAACAAAAGCTGGAGCTGAGCAGAATAGTAAGATATTAAAGCAGCCACAAAATATTTCGCTTGGTACGCTCGAATAAGTAAAACCAAGGATTCGTCTTAATCTGTTGAATTCGAAAAGATGGGTGGTCGGATAGTTGGCAATATTATATACTTATGAATTACTTGTTGATATATACTTGTCTAGACTCTTGACTCTAGACTCTACTATGATTTACATTTCAAGCATTTACGGTTTCGGACTATGAAATTTAACCATAGGATGAGGACAGATGGGGACGGCATATATTGAGTAACCATATTCAGTAATGCCTAATATAAACTTTTTTTTTTGGCAGGTTATACTTGCTTTCATTACCTGCACATGGGGTGAGCCGTCTATTGGCTACAACTACCCGTCGTCTTTCGCGTCACAATGGCACGGTTATAACGCTTTCAGCAGCGGCGGTCCATACACACCCGTACCAGTCAGTTCACAAACTTCAGAAGGCTATCACGTCGATCCACATCTTCTTGAGAAAATTAAACACATCATTCTTAAAGATGAGATAGATAATGGGCCTCATGAATACAGCGAAGAGGATGGGAGAATCGTTGGAATAGAATTTTTCGGTATCCAGCAAAGCATTGAGGTAGCCCAATACCATCAAACTGATGGGAACTCCGACGTTGAGAATTATTCAAGCCATGACAGTCATGAAGATTTTTCGAAGAGCCACTCCGACTATTACTCTGGTCATCCAAAATCCTACCAGCCACCGTCAAACAAATATGGATCTCCTAGCGATGAGTCGAATCAATCTTCATCGTACGACGTACCCATTGAATCTTCGTATGATGTAGCACCTCATTCTGGACCTGAGTCTGACTCTTCTTTGTCATATAATAACGCACCAGAGTTATCAGTGCCACTTGCTCCCGAGCATTCGATTAAAAATCACAACTCTTATAATACACTTGCAAACTTCGAAGGTTCTCCATCCAATCCTGATTCATCATCATCGTCTTACGAAGAACCTCATTCCTTAAACACTCGTAAAGCTAGAAGGACCGTTCCATTCTACAACGCTCCCTACCGTCCCATGTTCCACTTCCGATACTAACTCCTATTTTGAATTCTAGTCATTGTTCGCATATTTTGAATAAAATATTATATTTTTCGAATTATATCACGACTATCAATACGAAATTTTAACATCGTATGAAATAGCTTTCGTATAATATATTGTATTATATTTCTCAAATTTCTTATAATAATTATAATAGTTATAGGTTTACACATATAAGTAGAAATAAGGGTATTATTGTAATTTTTTGTAAATAAATATTTTATGTAATAAATAATGATACTATGGTTGTAAATATTTACGAACCTTTACAGGTTATAACTCAGGGCAAGGCACAGCGTTGGTTTACAAAACGAGTCAGGCGGCTCTTTAGGGAGGCTAATAAAGTTGTTGAAAACTTGTAAGTTGTTCAAAGTACTTCGTCTTTTAGTTATTGTCGACTTTTTATCTTTTAATAGCATTTTCTGAGTAATTTCAAGAGCGTTTTAATTGACATTATTTGAAACTGAAATTTTAATGATAGGAGACACCGTGACGTAACCATATCGTTGTTATTATGGGTTATTTGATTCGTCACTGATTCGATGTCGAGTTCAATTTCAATACGCATCGAGCAACTCCAGTTCCTTTGTTATTTCGACTGTATTCTCGTACGTTAGTATATGACGAAAATTTCAGTTAGTATAAATTTACCGTTCTTCGATACACCCCCTCATGCACTCGTTTAGTATATTATAACAATATTTAAAAAACCATCTACTCAAATCGACAAAGTTTGTTAAATGTTCTTTTTATTTGTCGTTTTTACCGATATGTTAAATATTTAAAAATATATAATGCATTCGATACATAAGCTACGAGAACAAAGTCATTTTTCAAAACAATTATTGTATTTAAGTATATAATTGTCCCAATTTTGTGTGTTTATTTGAAGGTATTATGTAACAAATTCTACTAAACTATATATTTATCTCAAAGAAAACGCTTTCGATTTACGCATTTGTGGTTAATTAAAATAGATGTTTTCTGTATAGTTTTAAGTACAAAATTTGTTACACTGAACGACGTAATATATTTATTTTGATCAAAATGGTCAAAATTAAATCGCTGGCGTGTAAAATCTATGGCTGACTTGCGAAGTAAATGTACAAAAAATGTACATGTAGTGTATATAGAAAGGTAACATGTTTTTTTATTGTTTTTTTTTCTAATTAAATATTAACTGAAGACGTCATATTATATTGTGGTGATGTTTTTTTTGTCTGTAAGGGGTTATTAATGTATTACGTAAGCACTGATGGAGAGGGGGGTCCTTGATTTGCTTATTTTTGATGACAAAGGAGATGGGGGGTTCTTTGCAGTGATTACGTCAGCAATATGGATTTATTTAACCAGAACAGATTTAAAAATACTTATGTAAATGTTTGCGTAAGCATGGGAGGGGGTAAGAGCATTGCATACTTTTGCTAACTAGAGGAAGGGGCAATAAGGAATTACAAAAAATCTGCTTACACATTACTTGAACTGCCCCTAATTTTATTAGCTACAAGGATGATTTTAGAGAACAAAACAATAAAGTAGAGAATACTATATACCTACAGTAGTACGTTTATATATACATATAATATTTTGAATATAATATTACGTTTCTAGAGAATAGTGCGTTCAGGCAAACAATCTCTCGAGGTTTACATTATTCATATATTATTATTAAATTCGATTAAAACTAAAGATTCTAACTTCCGTAAGACATTTAGAACGAGATCAGACAAAACGTGCAACATCCGCGAATTTGAATAACGTGTTATTTATTTATTTTTCAATAGCGATGCGATTATGTAATTGTCATGATTTTATTGATTTGTCGAAACACTTTTGACAGAAACTTCGATAAAACTCTTTAAAAAAAGAATTAAGCTCGCAATATTCTGTTTACTTAATTGGGTTTTGCGGCTAAGCCTCAGTGTCAGGATTACAGAAGCTGTAGATAATTTATAGTTAACAAATCTTGATGACATACCGGCCATTGAAAATTACCTTTTAGTTTCCTAACTAATATAGTAATTCTAGAAAAAAAAAACAATATGGACAGATTATTCAAATAAATAAATAAATTATTCGTATAAGTATTTCAATAATAGATATAAGTTAGTATCCGTTTTAAATAAAAACACAATGACAATATAGGTGTTCAGTAGCATAGTAAATTAAAACGAACTGAGCACCATTAAAATTGTTTTTAAATAAATATGAAAATGTAAGTGAAATCGAAAGTATAGTGATAGAATCCGGTAATTCGATGACGTATCTCCCAAGAGATGACAGAGCAGAGATAAGCAAATATTGGCTTCGAAATGACAAAATTAGATTACTATTGCACAGTGTAAACTACAGCGTGGACTATTCTCTATAGACTTACTGGACCGAAGATTTTGGTACTATGTATACAAAAGCAACAATGTAATTGCTTTGGTGAGGTGCGTTTATGGTTGGTATATAATCTGAATTTGTAAATTCTGAAGCTAACTTGCACTGATTTCTCGTATAGCTTTGAAACTACAAACATCAACAAATTGGTCATTTCATGCTTCAGGCTCACTAAGACTAAAAACTGTTTTTTAGGTAATAGTGTTAGGTTTTATAACAAAATCCCAAAACACATTACCGATTTCCTGGATAGTGTGTTCAAGAATCATGTGAAGCTGGTTTTAATGTTGAAGGCTATTATTATAGGGTGGATCGATATATGAACGGTTGTGACGTTTGGAAATGATGCCCCTCTCTATGCATACACTAAAAACGAATGTAACTATTTATGTTTTGTAAAAATATATAACACGAAGAGATAAACCAGATCGAGTTTCTTGCCGGTTTTTCTCGAACACTGGGCTGTTGTCCGACCCGGTGGTAGCCTTGACGTTCATAAGCGCCGTCACAGGGCCTAAATTGAATATATTAAATAAGTATATTTTGATTATGTTCGTTCGATTTACGTGGCATAGAAGATCAGTCGACATGAAACAGTCGGTTTGGACTATACATGTTTCACATGTTGTTATCTTTAGGCCTCATTGCGCAATGTTATTAAACCAAAAAATACTTCATTTTATTTACACCCTAAGAAGGCATTTACAAACGTTAAAACACTACTCATTTCGAAAAACAAACCAACCGTCGACAGACAGAGGAAACTCGATCTTACTTATCTTTCCTGTTTGTGTGGTTTTATTATAGCTACTAGGTGACGGGGTCACGCGTTGCTCAGGCTCAGTTATTACAAGTTTAATTAATATTAGAACACATGTACTATAAAATAAACTGGAGTACAAAAAGAAATTCAAAATTAAAACGTGGCGCCATCTATGAGACATTTATAACGATCGGTCCTACAGTTTTCTGTCAACAAACTAATTTAAAGCGTCATCTGTTCGAGACTGATGAAACTTACAATTAATAACAATCATTTAATTTTTATTAAAGAATATACATTCTATCAATCGTCATATAAATTATCCTATATCTTAAGTTGGACCAAATTATACATAAATACCAACTTACTACTATGAAGATCGGTTAAGTAGTTTTGAAGTTCGTCATGGACAAACATACACTGAATTTTTATATTTATTAAATACTCGTAGTAGAAGTCATTGCTCATAGTAGTTTTATGTGGAAGTACGAAGATACGGTAATTTGCAGAGATCAGTATCGTTCATGTAAAGTTGACTTAGTGCTTAAACTTACTATCCGGCGTGTCGGTAATATGCACTGAAACCTTACTGTAGAACCTACCATTATTACTTATTTTTCTTACTAAGTTTAAAACACAGGATTGATAGTTTGAAATCTATGTTATGAAATTTCACTAATATGTTTGCGAACTTAAGTTAAATTAATTATCAATGAGAATAACGGAAGAGTTACAATACTGATTTTCTCAAATTTAATCTTTAGTATTTACATAGTCGCATATCAAAGGCCTTTAAAGTGTTAGTGTACGGCCAGAGTAAATCGAACGTTGAGCGGGGCGGAGCGTACGGCGTTCGTGTTAACAGATGCATACGTAGGTGTTCAGAGTGGCGCGCGAGCATATCTCTCGGCCGCTCCACACCCCGCTGCACTCCACGCCGAACGCATATTCACTCAGGCCGTACACTTATGTAAGCAAAATTTGTGTAATTTCTGACAAAGTAAGTAACAAAAAGTAAGCAATGCTCTTACCTCGTCTCCCATGGTTACGTAAATTATTACATAGTATAAATCAAAGTCCCCTACCGCGTCTGTATGTCTGTCTGTTCGCGATAAACTCAAAAACTACCGAACGGATTTTCATGCGGGTTTCACCGGTGGATAGAGTGATTGATGAGGTACGTTTTAGTTTAGATTTGTCAAGGATTTTTTCATAATTAGGGCGGGACAACGTCTTCCGGGCCCGCTAGTATTTATATAAGTATTTTTTAGTCTTTTCTGGTTTCCTTATTTACTTATGGCCAGCAGTTAACAAGTCTAAAAATAAGGAATTTATAGTCTACTAGCCTCTTAGACGAACACGGGCCGTTATACACATCGTCAGTTTGACGGAAGCCGCGCAAGCGCAATACCGTCGGTCACGCTAATTAGCATGTCATGACGCGAAATTATAAATTTATCTTCTGCCAAAAATACTGGTCAACGCGCTTAAAGAAGATTTCACTTCAAAAACACAAAGCTAAAATGTATTCAAAGAGCCTTTTTTAACTTAAGCTTGTTATAATAGATACATCCTTATAACTTATAACGCTAACACGCAGCGCAAGCTCTCAAGAGGAAAAAAACTCCGATTTTGAAACATTCTTCATTGATACTCCGCTCCTATTGGTCTTAGTGTGATAATATATAGTTTACTAGCGGGCCCGGCAGACGCTGTCCCGCCCTGATTATGAAAAAAATCTTCACAAATTATATACTAAAACGTTCCTCATTAATCACTCTATCCACCGGTGAAAACAGCATGAAAATCCGTTCGGTAGTTTTTGAGTTTATCGCGAACAGACAGACAGACAGACGTGGTAGGGGACTTTGTTTTATACTATGTAATAATGATAACCTTCCTCGATGAGCTATATAACACTGTTAGATTTTTTCAAATCGGACTAGTAGTTCCTGAGATTACAACGTCACATACTTTACCTCTTTATAATATTAGTATAGATAGAGGGATACTTTATAGTGGTTCGCCATAAGGGCGATGATAGTTCAGTGGATAACACCGCGCGAAACACGTATCACACAATACATCCAGATTTCTTCATCCCTCATGTCATCAAAAAGAAGCAATAAGCAATTCAAAGGCTAGTTAGGCCTTAATAACTTCACCGGACTACATAATCTAACAGTGGCAATATCTGTTACACGATATACCCTACAGAATAACACTGTAATAAATCTTAATATTTTCACCAATGTTTTAATGTGAATAATTCATTTTAATGCTGTATAAAGTATGATGTTATCTGAGAATAGAGTATTATCAACTAATGCATTAAATTCCATTTCGTTTAGATTGCATTTACCAGTATGTTATTTCAAATAAATCATAAAACATTTTTAACTTATCTGTTATTCAGATATCTAACCGAATAACTTTTATTATTCAACTAGCGGGACCGGCAGATGATATACCTTGATAATAAAAAAAAACCTTGACAAATCATATACCTAACCTAAACCTTTCTTATTAATCACTTTATTTACTGGTGAAACACCATAAAAATTCGTTCTGTTTGAGGTTATCGCGAATAGACAGACAGATAGTCGTGGCAGAGGACTTTGTTTAATAATATGTAATGATGATATAAATGATGTATGGCATATTATGAGAATTATCAACTATGAACGGTAGTCATTGATATATGCCAGAAACAAAATCGTACCTTAACCCAAATTCTACATGACGTCATGCCAGATCTCACAAAATCTCACGTAGAAGAAAGAGGGTGTTTCGGAAAATATCACTTAATTTTTTTCTACCAAGAAATTGTGTCAAAATGGAGAAAATCAGATTAACCTAAAGTAAAACATATTTCCAGACTAAAATATGCCGACATGTAACACAATTATTCTATAAATTAAAATCCAATAACACTTGTAAAGTTGTTTAGTATTGATATTTCGAAATGTAATGTAATAATAATTACTAGCTTCTGCCCGCGACTTCGTCCGCGTGGAATAGTTACTTTGCATGGGCTAACGCTAACACGCAGCGGAAGCTCTCAAAAGAAAAAAAACCATTTTGAAACATTCTTCATTGACTCTCCGCTCCTACTGGTCTTAGTGTGATGATATATAGCCTATAGCCTTTCTTGATAAATGAGCTATCAAACACTGAAAGAATTCTTAGAATCGGACCGATAGTTCCTGAGATTAGCGCGTTCAACCTACTAAACAAACAAAACCTCCAACTTTATAATATTAGTATAGACTAGCTGTGCACGCGACTTCGTCTGCGTGGAAGCTTAAGTAAAAAAACAGTGATTAATAAAGTCATCTAAATGTAACAAGTCCATTTACTTGTCTACTTTTCTCTCGTACTTACGCCGCGTCGTTCTTAAAAGTACAATAACTTTTGATAGAGTGGACCGATTTTAATGAAACAATCACTAAGTTACTCCCGAGGATATGCTTTATGATTTTCTTGATGATTTATTTTGAACCCAGTACTTGCGTGTTCATACAAACAGATAGACATTTCTAAAAATGATTGAAATGTATTCTATTACTTATTCCTAGACACCTGCAACGATTTTTTTCACGAAAATCGAAAAAGTACAGAAGACACTTTAGATTTATATTCTTATAATATGTATAGAAGATAGATAGATAAGTAAGATATAGTAAAAAAGTTACAGTAAAAATAATAGAATAAGTTGCGTTATTTTAATAAATCCAACGCATTTATACTCAAAATACAAATTTTGAAAGATCTCGCGTGAGATTAGGGGTGGGGAGAGAAGAATCAAGACGAATCTCACGACTTCTCACAAGGAGCAAATGGGGCTCAAAAAATCTTTAAAAAATGCCTTACGTAATTAATGAACCACCCCTTAAATTATTTTTTTAAGAAAACTTACTTTTGGTGGGAGTACAGAAATTGGTCTGTAATTTCGAAAACTATTCTTACAGCGAATTAAAATAAACGAGTCACTTTATTTTCATTAAAATGGGGGAAAGTTTGTGTTATTAATTATTGATAAAACATAATTACCACATTTGGTGAACTATTAAAAATTAATAATTGAACTACCATTACCGACACTCCTCATATACTCGTATGTGTCATGCATTTTAAGTTTAATGGTTTCAAAGCCTTTATCGTTTCACCTGCTTTAATAAATGTAAAATTATTTTTAGAATTGATAAGTGCATTCAAATTTTATAAAAATGTCGAGGTTTTCATGTTATTGAAGTGAAAACTTCTTTAGGCACGTTGAGCGGTATTTTGGTAGGAGATACATTTATAATTTCGCGTCATGACATGCTAGTAAACGTGACCGACGGTATTGCGCTTGCGCGGCATGCGTTAGACTAGCGATGCATACTATAGGGGCTTGTATAGATGTAATATTGATATTTTGCAGCTCATCATACCTTTGATCGACTAGTAGACTTTATAAAAATATATAGTATAATTATTGCTGCGAGTGCTAATAGATATGAAAACCACACTAATATCAATTATATAATAATAATTATAATATCATTTTAATAAACCAATTCTGAAATTTAAATATTATCATTCATATTATAATGACTATGAAATTCAAAATTTTTTCATTATTTTTAATTTTCACTTCTGTCGGCACTGCATTGTCTTTTTCTTTTTGTTAATATTAGGGGTACGTTAGTGATATAATCTTGAGAAATAGTTGGTACCTCTAAGCTGTTTGGATTGATTGTATTGTCATTTATTCTGTTTTTGTTTTTGCTATATCCCTATGTGTAATATAAGAACTATATCACCCTTTCAGCCAAAATACAACATACGTTCAGTTGAGAATTAAATTGTATTGTGTGAAATTATATTCCAATATTTATCATTATTTATACAAAATTTCTTTGTGACTTAATGTCAGGTTATAATGTAGTCAATCGCTAAATATATAAGCTTGTAAATACCTACATACCATACATATAAATATGCAAGACAACAAAATGAAACACATATCTTTAAATACATAAACAATAGTTCGTTTTTGGTTTGCAGCCAAAAGAGGAGCCTAAATTGTTGCCGGTCGGAACGGGTCGAGGATTCTTGGCATCTCTGCTGAGGGGTACCCTCATAAATTCCCCGCTACAGCTTTGGCAAAGTCAGTGGATGGCGCTGTAGAGTATTAGCATTTGTTCATACGCACTGAACTCTGAATGTGCCTCGGGATACAATGGGCGATTTCATAAGCATATAAAGTTATTGAAATAGATTTATGCAATGGTAGAATAATGGTAACACGTCAAACACAACGTACGTATCGTTCTGTCTCTTTTTAGCGTGTGTATCTTGGCCGTGTGACAAGGAGAGGGGGAATCTAAGCTATGTTTACATCTTGTGACGAAATTTAAAATATTGCAATACATTTGTTAAGTGAATAAATTAAAATATTATGTTAATCCAGTGGTCGGCAGAATCGTCATCCAAAAGAGCCAAATATGAAAAAATAACTGAGACAGTTATAAATACCGCCGATAGAAGCGAAAACTGAAAACAATGAAATAACTGTGTTCTAATTTGAATTTGCGAATTTATTATAGTGTGAATTATTTAAACTTAATAATGTGTATATTAAAATTATTAACATATATCTGATTCCCACATCTATTGGGCCATGGAGCTATAATTATTTACATTTTTACACAGTTTAGTAATAAACCAAACCTACGATGAGGTGCAAAATATCAATATTATATGTACACGAGCCGTTATACTACGCGTCGCTAGTCTGACGGAAGCCGCGCAAGCGCAATATCGTCAGTCACGCTAACTAGCATGTCATGACGCGAAACTATAAATTTATCTCCTGCCATAAATACCGCCTAACGCACCTAAAGAACGCACCTAAAAAACACAACAAAACTAAAATGTTTTCAAAGAGCCTTTTTTAGATTAAACTTGTTATAATAGATATATCCTTATCAAAATAACTAGTTTCTGCCCACGATTTTGTCCGCATGAAAGATTTGGGTTAACGCTAACACGCAGCATAAGCTCGCAAAAGGAAAAAAACCCTGATTTTGAAACATTCTTCATTGGTGCTCCGCTCCTATTGGCCTTATCGTTACGATATATAGTCTATATATATAGCATTCCTCGATAAATGAGATATATAACACTGAAATAATTATTCAAGTTGGACCAGTGGCTACTGAGATTAGCGCGTTCAATAAAAAAAAACCCCTCCTGCTTTATAATATTATAGTATTGTGTACTCTTCAGCTTGCCTTTGCTCAACGACTTTGCGGCGAGCGACTAGCCGTGCTTTCTAAAAATATGTCTCTTTTCTATAGGCGTACGTTTCAAAAATGTTTACTCGTTTCTTACAAAGTTTTTTAAAGTTTTTTATTTTAGGTGGTAGAGCCACGCTGAAACTATATCGGTTTCAGCATATATGGGTCGGCTCGCCCGGGGTAGTACCACCCTCTCACAGAAAACCGACGTGAAGTAACAGTGCTTGCATTGTTGCGTTTCGTTTGGTCAGTGAGAGCGCCGGATACCCACCTCCTCTCCCCTTCCCCGTTCTTCCCCTCCCCATCCCCCACTTCCCCACTCCCCTCTCCCCCAAACACAGGTTGGCAACGCACTTGCGACTCCCTTGGTGTTGCAAGTGTCTATGGACGGTGGTGATCACTTACCATCAGGTGACCCACATGTTCGTTTGCCTCCTATAACATAAAAAAAAAAAAGCAAGTTAATAGATCATATTCCGTGTCTACACTAAACACTCTTTGGAAGAACCGTAACTAAGGAGTGAAAGAGCCGCATGCGGCCCGCGATATACGATTTGCCAACCACTGTAGTCAATGTATTGTACGGAGAATCTGGGAATTTCGAGAAAATCGTTGGTAAGCATCGAGGTTCGATATTACCGAACCACTGGCTTTGAGCATGTGTCCCGTATTAATTTTGTTAATTGTAGTTATACAGTTGTTAGTTGTTATATAACCGTAATTATATCGCACCACCGGTGTCCGAAACTCTACATATCTTGACTATTGAAATGAAAACTTCTTTGGGCGCACTTTACGTTTTTTCCAAACAGTGAACCAAAAGGAACCGTCACACTCCAATACATGACGCTGTATCGTGTATAATATAGGCTCCAAAGATTAGCGTTAAACGCGCATTGAATACATGCTTAAAAACAGTTTAATCATAGAATACTGTTCTATCCTTGTCTAGATAATGACATGGTTTAAACACTCTATAAATTAAACATTGTTTAAATTGACAATTCTTATTATATTCTTGTGATTTATTGTATTTATATTTGTGAATTTGTATAAATATTGATACACATGTTAAAACATTACAGTGCATATATTTAATTATATAAAAATATTATTTAAAATTGATATTGTGTAAATAATTTCTACTACACATAATTCCATGAACTTTCACTTCGAGAAACAAAAAACTAAGCTGGATTTTTTATATAGAACCGACATATGAACTTATAGCTTCTAGTAGCTTCCTGTAGCACTACGGTACCACGCGCTATGCACACTGGCCATCATGACGTCAGCACGTACGCTAAAGCTGGCTTTATAGCGTACTTTGTCTTAATATCACATGAACAGGGTTACCAGATTTTAATCTCAAATTTGTTAGACACCTATCAGTCTATATATCTTTGTACGCTGTCCATTTTTATAACCCTATATTCGTCATAATTCATGATCTTCGTTTGCCATTCTATAATATTTATACACTCTATAGAAATTAAACTTTAATAATATTTAAAGCTAAAAAAAATAATTAATTATGACCGAATTTAAATCATGGGGAGGCTAGTCTAAATAGATATGTCATAAATACAGAAACAGCGAAATAAGTATTATTAAACTTTGTAAAATAAAAAGCACATTGTATTGAGATAACATTTTTATATTATTTTATTTTAAAGCATATAAACGTCATATAGCTCACAGAGTACGTAATATAATATATAGCTTACGACATCACTTTAAGGGAGGGATAATTAGAGCCCCTCGTACCGAATCCCGGTTTTCTATATCCAAAACTGGAGGTCCCGGTTACACGGAAAATATGGTAACCCTACACGTGGTTACAGTAAAACGGGCATCTTAATGACGACAAGCCTTTATGGGGATTTCCGAAATATCTTCATACTTATAATGTAAGGTCGAGAAAATGGTCTTTACGACTAACCATATTGTTAGCTGAAAGGTTTATTATTATTACTTAACTTAATGAAAAAAAATTGGATTTTTTTATTAAGGATTAAATGAAATAGAATAGTCAATGAAAATCAAAAAATGAGTGCGTATAACAGTCACACGCGATTGAAATAAAACTTTTTGTCAATAAATACTTTATACACAAATCAATGAAAATGAAAAAAAAAATGCTCATGAAAAATATTAAATTGAATAATGATAAAAATCATACAATAGAATTAATTATATATATATGAGTGCGCGACCGTGCTGCCATCTGATTTCAATGTAAGTAAGTAACAAATTAAATCAAAGCTTCATTATCTGAGTGCCATCTATCAGCTAATTCAGAACTTAAATAACTGGAAATATTATTACCAACTCTTTCTTATAAAGGAAATGGAATGTAGAAAAGCAAGAACAGATTACTATGATAAGAAACGAATTAAATTATTTATGATTTAATAGAAGTTTTGATTGAAGATGGTGCTTGAATTCACTATCCGGTAAATCGGTAATGTGCTTTGGGACTTTGTTATAAAACCTAACACTGTTAGCTAGAAAACTGTTATTGGTCTCAATGAACCTGAAACGTGAGATGATCAATTTGTTATTGTTTCTAGTATTTAAATTATGTTGGTCTTTTACTAAATCCAGTTAATCTAAGTTTTTGTGGGCATACATTAGATTATCAAGAATGTAATAGAAGGGCAAAGTTAAAATACCCAATTCCTGAAATTTAGACTTTAGTGGTTCGCGAGGCCCCATAATATAAATTGCTCAAACCGCTTGTTTTTATAGTAGGAATATGGTGTTCATCTCACCTGTTTTTTCCATACGCGCAAAATACTATAAAACGTCAATCTATGGATATAATGGTATAGGACGATAATAAGGTATCTGACATCAAAGGGAACCACTATCAAAGTTTGAACAATATTAGCGTATGTTTCCAACTCTGTCAGCAAGTTGTCGAACAGGCACAGTCAAAAGCAGGTCACACATTTGTTTCTAATTTTTCACTTTATTCAAATTTATGAAGGGAACATTGAATTACATAATTCTAAGGTCAAAAGAATGCCAGCCGTTACTTTGTTGGGGTTTAAAGATAACGAGGCTTATCTATATCGTCTAACTCGTTGCGTTTTATCATCGTAACTTGGCGCTTGTGCTCGCTATATTATTAATTATGTTTGATTCCTTATTTTATTTCTTTATATATAACATTTCTTTATATATCTTATTGAGTGACGGACAGAAAAGAGAAAGATTTCTATACGAATTTTGATCCCCTTTTTAGAAGTTAAATTTTCAAAGATCGTTCCTTATCGCTCATCCCCGATGTAAAAGGAAGCATATTTTAATAGCCCTAGCCCCAGTAGTTTGGACTGTGCGCTTATATGTCAATCAGGCAATTAGTTATTATTGAAGTTAAACTTCTTATGGTACGGTAAAAAAAAATTGCGTTACGGTTTACGAATTCAATGAATGGTAAGTATGTATTTGTGTGTATGTGTAAGTATGTATAAGTCTCCGACTGAGTGTAGTAGTATATGAAAATTTGTAAATGTTTAATTATTTATAGTTCGGGACTTCGTATAGTACTTATATATACTTTGTGAGCGCTGGTGGCCCACCTCCCTTTCCCTCTCTTCTAGTTAAAAAAAAACTAGCGACCCGTTCCGGCTTCGCACGGGTGAACAATTGTTTTAAACATTTTGGTTAAACATACGTGGATTGGCTAAAAAGGGTTCATAGTCTTAAAAATCTTGTACCCACGATCCAACCCAGACTCAAAAATCTTACAGAAAAAAATGTCTTCTGTTCGAGGGTAGATGGTTGTGTTAACCCAACAAAATGATAAGATAAAAACTACCCGGTTAAATCATGTGTTTTGGTGCGTGATAGCTTAGCGGGAACTACTCTTTACTGTATCTGCCAAATTAAGTCACAGTTAAGCTAAAGACTGGTGAAACACGCCATAATAAATACGCCATTTTTGCCAAAAATGAGCGGATTATCTATGATTATTTACCAAAAAGGCTTTTTATTGGTTCTGGTGGTTCTTCAATATTAGGAAGAAGTACTTTTCCAGATGCGCAGCATATACAATTTGCTTCATCACTCCATTTTTTTAGCATAACATTTAGTACAAATCTTATTGATTGCTCCAATTTGGATGTTGGTCTGATGAACATAATCAATTTGTGGATTGTAACTGAATGCCGACCTATTACTATGAGCTAAAATTCCATTGCGCGAATAAGCCGCGCGGTTACCTACACTATAGATGTGCGCGCCCCTCTCTCATGACCCCTTCTTCGCCGTATAGCCCGCACGCATACACCACACACCGGCAACGACGCGAGCAGCATATTTTGTTTAGATTAACAATTCTAAACTCGTAATATCTTTTGAATGCAATGGCTGATTTTAATAATTCAAAAAGTTATCGACAGGTACTGAAACAGTCTTAAATTAAAAATAATTTATTTCGATAAGGATTAATATAAAGACATCAATAACGCGGTCTTTTAGGCATGGTCTGGTTTGTTAAGATTTCTTTCTAAAATGTAGTTATAGTGCCATAATCACAATAGCTGGACATATGGTATCGTGAGGTTTTTTTATAGATATTAATATATTCTTTAATATTGTAGTTTTGTTCTATCATTCATAGTTTCCGCAGCGCATGCGATGAAAGTCATTTAATGACAATATTTTTCATACCTTGCATTACATTATTGAAATTTTAGAAGGGATCTCTATATTTCTAGTAAAAAATATAACCTATGTTATTCAGGGATAATGTAGCTTTCTAATGATGAACGAATTATCGAAATCTGTCTAGTAGTTTTTGAGTTTATTCATTATAAACATACAAAAATACAACGTTTCCTCTTTATAATGTTATTAGTGTAGATAATAATTAATTAAAATATGTTACAGGTTAACGTATAATGACCACAATCGATTACACGTGTTTCGCTCCTTCACGGAGTATCTTCACACCGATGTTGACTCCTCCGATGCGAGAGAGCGAGTTCAAACTTTCAAAAGTTTTCGAAGTGAAAACGTCTTTAGGCGCGATGAGCGGTATTTTTGGCAGGAAATAGATTTATAATATCGCGTCATGACATGCTAGTAAGCGTGTTGCGTATTGCGCTTATGAGGCTTGCGTCAGACTAGCGACGCGTAGTATAGTAGTATAGTGTGTATATAATATTGATATTTTGCAGCTCATCATGCATTTGATTCATTATTAGACTTTATAAAAATGTATATAATTATTGCTCCGAGTGCTAATATATATGAAACCCACACTAGTGTTAACAATTTCAATAAACAAATTCTGAAATATAAATATTGTCATTCATAGTACAATTAATATGAAAATTCAAACGAGAACATATTTATTTCATTGTTTCGAGTTTTCAGATTTCCGCAAAGTAACGCCCTCTTTAATCAAATATATTAGATTTAATGCTAAGGCTTAATGTAGAATTGGAACCTGCGTCGATCAATACAGTGTCCGAACCCATTATAATTGAACTAATTAATTAATTAACATTGCTGAAATTTAAATATTTTACTTATATATGATAATTCACTTTGACTAAATAGTAATGCGTGTTTTCGCCGTGCGAGATAATGAGTTTATGAGTTTCTTGGTGAGGTTTTATTATTTTAGGAGTGATGCGTGTTAGTACAGACAGACAGACATTTATAAAAATTATTGAAATGTATTACTTATTCCACCTCCTCTCCCCTCAACCCTCCCTACTCCCCTCCACTCTCCCCCTTACCCCCAAACACAGGCTGGCAACACACTTGCGACTCCCCTGGTGTTGCTAGTGTCTATGATCGGCGGTGATCACTTAACATCAGGTGCCCCTTCTGTTCGTTTGTCTCGTATGACATAAAAAAAACCTGCAACATTTTTCTTTCACAACAATCTAAGAAGTACAGACACGTTAGATTTACGTTCTTATTACATGTATATATAGATAGCCTATGTAGTAATAAAAAAAGTAATAATTTGTCACTGATAGAACAGAAAACAAGCTCGAAGTGGCACTATACTATTGGAGTACAATCAAATGCATATCTTCTAGATGTCAGCGTTCTCTGCAAAGAAAATCACGTGAAAGCCGAAGCAAATTAGAAAACGAAATGTCTTGATCTAGCTACGGAAATGTGAACTGTGACATTAACAGAAATATGTCCACTCGTAATATCCGTTAACGGGGAAATTGTAGCCAACATCAACGGACACCTGAGAAGGCTGAAATTACGAGGTGGGTCGAGGCAAGGCTCTAACGTGCAGTTCTGCTTGTCAATACTTAGACATGTTTTCATTTCACAGTATTGGACTCGGGGAGACTGGTTACTTTAGATGGACTTGTGGTCCTGTGGTCCTGTTGCTGGTCCTGTGTCCTTTGAGCAAAATTTCAGAGTTTTTAACTATTATTGTTATTAAATTATTCGGAAAAATGCCTTATTAAAATTACATTACATTATTCACGTATTATTTATACATGAAAAAAAAATACAACGCTTTTTTGTACAATACAATAAAACAATATAACTTACGTATAGTTATGGTGTATAGCCTATAGAGATTTTTTTTGTTTGCATTCTAGTCCCAGTACTAGGCTTAGCCTAAACCACAGGTACTAAAAATTAATTACAGTTGATTATAATTACTAGATGGCCCGGTCACGCGTTGCTGTGGCTCAGTTATTGAAAAAGAAATTCAAAGTTAAAACGTGACGCCTTTTATGAAATATCTGAAACAGTCTGTCCTATAGTTTTTTGTCAACAGACGAATTTAAAGCGCCATCTGTTCGAGACTGATGAAACTTACATCATCATCATCACCCTTATCCCACCTAAGTAGGGTCGACACAAAATTTCTTTTTCCACTCTGTCCTGTCAAATGTCATCTTAGTTTTCACACCTTTTACGCACATATCATTTTTCACACAGTCCATCCATACCTTTATCGGTCATCCTCTACTCGTATATCCGTCCACAATCTCACTCAACACTTTTCTAGTTACATGGTTTCATCTCTCCTCATGACATGCCCATACCATGCTAACCTATTACTCCTCAACTTCTCTGTCACTGATGCTATTTTCAAAGTTCCTCTAATATAGTCATTGTTAATCTTATCCATTCTAGTCACACCACACATCCACCTTAACATTCGCATCTCCGCCACATGTAATTTAAACAACAATTGATAACAATAATCAACATTGAGAATCATTTTATTTTTAATTAAAAAATATTGAGGTCATTAATCGAAATATAAATTATACTATCTCTCAAGCTGGACCAAATTATACATAAATGCCAACTTTCATGAAAATCGGTTGAGTAATTTCGGAGTTCATCGTGGACAAACATTATGTCACTAGATTTCTATATATTTAGATTTATTGGAACTATTAAAAGATCCGATTATAATAATTACTAGATGTAACCGTAATGTAATTGTAATTTAATGTAATTCATTCAAATCAGCTGTGTTTTTGAAGTGAATACTTCTTTACATGCATTTAGTAGTGAACGAAATTTAATCGTCACGCTCGGGTCGCTGTCCCATTGGCATTAGTCGTCATCAACTACTTTTAATGCCTGACAATAATAAAATAATATTATGTATGTTTTATATGTATTCATTATAGTATCTAAAGTATGTACTGCGTGAATACAATTACTTTATTTAAAAGTTTTCACTTCTATCATGTGGTCATAAGTATATAGACATTTTATTAAATTAAGATAATTGAGGAAAGATCTTTATCAGAAAATTTGTAAAAAAAGATTACATATACAGACTATTTGGTTATTACTAGTGGGCGCCCAGTGGTCGACATTCGACCACAGTTCATTGATTTTTTTAAAGTTTGAACTTTATTGGGGTTCTTTTCATAATAATCTATAATCAAGGTTTTCATCATACTCAGTTATTTGCTACTTTTTTTATTTTATATAAATATTAATTTGAAATAAAAAACAGGCGTTTACATAAGGTGGTAAGGCTTTCAAATTCTAAGTAAATATAACTTTACGAAAATAAAGAATTTTATCGCAACTTACATAGTTTTCAATTAATTTTACACGACACCATGGGTGGGTGAGTGGTATTTCTGGATGATATTGAATTAAATGTAGTCTGTAAATTATGAGGAATAGTGATATGCCCAGTATCATCATTTGGAAAAGTAATGGATACACAATAGAATCAAATTATGAATCCAAAGCAAAGATGTTTTAATAGTACCATTAACTTTTGAAAATGAATTCATTTTTGTTTAAAATTCATCATCAACTGTACTAAATATAATTACTACATCAGGTTGAACTGCATCATTGTAACCGCGGAGATCTAAGTCATGGATTACTTTCATGACCAAACAAATTTTGTTATTTTGATTTTACATAGTATTTTTTGGCTCATTTTTTATTGAATTATCATTTGAAGTGAGGTCACCATATAAAAATACTAAATATTAAAATATTGACGTTGACTTTAGTAATATTGCTTTACTATTATGACAACATGAAGTGAAAACAGTCTTGTCACCTAAAAATTTTGGCATTCAATAAGACCAAAGAGAATAATAATAATTTCAGTGGTTCCATAAATTTACTAACGATAAATTATTCATCAATTAACTATTAATGTATGTTATGAATTTACATATTATATTATAAAATTAACCTACAGTTTGACCAGTTGATTTCAAAGGCCATGTAAGGCATGAGACGTCAGTCATGTTAAAAATATTGAAAAGGTAACTGGAACGTAAAATTAAAATGACGGATGTCAATAAGTCTTTCATTTACGAGTTTTTGGCGGGATTTTGGTCTGTCATGTAGTGGATTTTATATTTTATTCATAATCTTGTGTTACTTGACTCTATATTGTGTAAAATTTGTGGTGTTTTATGTAATACTAGCGGGCCGGGCAGACGTTATCCCGCTCTGGTTATAAAAGAATCCTTGACAAATTATACACCGAAAGCTTCCTCATGAATCACTTTATCTGCTGGTGAAGACCGCATGAAAATCCGTTCAGTAGTTTTTGAGTTTATCGCGAACAGACAGACAGACAGACACGGTAGTGGACTTTATTTTATACTATGTAATGATAGTTTGCTTATTGTGCATAAGTGAAGTGAATGGAAAATAATACCACGGACCATGAATTCTGAGATGCCACAAAAACTCCATGGAAAGTTCTAACAAGAGAGCCACCGTCTTATTGGAACTTTAAATTAACTACTTAACAATGGAAATTAACAAACACTGGAAATTAACAAATACTCTGGGTGAGAGAAACGAAATAATACAGACAAAGAAGATGGTACGCTACTATTAACAAGAGATTAAGATAAAAAAGATGGATAAAAGAATATATACGAAATATTATACAGAAGATTTGGCATTTATGCCTTTATATTAACTTGGACACGGAAGAAAATTGATTAAAGGATACATAAGAACTACTTATATTGACAACTTCAGAATTGGCAGTATGGATTAATTCCTTCGCCTGTCCTATTGGACGAATATTATTACTACTACTCTTTCACTTGCATGTGTGTATATGTTATGTAAAATTCAAGCAGTACTGTGAGTGATGCACATTTAAATTAATTTAATGTATTTCTAATTAATTTTATATAAAAAAATAGCTTTCTGCACTTCTCCTCCATATAAACTTTAACTATGCCAAATTTCACGTTCATCCGTTCGCGTAATTCGCTTAAAAAGGGGTACAAAGTTTTGGCTTCACGTATTAATATATAATTTGGTTATTATATACATAAATACTTATTCTTGTTTGATTACAAATGTCACAGCACTAGCATACGTGTCACAAATATTGTAGAGAAAGAGCAAACCAGTCGACGATGGAAGGTGCAAGTGTAGAACGGCGATAAGGAGTACATGCCAGAAAGTTCTTTAGAACAATTCCCATTGTTCAGTAATAATTCCAAGCTATGTTGCCGTCTGGTCTAGATAGGCTTGAGACAATAGCTAGCTAGGCTGTATCACAGACATGGACGCTCACCGTTCTGAGTTTATAACATAAATTAAGACGAAATATTTAAGAATACAAAAGAAGCCGCATGCAAAACATTTATACATATAATAAGAATGTAAAGCTAATGTGTCTCTACTGTTTAGATTTTTGTAAAAAAGTAATAAAATACATTTCAATAATTTTTAGAAATGTTTGTCTATCTGTTTATTTGAACACGCATCACTGGTAAAGAACTGCATTCATGAAAAAACCTTTTCAAGCAAGTCATAAAGCATATCTAGAGTGTTATTAAAGTAGTAGTGTGTTACTAGCGTAACGTCTACTTCTTGTTTCATTAAAATCAGTTTGGTCTATCAAAAGTTATTATACTTTTAATGACGATGCGACTTAAGTACGAGAGAAAAGTAGATAAGTAAATGGACTTAATATATTCAGATGTCTTTATTAATCGCTGTCTTTTTACATAACATTTTACGCCGACGAAGTCGTGGGCACAGCTAGTTATTAATAATAAATTTAGCGACTGAAAACCGTTAGTTAACCAATACATTTAATTCATTTATTTAATATAGGGACATCAGTACATTTAAGTAGTCAGTTATTTGCAGTTTCCTTTTACCATATGGGTAAATCCTCATAATTGATAAGATATCTGATTAATAATTACTAGCTTTAATTAGCGGATTCACTGGTGTCACGCTGTGCTCCTGCACTACTAATTAATTTTCGCTTAGCGTAATTCCTGGCCTACATTTTATATGACAATAACTCCGTTTCCATTCAATTCATTTCAAAGATTCATAGGACAATTTTAAATAGCCTACCCTTTCGTAATCGTAAATCGGTATCTTAACTCTGCCCTCCCAATATATTCTGGATAATTTAATGTATGTCCGCAAAAACTTAGATATGCTGGATCTAGTAAAATACCAACATAATTTTAATACTAGAAACAGCGACAAATTGGTAATTCCATGCTTCAGGCTCACTGAGTCCAAAAACAGTTTTTTAAGTAATAGTGTGAGGTGTTATAACAAAGTCCCAAAACACATTACCGATTTGTCGGATAGTGAGGTCAAGAACCACGTCAAGCGGGTTTTAATATCTAAAGGCTATTATAGGGTGGATCAATATGTGAACGATTGTGACGTCTGGAAATGACGTCCCTCTTTGTGCATCTACTAATAATGAATGTAACTATTTATGTTTTGTAAAAATATATAACACGAAGAGATAAACCAGATCGAGTTTCTTGCCGGTTCTTCTCGATGGCTGGGTTGTTTGTCCGAACCGGTGGTAGCTTTTGACGTTCATAAGGACCTTCTCAGGGCCTAAATTGAATAAAGGATATTATGATTTTGTAATTAACATATTTTGAAGTGCAACAAAAGGAAAATCAAATATCACTGGAAGTTTCAGAGATAGTGTTCAAACAAACAAACAAAAATATAAATAAATCTGAGACTATAATACATTAAATTATGTAACTGCTAGCAACGTTTTGTTCGGTCTAGTCTTACATAGCAAATACTTTATAACTCTATTAAGCATATAAAAGATAAAAGAGAGAGTACTGTGTTTCACAATAGCGGTATGAAACACAAAGAACTGTCTGTACGTTATAAAATTGCACTCTGCATATAGTTTAGAAGTTGGAAACAAGAGATTTTTAATATTCATGGCTTAAATCATGTAAATGTAAATGATTTAAACTGTATTAACGTTATAATGATCAAGAAATTATTTTGTATATTTTAATGTAATAATCTCTGGCACTATCGATTAGATTTGACAAGTTATTTGAGCATTTCATAGCCAATTTAGTAGCTTTGCGAATCGGTGCAAGTATTATATCAGAAAATACGTTAAATAACAGCGAAGGGAAGGAGGCTCAATGACAACCGATAGTTATAGAGAGGACACAAGCTGTAAAGACCTATGTCATGCACCCAGCCCAGTCGATCGGCTCCATACGCAACAGTCGCTTAATATAGAATTCGTTTAAGTTAACAGCATGGATAGTGATTCAATTTTTTTTTTTTAAACGTCTACGCGTAAAAGAACTTGCTGGTCACCCGATCGTTAGTGATCACCGTCGCCCATGGACCTCTGCGACACGAGAGGAATCATAAATGCGTTGCCGACTCTTGAAAAAGGAGTAAGTTCATTCTGAATTACTAGAAAAATCGCCGATCACAGTTAGTTATATACTAGCAACAATAATAATAACACCTTTTCTTCCCGAACATTTTATATTTGTGTCATAGTAATAAACAGTAACATACAAAAACTGATATAAAAGTAAAAACTACACCTATATTACAATACTAGCTGTACCCGCAGCTCCGCACGCGTTTTTTACAATTGTATTAAAGAAATATAAAACTGTGAGACCTTGAACAGTTATAGAAATGCTCTTTAAAAACAATTGTAAGTATGACACACACGCCACCTACAGTGACATGTAACGTACACATTAGATATATAAATCTTAACCACTGTTACTGACACACTTGTCAAATGAGGTTTATCATCAGCAACATATTTGGAACCTTAACCCTCCATATTGCTTCCTCAATGCTCACTTACACAGTATAAAAAACTAATGAAACAATGACTTAAAGATGTTATTAGAATATATAATATGCCCATATTGTCAATAATTAATACGTTTATGAACTTATATATTATTACAAAAATCCCTTATATCTTCAAAATTACTATTAATAATTACAATGTTGATTAAAAACAATGAATGACCTTGACGTCTTGAAATCTTGCATTAAAATAATTCAAGATATAAAACTTTATATCTGTCTAAGCAGTTTTTAATATTCGATAATTAAAATAGTGCTCATTGACTTGGATACAATATTCCTATATGTTACTATGATTGCTGAGTTACGTAGACGAAAGCGCGGTAAGTACATCAAAATGACCGAAAAGACAATATAATTCAAATTACATACATAGATACAGATATATGAATTTCAATTATATTTATTCTTGGAGTCCAGGACAACGCACATCTTATACACATGTTTATAGTTAACAGCATATATTTGCTAAATTTCATGCGGACAAAGTCGCAGGTAATAAATAGCTAGTCTAAAATAGAATAACTTAAATTACTTTCTATAAGGTCAGCTATCTGCCAGTGAAAGTCCTGTGAAAATTGGTCAAACCGTTTTGAACATAGCACTGCGGGCGAAGCCACGGTTAATAGCAATTGTTGTAATTGCTTTTTATAGGGTCAGCTATCTGGCAGTGAAAGTTTTGTAAAGATCAGTCTAACCGTTTTAGAGATTACGTTGCGGGCGAAGCCACGGTTAACAGCCAGTATAAATTAAAATTGCATAAATTACTTTTTATAATGTCAGCTATCTGCCAGTGAAAGTCCCGTGGAAATCGATCCAAACGTTTTGAAGATAGCATTGCAGACGAAGCCGCGGTTAACAGCTATTCTAATTTAAAGTAGCCTAAGTAACCCGCTGTATTTTTTCTGTCTGCCAATGAAATTCCCGTTAAAATCACTCAAACCGTTTCGGAGATTACCCGGAACAAACAGACAGACAGACAGACCGACAAAAATTTTAAAGATTGCATTTTTGTTATCAGAAGCGTGTATACTTTCATACCCAATAGTAAAAAAAAATATTTTGATATTACATACAGACACTTCATTTTTATTATATGTATAAAAGAAGATAGATATCTCTTGTTTCGGTTTGCTTAATGACAAAGGCCTCCTCCAACTCTTTCCACTGCTTTCTATCTGCCGCCACTCTTATTCAAAGGGCCCTAGGATCATTTTCAAGACATCCTCCATCTTATTACTTGGCGACCTCTACTCCTAGGACTACCCCTCGGATACTAAAAGGTCACCTGTTTGCTTCATTTTTCCTTTTTGCAGCGAACTATATGTCCATTCCAATAAGCAACTAAATGATATGTAAGTCCATTGATATTATTGTTATGTTATGCTTTAAATTACTTTATCAACGAGAAAACGCGTATAGCTTCTACTTTCTGGATAAAGGCCAATGGAAATCGGCTTATAGGGTATAGATGTGATTGATTGATTCAATTTCATGAACGAGATGCTGCTTATTGGCTGGGCACGTCGCTGGTACGATCGGACCCAATGCGGATTTATTATTTACATTTCGCTTTTATGAAATATCCCCTTTTTTATTTATTTCTCGATATATTTAGGCCTGTGTCGATATGTTGATACATTTTTTATAGAACGTTCGGTTTTTATGCTACTTTATTGGATTTAGTGTTTCGCCACGACCTCATGTGACGGTAAATGACGATCTGGTCTAAAATTGTAAATACGCTCAATCTAGAGATTATGACGAGAGAGAGAGAGATATATGACGTAGTTGATATCGTGCTTCGTCATAGTCATAGAGCCTCTGAGCGTAGAATATTATCTACACAGATATTAACTCCACGTCACTCTACAGCATCCTTCAGAGGTAGTTTTCGATACAACGCTAGTAAGTGCTGGACCAATATACCACCGCCTATAAGATCTGCAACTAGTTTAATTACGTTCAAAAATAAATGAAGAATGTTTTTACTCGACTCCCAGGCGTGTTTCGAAAATTATAATTTGGACATCTCAGCGATATAATCCCATTACCTTTTTATTTATTCTTTATTTATCCATTAATTTGTATATCTCACCTATTTAATACTTTGTTTCTTATATGAATATCTACTTACATGCATACATATACTTACATAATAAACTTCACAAGTATAGAGTTATTATAATATTATTATCATAGTGTTATTATTACTAGTTATATAAACCCACTTGGCCACAATGGAAGATCAGCGCTGGGCTCATTTGTAAATGTTGCAGCCAGCACATGCTGAATTGTGCGCCTTTGCAGTTAAACCGTGGTATAATTTTAATATGTTTTAACGTACATTTTTTATTCCTTTTCTATATTATATACATCTTTGTAACTCTATTTTTCTACTATTGTGTTATCCATGTGTTTGCTGCAATAAACATATTTTCTTTCTTTCTTAGATACAATTGCAGCTGAATCGAAGCTTCCGGTAAAGGAAAAATATCGTGAGGAACCCATAGCATAATGGTAGGGTTTTTCTAAGTCCGCCTGGCTAGCTACCACCTTTAAGTTGAAAATCTGTCGCCAATCACCTGTTGGTGTGTGTGATCCGGCAGCTGCACTTGAGAGCCAGTCCCTTCTAGGTTTGGCATGTTTACCTTCTTAGACCTCGTCGTTATTTAACATAGGACGCGATTGTGTTAAAATATTAAAAAATCAACCTAAATGATGACAAAAATAAAACTACTTCTTTCTGTTTTGTATTATTTTCAATTTTTAATAATCATGTGTTTTACATTGTTCTTCTTCTCATTTTTGTATATTGCAAATAAAAACTTCATTCGCTATAGAGCTAATTCTAAAATCACTGCTTATTTTTTTTGTTAAAATGTAAAATAGAACTTCTCTTACATTGCAAAGTTTAAAACAACAAAAAGGTTTTACATGAATGAGGATTTATTTTAATTGAAGCGCAAAAAAATTTAGGTACCAAAAATTCGCGGTTGTGAAATATAGGTTATGCAAATGAATAAGAACGATAAAGGAATTAAAAACCAATTTTGTCACAGATTAAAATACAAGCGTTGGAGTGTATTTATTTATTTATTACATATTACTTTGCAGCGCATTTAACACGTAACAAAATTTAATCGTTTACAGACCTGTTGTGCCAATTACAAATTAATGATTATTCCATCTTATATATTTGAATAAGAAGTAAATTCCTAAGTTTGACTGTGATTGTGGTGTCAAGTATTCTTATGGAAATATGAATTTATGTGTAAATGTATTTTGTTTCCTTCTTGTTCGATACTTTATCATGACATAGTTTGTTTTGGATATTTGCAATATCTTAATATATAGTTGCTATTTATCGAACATGTTCACCTAAGGCCACCATTTTCCCTTAAATGTATTGAAGATATTCAGAGGGGCGATTGAAGATTCATTAAAAAAATAGCTGAAACAGATTTTTTGCTGACACATATTTCTTTCCCTATTTTTTCTCCATTTGGTATTGATACCCTGTTTTTTTTTATGGTATTGGTTTCTTTTACTAAGTGATGCCGCATATTGTATTTGTAGCATTTAAGTTGAAACAAGTCTTTGTTAGTCAAATTAATTATTGAGGTAACTTTTTTAACTTTAAAGCATTTAGCGTTTGATCACTTACCTCACTTCAAGTAAAGTGACGATGTGATTTAAGATGGTAGCATGATAAGCCTATCGGATAATTTTCTAAACTATTTCAGTTTGATAAGGGAAAAAAATAAAACCTTTCCACTTGCATGTGTAAGCGTGTATGCGTACACGTGTGTGGAGGTGATATGTGTAATGTTGTCGCAGTGATGTAAGATTTTGTGTCGCTGTATCGCGCGGACAGCGTTCTCAAGGGCCCCACGCCGAGGGAACGGACCTAAGCTTGAGCCGCTGCCGAGGGGGGCCTAGTCTGGTTTGCGGGAGCGAAATTTACCCCCGACCACGGCGGTGTGATCTGTGGTTACTCGGGCGTGGGCGTGAACACGCTGTGTTTGGAGAGACAGGCTGGTACTGATCGTTCGCTGCCGTTATATCATCGGGAGGATCGGTAAGAATATGTCGCGGACGTCTTTTGTGGCGCGCAACGTTAGGTACGGGTTCGTATTTTGCGGCGGATACCACTAACGGACTGGGATGATTCACGGCTTTTTCAAAATAACTAATCGTAAGTTACGTACGCCCAGATAGAAGGCATCTTATTTATAGGTTTTTTAACTTGAGGGTGGTAAATAGCCAAGCTAGCTAGCTTAGTGAGCTATTATTGTTTCAATTTTTTTATTGTAGCACGGCAAAGTGACTACACTATGCCTTATGGTAAGCACAGTGCAATCAAAAAACAACGGCGACCACCGAGAGACGAGCTATCCATCGCCAGGCGCCATCATCACGCCGTCCTACGTAAATGTATGGAGGAAACCAAATCACCGAGAGATTGTTCCACAGTTTTACGGCACGGCAAAGATAAAATGTTGCGAACTTTTTAGTTCGTGCCCTAATACAATTTACCGTAAAACTGTGACTCTGAAACCCAACGCACGTGGTTCGGTTGTGGAAAGGGGAGGAAATCATTAAATTAAATAACACTTCAGAACACTCGCCGTGACACAGATGCAGATGTTTGTTCAACAGTGAATTGTGAGTCAAACGAGTTTGAGATCCTTTCAATTTAGGTGATAGAACACGAGCAAGGTAGGATTATCATACCATCGCCACCACATGCAGTAGCAGCCGATCACGCTTGTGTATTCTTGTTTGAAAGGTACGGTAGCTAATAACCTGTGGTAAAAGAAACTTCAGGTTCATAATACCCACTCAATCACTTAATGTAGCCACCTAACTGGATTGCGGTTCTGTCTAAATTCTGTTATAAATAAGCATATAATAAAGTATTTGCAAATATCACTTAATATTAGATAAATCACATGTTTGTATCTAACAATAATACGTGAAGTGAAGAAATGAAATGAAACAAATGTAGTATCGGTTCGATGTCGAACCGTCTACGAAATCAGTTACAATATAAAAGTAACAAGAATAGGCAATACAATTAATATTGAAGATATAATAAACTCTATGAAACACATATATTTCAGAATCGAATCGAAGTATTATTCATAAACGTTTTATTACAATAGTGTAAATTAGGAATTAATAATTCTGAAAACAATCTATAACAAACCAAAGACTAAATATAAAATTGTAGCTTTTATATACATTACTCTTTAGAAAATGATTTTTACAATGCAAGAGCATCTTCGTGGGTATAACACTCGACACTGTGGTTACTTTAGCCATTTCTGCTATCGAATCTTCTGAGCTCCTGCCAAATACGTAATTTAGGAAACTGATTCTGTTAGAATATTTAAGTTAAAAAACCATAAACAAGTATTTATTTTTGACTTCAATTTTACAAATAATACCGAAAGCACCAGGAAAAGAGCGCCGCGTACACACTACGCGTACGTAGCCCGGCCGAAATACGGGGACCTGTTGATTTTTCCACAGGCCGTGGCGTTTCGTATTCAAGCCTCTCGCGCCTTATGGTATGGCCGATACGTGTGGAGTTCTTTTGGAACGGTCGACTTTACTCGGAGGCAAGTTGCCGTGAGCTAACCTGCGCGTAAGTTAGTGGAATCAATCAACATGGTCGCTCGTGCCCGGCAATCGTTCCAGCGCGGGCGGGCGCATGCGCTCCTTGTAAACCTGGACCAGTCGATGTTTTTCAAGGATCACCATGTAATTATGTTCTTGGGCTCGCGTTAAGTGTCTCCTATTGTTTCAGGGTATTGTGTTATTTTTTTGTTAACACAACACGGCTCCCGTTTCATCGCGATGCGATAATCAGCTTAATTGTTAGATTTTTCTTTTGATAAAATTATTTAAATATGTTTTTCTTATTCATTTGGTATTTAGGCACGAGTTTCGCGGTTGATATACAGTATGATTTGTTTATACTTACTTGCCAATACAATATTAATCGTACATAATTCCTGGTATTTATTATAACTATTGTTACATTTTCAACAATAGCCGTCATTAATACACAAATAATGCTATTATTTTTTATACAAAAAGCTATAATAAATATTCTCTACGTAAAAAAATATAAGTATAAATACCACCGCAAATATTTTAAATTAATTATATTATATATACTTATATGTCATAATAAACAATGTGTATTTTTATATGTAATATATATTTATTTCGTAACTATATTTGCGTAATAAACGATTGTTTTAATTTCTTAATAACCACGCCTAATATTATACATTATATATATAACATTCGTACAAATAAGAATCGTTGATATAATTATATTTTATTTTAAAAAGATATCTGATATACATTCCATTCTCCATAAATACAGTTTGAAATTTAAATATCAAAGAATGATCAATATTATATATTTATATTCTAGATATGTACACTAAAAGTAATATTTGGTTATTTATTAACAACATAAAATATAATCAGTGATTCTCAAATCAAAATTCTCAAATTTATGATAATAAAGCTTACCACCAATAAACTGGGCTTAGTTAAATGTGTAACAGGTAAAACTAATATTCGTAACGATCTTTAATCACTGAAAAGCTAACGTTCAAAACATTTAATAAAATACGGTAAGTCGTGAAACTTATCGATAAGTCTCGATTTCTAGAGTATCGATATAAACGTCACCATCGAGAAAATCCCGCGTAAAACGTAGCGGCGAACGTGCGGCAGTGTTCGCGCGCGACCCGGCTTAGTTACACGTTAGACTTATGCCGCCCGCATCGACAGAACTCATCGCGAGCGATCAAGGTACGTCTCTAGCAATCAAATATAATTTTATATCTTAAAAAAATATATAACAGCTACATTAAAAAAATACGTGTTTTAAATTGAAAAATATATATAATTATAGATGGAATCTGACGTCTTCGAATTGTCTTAAGATTTTCATATTTTTCCATTTTGTTTTCAATGTGAGAAGGAAAAGAACGAGAAAAAGTCTTTCCTCAATTAAAATCGAGCTTAGTAATATTTTTGGTGACATTTTCTCAGGTATATTATTATTTATTATGCCGTATGTAATATTGTTTTCGTGTTTGCGTTTATTAATTCATCTTAGTGTAATATGGTGAGACAGGGATAAATTCTATATAATTTATTACGAGTACAAATATGTGTTAACGTTAGCACGTTTTGTTTTCACTAATAATATTTCACTGAACTAAGCATTCCGCACGATTGTAAATAAAGTGTTGTGTACAAGATCGAGGGATACTAATTTTATCGTGGAAAGCATTTAAATCCTACGTGACGAAAGACAAAAGGGTCGTAAAACACATCGTGACTAATCAAGACACTATGACGGAGTTTTCGCTTTATATGTCCTGTTATTTTCTCTGGCGTTACAAAATTTTGCAGACAGAACAATTATTAATTATTATTATTAAATGCCTTATAACTTTGATTTTATGGTAATGTT
Organism: Antheraea yamamai; assembly: GCA_036509395.1. NCBI lineage: Eukaryota > Metazoa > Arthropoda > Insecta > Lepidoptera > Saturniidae > Antheraea > Antheraea yamamai. The sequence goes on along the minus strand of AP028424.1, from coordinate 1,811,527 downwards.
AATTGGAAATACATATAGACATGATTCTCTAGTGTCGAAGTGTTAATTAGAAACATCCCACCTTAACAGTATTCCACTACGTTGTGTCTTCAAATATATGGGTATATTAAATGTGTAAACATAATTAAATTAATGAGCAGTTCTCTTTTTATTTTTAAATATTGATTTATATTTTATATATTGTAAATCAAATTCGATCTGTGAAAATTCAATAAAAATATAATCATCGTTTTCCGAATTGAACCTGGAAAAACAAGTGATATTTAAATTTGATGTATATGTATAGATTATGTATATTTTATAGATGAAATGATGACTTATTCAGCTTATACATTTTAAATACCATAATATTTATCTCTTCCGAATATTATAATACATATTTGAGCATCTATACAAACAAACAACAGTTATATATATATACATTTATTAATTGTTTTTAATACAACTATTACTGAAAATCGATTAATAAATATAGCGTTATCGGTAGCCTTTAACTGTATCAGTTTTCTGAACTTTCGTAACTATAAAGCGCCAATTAATCCATTTATTTATGTTCTCAATTTCCAATTATCACGTAATAAAAAGAAACTTTACCGATATTCTGTTTATATAAAACACTCCCTATAAAATATCTTTAACGTCGACCGTTCAAATGCCAAACGCGAGTCAAATTGTCAAAGAACTTTTTTGGTAGTGGCAAAACGACATGCAATTCTCCTGACGCTAAGTGGTCACTGTAGCTTTGTGCTGTCAGTCACCTCGAGTGGCAAGCAGTGCGCTTTACCAATCAAACCCGTCGAAATTACTACATTGCGGTAGTCATCAATGTGACAGTAGTGTACTTGCATTAACGAAGGTTCTCTCATTTTTAAGTAATTAATTAAGGAATTTGATGAGTTACTTTACGTTATTTAGGATTTCAGAGATTTTTCTATATTGTATCTATTCTTTATAGATTTTAGTGTTTGACCACGATCTCATTTGATATTAAAATTACGTTGTTTTAGAAATGACATTTCTTTTGGTACGGTGTCAATTAGATCTTATGAAATTAAAATGTGTAACAAAATAAAATAGTTATAAATGTGTATTTAGCTTTTAGCCTATTATTCTTAACGTACTCGAAATATATACAAAGAGAAGGGGAGCAAAAGAGAGAGAGGTTGAAATCTATAGCACATTATTTTCTATTGGACCGTAATAACCATCGTGCACCTTTAAAAAAATATTGTGTGTTCTCTATTATTAACATTATTAATGTATTTAAAAAAATGACAAAATAATGCCAGCAATTAATGTTTACCACCTCCAGAGTGTATTCATCTTATTTACATAAAAAATAATCAGAATACTAAGTTTCACTTCTACCGCATTTGAACCGACACACTTCTTTGTTTTTTTTTATATAAGTACTAGCCACCCGTCCCAGTTTCGCACGGGTGCAATGTTGATATCCATTTTAATGAAATACTGTTAAGGGCAGTTTTGATCTACATGACATTTACAACGTATGTATTTAATTGAATAACGAATAATACTGTAATGTATAAGATAGCTTAGTAAAAGTCACATAATTTTTATAAAAAGATAAAAATGGTTACTGTTGGTTATCCTTTAGAGATAAATATATACCACCGTGGACTTTTTTATCGATCTTTTTAAGATATACGATTCCGTACTACATTCATTTGATATATCTCGTAAGGTTTAGCCAGTGTTTAGCCAGCGATTTAAGCTCACAGAAATATGTTTGTTACGACATAACATTACAAATCTTTGAATATTTAGGCTTTTCTGTATTATAATATGTATGTATTATACATATAAACCTTCCCTTTGAATCACTCTATCTATTACTGAAAACTGTATTAAAATCCGTTGAATATTTTAAAAGATCTAAAGAAACAGACAGCGGAACTGACTTCCTTTTATACTATGTAAAGATGACTGTGACTCTCTGGATGTTAAGCATAATCCAATCTACAAAACAATGACCATTAGAAGAGTTAGTAGAGTTATGCAGTCCATCTCCCGCTGGTCGTCACTGACATGCCGGCGACACATTGATTAATCCCGAATTGTCCTTTAATAAAGGTATCAGAAAAATATAAATTTCTTCATATATTAATGTTCAATTGAGAAAAGAAAAATAGTGCAGTAACCCTTTAGTAAATGATGAATGTTTTAACGTTGGAAACCAATATTTACGTTGCGAACCAATTTTGGCGTTGGTTGAACAACAATCCAATAATCACGAGACTGTAAACGTATAAAATAAATACAGAGAGTAAAAATAAATACCACCAATTTGTACGAAATCGGAATTGAAGCGATGATGGCTTAATTGATAATTGACGTGTTCGTACACCGCGTCGATGGACGTAGATTCGAATCCTTGCAACTTAGTTAGAGCTTTCGGTTAAGGAAAACATTGTGATGAAATCATAATATTGGTGGTACAGCTTTTTCTAACTCCGCCTGGTTAGCTACCACCATCAAGTTGGAAGTCTGTCGTCGAGCACCTGTCGGTGCGTTCAGCTGCACTTGAGAGTCAGTCCCCGTTTAGATATAGCATGTTTACCATCCTCGGCCAAAGCCTCATTTAACACCAGATAATATTGTGGGTAACCTACAGAGGATAAAAAATAATAATGATATAATTACGTATTGCTACCATTGAATTATATTCGATTCGTTTCTGATTTACATATTGATTTCATTTTATATTCTGTGAATTAATTAAATTGTGTCTAATTCTACGGTACCTATTACGTCAAAGAAAATCGGTAAATGCTTGAGAAACAAGAATAAATGGTTAGTCGCCGTCATTTTTGACGATTTTCGTTATATATCGATTTAGCGATGTTCCAGAAATTAAAGTCGTTCCTTATCTTATATATTTCTAACATTTATTATTAGTGTATAATATACGTTTACATATGTCATGTAAACCATCGTTCGTTATATATATATATATACAAAATATAACTTAATAATGATAGAACATAGCCTAGCGAGCCGTAACGGTGTAAATTGAAATGGATAACATAAAAACTTTGGAAAACACATAGGTGTACCGATTTGAACGGTTATAGATTAAATGGTATTTGAGTTTATCGACTTTTATTGAATATTTTATAGATTTTATCATTTATCTACAATCTCATGTGATATTAACTAACGATGTTGCCAAAAATAGTAAGACGACCTAGAAAAGGAATGACTTTCGAGTGCAACTGCCGTACTATCAAACTATCGATTCTATCAAAGATCGGTCAAGTTTTATAGAGTTTGTTAATAAAACAATTCTTGTGTACTTTCGATAGACTTCTCATAACAATTAACATAATTTTGTTTACGTAACTCTAAAGTAATTCTATTGCCACTAATTTAATAAATATTCTTTCTAAAATTCCTACAGCTTGGCATTCTATGAACGAATTCAATGTTATTTGCATGGAATTTTGTAAGGCTTTTGACCTTGATAACCACACTTGCCTGATTAATAAACTACATGTGTTAGGAATCCACGAATAATATTTGAGATGGTGTGAAGCCTACCATAGAAATCGTTTTTAATTTTTATTATTATGCAGTTATAGTTCCACGCCTGTACAGTTCTTTCTGGAGTTCCTCAAGGTTCTCATATTGGGCTGCCTTTATTTCTTTGATTTTTTTATTACCCTTAAAACATTATTCAGTCCAATTTGAAATTGATTTGAAGTTTTATCGTACAATAGGTCACTCATTCGTTATGTATATGGTACAATTTATTTATTATAGACAAAATTTTTAGTAGACAGTAAATTTAGAACAAAATGTAACTAATATAGTTTACACAATTAATAGAACTATTTTAATGAGAACCTTTACAAGTTTTTTTATTATATGTTACAGGTTTTAAGGTATTTGTTTATGTTTCTTTGGCTTCGATTAGGAAAAAGTTATTCATGTAAACGACGGGATTACAACCGTGCAACTGGCTGCGCAGTCTGACAAAATTGGGCCTTTTTACCTTTAGACGACTTTTGTTCGAGACAACACTATTGAAGTGGTAGCGTATTCAAACACTGCCTTTTTTTGTTTTCTTTTGAAAACTTATAAAAAATATGGCATAGAGACAGGATACGTTCTAGCTACCACTCTCGACTTAAAAATGTATCCATACGTATACGCATAATTAAAATTTCCAAAATTATCATATATTCATTACTCGATAAAAATATATATATTCAGGATTTTTTTTCGCAGAAATATGACTACCGTTTCTGTCGCTAGAGATGACAAATGGATCGCAGGCACCGTTTTAAATCTGCAACATTAAAAAAATGTCACAAGGGAAACACGATTCGATTATTTTGTTTTTTTTTTTTTGGGACGGATGAACTTGTCATGTTGTTTTTTTTCCATAAAGATTTACCAGAAGGTAATTTTCCTTCTTTTAATTAATATGAGTTAAATTAAAATTTTTCTTTGGAATTTCGAAAATAAAGAGTCATTTATTCGTATTAAAACCTCAATCTCAATGACGTTTCACGTCGGAAGTATGGAATAGATTGCTTTAGCGCGTGACGACGGTAAGAGACACGACGAGATGACACTTGTGACCTAGATGATGGCTCTGTGTCGGTACTTTAACATCATACTGTCATTCAGTTACATCATATACCTTTGGTGCGGCTATTGTCTCAGGAGAAGATCAGATGCGGTATAAATATGCTGTCCTTGCTAAAGGCTACATATATGCACCATTTGGATTCAGTATCTTAACGCTACCCTCCCAATGTATTGATAATTTAATATATGTAGCAAAAACTATTAAAAGCTGGATTTTGTGAAAAACCAGCATGATCTACATACTAGAAACTGTAACAAACTGGTCGTCCCATGTTTCAGACTGAGTAAAAGCAGTAATAGTTTTTTAAGTAATAGTGTTAGGTTTTACAACAAAGTCCCGAAGCATATGGCCAATTTGCAGGACTGTGAGTTTAAGCGCCATGTCAAGCTGATTTTGGTGTCAAAAGACTATTATAGAGTGGATAAATATGCAAACGATAGCGATGACTGGAATTGACTCCTCTCTAGGCATCCATTAAAAATAATTGTAACGGGTTATATATTGTAAAATATATTATATATATCTTCAAAAAGAAACCCGATCGAGTTTCTTCCCGGTTCTTCTCGATGACCGGGTTCTTTTCTGAACCGGTGGTAGTTTTGACGTTCATAAACGCCTTATTAGGACCTAAATTAAAAAAAAGTATTTTTGATTTGAAAACGCTCGAACTATACGTTCAGAATGCGCACAACCTTTTCAGGTAATCTATAATTAAATTTAGTTCATACTGTCATTTAAATATTCTACATTAACTGTTAGTTGTGACCGCAAAATAGAACCTACAACTCTGCATATTGTAAAGGTTGATTGGCTTTTTAAGTTTATATAAAATAATAACACAATATAAAGCTAAAAAGAAATTCCGCCGCGTAGAATTAAAGCGGGCGAGTTGAACGCAATACCGCTCGTTGCGGCTTACGTTGACAAATATCTCGGTTACGCGTTATTTGCTGGGATTAAAATTGTACTGTTGGACATGAACTCGTCTTGTTCGATAAACGTTTTGCGTGATGTTCAAGTGACAAACAAGAGTATTAATGAATGTATCGTTCTGTGATTTCCGATATTTAAACTGTTGTGTTATTTTACAACAGTCGTTGTTATAAATTATGATTGTTAGTTACACTGTGGTTGGAAAAAATTGTCAAAGGCTTTTCTAAGCAACTGCGGTCAGTTTCGTTGGTTAGTCGGTAACATTCACGGATGGTAAGTCAAAAGGGGACGGGCAGCGACGTATGAAAATCATTCGACCCCATAATTATTGAAAGGGTTTCCTGGATCATGAATAGTTATAGTTTCAGACGATTATGGCTAAATGAAGCGTTGATGTCTCTACTATATAACAGGCTTGGTAATATTCTCGAATGTAGTAGGGGTTCGGTTATGTACAGAATTATACATATTTCATCATATATTATGATGTAATAATGACGGGTACCTTATAATTAATTACAAGAATAAATAAAATTAAAAATGACACAAACTCATCTAGGCCGCCATATTTTTATATTAGTAGTGTATTCATAATTTCGGGTCGTGACTGCTACGTAAATGATATTTTGCACTGCATCATACGTTTGATTGATTAATACACTTTATACAAATTTATATAATTATTGCTCCGAGTGCCAATAGATATGAAAACCACACAAATGTTAATAATTTCAATAAACAAATTCTGAAATTTAAATATTGTTATTCTCACTACAATTCACATGAAAATTCAAAAGAGAACACGTTTATTTCATTGTTTTGAGTTTTCATTTCTATCGGCAGTCATTATGACTGCCTTAACTTTTTTTTTATAAATATTTTTTTTCACTTTTTTTAATTGCTGTTGATAATTTTTATAAAGTGACAATTGAACATTGGTATATAGGTAGCTTTCGTTGGCAAATTTTCCTAAAAAAAACATTCAAACCGTTTTACCTTTTTTTTAAACTTTAAAATACAATCTGACCTGATGTTAAATGACGACGTGATATAATGTGGTAGATACGCAAAACCTTCTGACGGAGTGGTCCTCAAGTGCAGCTAGCGGAACATACCAGACAATACATTACCAACTAGAGAGTGATAGCTAGCAAGGCGGGCTTAGGGAAAGTCCTACCACCATACCACGGTTTCATCATTAGCAAGTTCCTGGTCATTCGGAAGGATTCAAGCCCATGTTAATCGACGTGCTGTTCCAACACGCTAAATACTGAGCCATCGTCGCTACAATTCGTTGAATTTAAACATACAATCACAGTGACAGCTAATTTTTTGTTATCATATTTTAGATAAGTCTCCTTTATAATATATATCTATTGTCAATTTTTTAGAGAATAATTACGTATATGTATATAGACTGAACTAAATATTTATTTATGTAAATATGTTAGAGTTGTGTTCGAATTATATTTTTTTTTTGTAATGCTGGAATTCATGTAAATAAAAAATAACTAATTGTAAAATTGGTAGCATATTATGGAATCACGTTTCAGAGTATTATTTTTGATTAAAATATATTTTGTTAGCAAAATAAATAAAATAAAAAAGCTTATTTATTCCACTAATTATTAACATTCGGGTATAGGGGCCCTCCAGAGAAAGCTACGCGTTGCGACTCCTTACAACGTCCATCAGCTCCTACCTGCCATAAATTGCAGTTCGTCTTCCCATCGTGCTTTTGCTCTACCTTTATTTCTATATCCGTGAGGCCCGATTCACAATGTCATGGTTTCTGTGCTTCTGTTATCGAAGGATAGATAGTTACTGTAAAATTTGTTGTTAAATTTTTACCTTCATTTCTGGTTAGACATTGTGTCTGACCGCATTAACACTGAACCATCGTCTGGTGTTCCTGCTTTAGCCATTGAATGTATTAAACAATAACAATAGTAAAAATAACAATAATTTAAAAAAATATTAAATTGAATAATAATTAAAATCATACAATAGAATTAATTATGTATACATGGTCGCGCGACCGTGCTTTTTTCTGGTTTCAATATAAGTAAGGAACAAATTAAAAAGTTTTACTTCAATCGCGTGTAAAGGTTACACACACTCATCTTTAATTTACAAATCGAATACATTGCACGTTTTTGCGACGCCAATTTAACAAAAACATCGAGACCTTTTAGATATGTTTCTGTAAAAATCTGCTTGGAAATAAATTACGTAGGTTTTCTAAGTCTAAGCCAGTGCTTTGCAAACTGCGACTCGCTGACCGCATGCGGCCCCTTCACTCTTTAGTTGCGGCTCTTCCAGAAGGTGTTTAGTTAGGTAGTTAAGCAGACTCGGAATATTATCTATTAACTCGCCTTGTAATAGATTGATAAACATTTTTGAAACATAAATACACAGAAAATATGCACATTTTAGACAAAAGACATTGAGCAAAGGAAAGGTGGAGAGTTTAATAAATGATTCTAATTATTTCGATAAAAATATATCTACAAAAACAAAGCTTTAGGAAAAAAGCGTCTCTGAATAAAAAAAAAACAGTTTTGTATAGTTTATAATTGGCTCTTTTGTGTGACGAGTTTCGCGACCGTCTAGGCCAACCCGTATACATAATATAATTCACTTCGTGAAGTAAAACTATTGCAACTTGTATCCCGGTCGCCTCACCGCTCCTTGACAACTATCCATTATTTAGTAGAGAACGTAAATAATTTTAACTTATAAATACCTAATTTTAACTACCTAATTTTAACTTATAAATACCTACCCTTATTACCTCAGTAACTCCAATCGAAGTAATATAAAACTTTTGCCTTAATGTAATTTAAGTATTATATTTATGGCTAAAGCAACTGCTTTATTTATATTTGCCAAAATGCCTTATTTGTTAAGTTAAAAATATAACTCAGAATCACTATTTTTAATCACATGAAGTCTTACACATTTAAAACCACTTCGTTCAGTATTCTAAAGGTTATTTATTACAGGTTGGATCAATATGGGAACGATAGTAACATCTATAAATGACGCCAATATAGATTAGCACATAGGTGCACTGAGGTACATCCACCAAAACGAATGTAATTCTGTTTGTATAAATATGTATCATAAAAAGATAAACCAGTTTCTTCCAGGTTCTTCTCGAATAAAGTATTTTCTATTTTTAGCCTAACTAAAATTGTAAATGCGTATGTGAGTTTGTTTGTTTGTTACGCTTTCACGTCTTACGCACTCAACCTATCATCATTAAATTTTGCATACATATTGTAAGTAGTGCAGAAAAGGATACAAAGTATATTTTGTTCAGAAAAAAAAAACAATTCCAGAGAAATAGGTCAGATAGATTAATGCGAGCGAAACCGCGAGCAGTAGCTAGTTATGGAATAAAGTAGAAAAATGTCCAAATTTCTGCTCTTATACAAATCTAATTATTTGACACGCTCACAAATGTATAGTATAATTGCATTTAATTGTTTATGCATCTCATGCTGAGAGCTACGTATCAAGTTGACTATATCTCACTCAGGTATATTTTGGTAATTTTAAACTATATATTTGTTTACCGTTATGTTACTCTGATGCTGTATTACCGTGAAGCCTCGTCAAAATTTATTCGCTAGTTTATACTTCAGAGAGTAACAAAAGTCCATACATCCTCAGAAACTTTCTTGTTTATAATAATAGGGTTATTTGCTATACGATAATATCTAGAAAAATGTTTTGACTAAATATTTTGAACAGACGGCTATATTTCATAGTTGATAGTGTATTGGAAATAAAATAGTTCGCTAAAGATTCAGCAGATAACATATTAGTTTGCTTATATAATAACATTTAGAAATATATTATAATTTAGTATTTTACCTAATTGAAAATAGTTATAGATCTTAAATTTAGACCTTGAAATATAACACTGTTATAAAATTTAAATCTAGATTTTGAGTAGCTTTTATAGGGCTACTTGCAGGCCCGGCGGACGTTGTCCTGGCTTGATAATAAAAAAAACTTAAAATTCGACCGCAGCGCCACCTACCACCTACCGGATCCAATTGTGAATCTACACCATTCTTGAATCCACATTAACACATACAATAAGTCCCATCAAAATCTGTCCACCCGTTTAGGATATATCTTAATATATATATTTCTTGTGTGCGTGTGTATGTGACTGAACTCCTCCTAAACGACTGGACCGATTTTGATGAAATTTTGTGTGCGTGTTCGAGTGGATCCGAGAATGGTTTAGATTCACAATTGGACCCGGTAGGTGGCGCTGCGGTCGACTTTTAGGATTTTTTTGTTTTCAAGGCAGGACAACGTCCGCCCGGTCTGCTAGTATCTTAATATATATATTTCTTGTGTGCGTGTGTATGTGACTGAACTCCTCCTAAACGACTGGACCGATTTTGATGAAATTTTTTGTGCGTGTTCGAGTGGATCCGAGAATGGTTTAGATTCACAATTGGAACCGGTAGGTGGCGCTGCGATCGACTTTTAGGATTTTTTTTGTTTTCAAGGCAGGACAACGTCCGCCCGGTCCGCTAGTCTTAATATATATATTTCTTGTGTGCGTGTGTATGTGACTGAACTCCTCCTAAACGACTGGACCGATTTTGATGAAATTTTTTGTGCGTGTTCGAGTGGATCCGAGAATGGTTTAGATTCACAATTGGAACCGGTAGGTGGCGCTGCGATCGACTTTTAGGATTTTTTTTGTTTTCAAGGCAGGACAACGTCCGCCCGGTCCGCTAGTATATATATATAAATAATATATAGGTTCAATTTATTATATATGTGACGTCTAAGGTTATGTATTTACATTGTACTTTTATATACATACCTGTACATGTAATGATTACTTTTGTTTCTGTGTGTCGTTTGCTATGATTTTTTTTGTATTTGAAGACTTGGATTTCATACTTATTAGAGCACAGTAATATTTTTATAATAGACATATTATTACAGCTCTATCGGTAAACTTGTTTAATACGTCCATTATATAATAATTCATTTATAAGGCAAGATCGTAATGCGTTTTATTATTAATTCAATGCAAAATGGTGCAAGTTGCGCCAAGTTAACGTACAATCAAATATATGGATTACTGCGTTGCTTTGTCGGAACTTGAAACGTGCAAGAGATTCCTTTGCGCGGATCCATTTGCTAATTTAGGAGTGATAAATAATGAAAGTTTCTAGTAATACAATAATATAAAGTATAAGGAATTGTTTTAAATACGCGTATCTCTGGAACGATTAGTTCCAGAAATTTTTAAAACCTTTTTACTGTGTACCAGCTTCTGCCCGCGACTTCGTCCACGTGGAATACCGACTTTAGGCTAACGGTAACACGCAACGGAAGATCTCAAAAGGAAAAAAATCCCGATTTTGAAACATTGGTGCTCCGCTCTTATTGGGCTTAGCGCGATGATATACAGCGTTCCTCTATAAATGAGCTATCTAACAATGAAATTTTTTTTATTTTTTTTTAATTTTTAATAACCAAACAACAAATCCTCCAGCTTTGTAATATTAATATAGATTACAACTCTTCTCTCGTACTTAACTCGAGCCGTCAATCAAATTTCAATAACCTCTGATAGACTGGACCGATTTTAATGGAACTAAAATGGACTAGTAACTAAAAAAAAAACTAAAAAATGGACTAAGTTATTCTCGAGGATATGTTTTATGGTTTTATTTTATGAGGTTTTATTGTGTACCCAGTACTTTCGCAGTGATGCAGTTCAAACAAACAGACAGATATACAGACATTTCTAAAAATTGGAATGTATTCTATTACTTATTCCTAGACACGTCCCACAATGTCTTTCACGAAAATCGAAAAAAAAACATATACTTTAGATTTACATTCTTGTTATATGTATGGATTTTACAGCTATAGATTGTTGAGTTATAGCCTAATGCTATGGCGTGGAGGGAATTATTTACTTACCGTTTTACAAATAACTCTACAATCCAGTTTTTACGATAACCGGTTAATGAATAACGTTGATGTAATGCAGCGCCATCAAGGGACAAGTTATAGTAACATGGATAACATAAAAACCTTTATCCACGAAGAAACAGGTAGCTGATTCAAAATCATACGAATCCATACTGCTAAATCTCTCTATACATTAATTATTCAGGCCTGAGATTTATAACGTCAATAAATCAGCAGTTATAGAAAAAACGTAACAGTACGACTCGTACGGATTGATTGGAACCAGATATCTCATATGACGATGATGTGATATCTTTGAGATACCGCGAACTTCAAGTTCAGGGTTTCTTGACATAATAGGACAAGTACAGCTGTATAGAAAACATCTAATTGTTTAACAACTAAATAAATAAAATAAAAACGTGTATCAGTGCGTACATGCGCAGGACGTGAAACTTGTTTGACTCATATGTATATGGGGCATTCCATGCCAAATCACCGAGTTTTATTTTTCGACCCCTTTCGATTTGGCTAAAAATTTCGTATTATTTTCTACCCTACCAATAACATTTTTCTGAATTTTTTCAGATTTTTTTACCCAACCCAAAAAAAGTTACGAATTTAAAAAAAAAACGCTCTTTTTTTTTCAAATTGCTATAACTTTGACACAAATTGACCTTTTGGCACTTTTTTTTTGTTTATTCTTGTTTTTAAATGTAGTTTTTAGAAAAAAATTCAAAAAAATTTTCAGAAGTAAAGAACAATAAAATATTTTAGTTTTTTCAAGAAAACCGTAATTTTTTCGAAGTTCGACACTTTGGATTTTCAATTTTTTTGTCTCAAAAAAAACTTCAACTAAAACCGTATTTAACCCCACTATTCCCATATTGTGCCCACTTATTCTTCTAATTTTTTCAAACTATAAATTTACTCATTTTTGTGTACTATTAGACAGACAGACACTTATAAATATTTACACATACATATCTACCTTTCGTTTAACGCGTAACGCGGAAAGAGTAGATAAGAAATTTCATTTTAAGAAATCATTATCATTACATAGTATAAAACAAAGTCCCCTACCGCATCTGTCTGTTCGCGATAAACTCAAAAAGTACTGAACGGATCTTCATGCGGTTTTAACCAATGGATAAAGTGATTCATGAGGAAGGTTTTAGTATTTAATTTGTCAAGGATTTTTTATATTCATTACGGGGCAACGTCTGCCGGGCCGACTAGTATTACATAAAATAAACTACACAAGGTATAACATGTTTCATAGAGTATCAATAGTAGTCCTTACTATTAAACAAGAAGTAGTAGCAAGACTTTTATAGGAATACCCTAATACATAATACACTCTGTTTGTAATTAAGTGGCCCTATGTGAGGTTAAATTCTCAAATTTCATAAAAAATAAATATTCATCAGGTAGCGGAGTGAATAACAGAGAGAGTGAATAAAGAAAATATAACAGTCGAGATGAAAAATGTCCGTTGAAAGCCTATCGGAACAATAACTTAATTATGCCACAGTGGTGGGTGAAAATGAACGTACGGCGTTTATAAATAAAGTTCTTTATTCTATTTATATTTCATATATATAAGAAAAACGAACTTTGTTAACAGTAACTAAAGAGATTTCATTAATATTTCAGTAACAAACGATCAATAATTGCGTCGAGTTCTTTGAGCTTTTTTATTCAAAAGGACAATCACATTTTATATTCATGATTATTTAAACAACATTCAATAAATTATATTTCAGCTATCTTGTTTTCTTTTCGATAGGTTAATTTTAGTTTTTATACATGAATTCATTTCCACTTTTTCATTTATTTTTGTTTCCTTTTTCGAATGTTTATCAATATTTAATGTTACATAATTTATTTTTTCAATATTATTAATAGTATAAATTGTATCGATGCGATAGAATTTTGTAGATTTTAAGTCTAGTATGCTACTTCTTATTATTGTTGTTATATTACTCAACGGACTGTTGACTGCTACATTATTCATAGTTGTAAATAAATTGTATTTTAACGAAAAAAAGATACAGGCACTCTTTTCTATGTCTTAGAAGTGAATCTTTGTAATATAATCTGGAATACAATAAAATGAGGGCATCGAAACGATGACCAGAAGAAAATGTTACTATATCGTATTAAATATGATCAACCGGTAATAAAGTCTTGTGTGTAATAACATCAATAAATATTAAAGATATAATAAAAATTCTTTGCGATTCCTTTTATATCTCTGCTCACGTTCCTAAGATTCAAACGGTTGGACGGCTTCATCTTTTGTATGGAATCGAGGTTATGAGAAATAGGTAACGTAATACGTTCTTCATATAAAAGATCTTGTGTTGTATTCCAATACCTATATATAATTAATATTTCGGGTTTATATTTTTGTGATTCTGTCCCGACAGCAGTAATAGAATTCATAACAATCCAAAATAGACAAATATAAACAATACATCTTTGAACTTTATTCAGAGGGCCTTTTTTTTTAAACTTAAGCTTGGGTTTAGTCGATATATTTTTATAGAAATAATTAGGATTAAAAATACACTCTCGCGGCTTACTTTGCTCAATATGTCTGTTTTGAGAGGGACTAGCCGTGTTGTTGCTTTTTAAAAATATTCCTATTTTCTGTAGGCTAGCGTTTCAGAAGTATTTACTCGAATATTACCAGCCAAGTTAATATGTAATATTCCGTGGCTGCACTGAACATTTGTGGAAGAGACGCAAGTAGGGAGTGAAATGGTCGCATGCGGCCCGCGAGTCGCGGTTTGTCAACCACTGCACCACACAAAGTGTACTGTTTCCGAGAAATATACCAAATCTACATCATCGCTAGAAAACTACCTTCAATAATAAACTCAAAAGTGCAATAAGGGGTCATTCAAGTATTACGTAAGCAGTGATGGGGGTTTGGGGGTCTGGCTGGTGACTACGTCAGCAATATTTATTTATCTAACCAGAACAGCTTTACAAATACTTATAGAGTGGGCGATCGTAATACTTCAACGGCCCCTAAAGTATTCCTTCATTAAACCCACGAGTAAAAGTTAATTATAAAGTAATAAGGCCCGTCAAGCCAATAGCATAGTCAGATCGAAGAAAAAGTATAAGTCAAAAATCTACCTGATACAAAGGACACAGTAATATACTTCTGAATGTATTTGTGGGATATATAATCTGAACGAGTAGTCCGAGAGTACCAGTGAGAATTATCGTACGGCCCGTGCCCTGCCGGTCACGTACACACCTTTTATACCGTCCTGTCAATAGCACGCTGGCCTGACCAATAGTACGATCGTTTGGTCTAGATTATGTCTCATTTTTATATAAAAAAGTTACATTTTGCTAATTAACTAATTAGCTGTATCGAGTAAAATATAACATACTTATCATCATCATATCAGTCTAGAGACTCTCTAGAACTTTTTTGCCCAATCGGCTCTAGGGTCTTCAATCTATGTGCCCTGTCCATTGCCATTTCAGCTGTGATATTTGATAAATTATATCGGCAACTTTAGTTCGTATATAGATCTTCTTGTTTCTGATTTAATCACACAGATAAATCCCGAGCAGTCTTTCCAATTTCGCTTATTGCATATAAGTCATACATAAGAAAAAGCTGAATTCACTTTTAATTGGTATATATTTACAATATATTTATTCGTGATATTAATTTATTTAATCCATCTTATATCATTGTCGATTAATTTATTATTCTATTTGTCGCTGCGACGAACAATCTGTATGGCACATTGCAGCGGCCAACAGTTTGTTACTCTTTAGCACCGCCCGAGGAGCACCTGCAAAGAAATGTAACACCTGCATCTCTGTGATTTTAATGATTGTTAGCAAACTTTGACTCGGTCAGGAAATTGAACAAACCGTTGAGAAATGGCAAGTGAACGAGCATTACCTTTTTTACTTGTACCTGCCCGTTCTAATCGTAAAAGACCGTAAAACTTTTGTGTAGGGTATGCAATAAGAGACTAACAACTACACAGGGGTAAATAAAACGTAACTTCATCCGTATCGTAAAAGTTTCCATTACATTTTTTATATTGCGCGTAATGTTACCGGTTACGCAATTCATCGTTATAAAAACCGGATAATAGTAAGAATTTTCGCATGACTCGTTGGATATATTTTATTAAAGGTTTTTTTTGCCACCGTCGGTTCGGTGACAAGACTGTAATTTATTAATGATCCGTCCCAAATTTGTACTTGTAATATGTAAGGGGTACGAAACGACTTCAATTAGATAGAGTCTGTTACCTCTTCATAGTTTAGTTACATTTTCACATTTCACTTTCAAGTTTATTTTGGAACTTTGAGCGAGAAGGAGAAGTTATACTGCCAAATCCCATATTTAATCTGATAGCGTTGTCTTCACGTGACCATGCCCTCGTAACTCTTGTATTTTCTGATTCCGCCTTCTCAGAACCGGTTTTGTAACCCAGATACAATTTACTTCTCCCCGCATTTGTCACTCTATTTGGTGTTGAATGTTACCCATCTATAATACATACTTTCCAGACATTGCACTAGTCATAAAGTTGTATGTACACTTTTGGCACCAATATGCGATTCTTACTAAAATATTGTTGAGATAAATAAGTGGTCACGTATTTACATTATTTATTAGTATAGGATTTCTCAAATTATTTATGAATGAAATGCAGAAAAGCAATTACAATTTTTCTATGGCAGTCAACGTGCTTTCGGAATTGTGGACACTTGTCAACAATATATATTTAAGGGTTGAATTTAATAAACAAAATCGTATTCAATGTATCGTGTTCAAAGAGAATATACACGGACATGAACAATGGAAGTCGAGTCACGTGTTTACGACATATTATATTGAGAGACAAGAAAGCTGGCGAATGTTTTTAAATGCAATTTCTTTAGTATCGGGTTCATTTTCCCGATACTTCTAGTGCTTTTTAAGCTGGTTTTAAGCCGAGTTAGGGAATAAAATCTTTGTTATCATTTACAGAAGGTAGTTTCCAGAAAAGTAATAGATTACTTATTGGTTAGTTAACTGTCATAATCATCATCATCAGCCTGTAAGAAACCCTCTGCAGTGCCATAGGCCTCTTCCCGAAGGTAGGTATGAGCATAATCACCACGCCAGCTCACGACGTATTGACGATTTCAAACTTTGAGAAATCCATGGTTCTGTATTTTCCCACATACAGTGGTACTATAAGAACATTTCTCGGGTTTAGGTTTCCTCGCGATGTTTTCCTTCATCGTCAGCCGATAGAATTTTTAACCAATTTAAATTGGTAAATGTTCGAACCTGCGGACATCCAAATGACATTCCACCGGTTAAACCACTAGACCACCACGACTTTAGTTAATGCTAATAAATGCATCTCCAGTATTAAACATTTAGAAATCTTTATATATAAAAATCAATCTTTGTATCTTTGTTCGCTATGCATGCCGAAACTACTGAACAGGTAATAATAAATAAATAAAATATGATAATAATTTAGGGGGGTATTCTGGGGACGCTCGAAAGTGTTAATAATACATTTATTTATATGACAATGTGATACATTATATATGTATATAATTTTTATCTACAGTAATATTATTCAACGTAATAAATACCCTTCTTTATCCTCCACCTACACAAGTGCAGTAGTTGCTATATTAGAAGCTATCAAATTTGTACTATCACATAAATTAGATCAAACTATCATATTGACAGATTCTCTGAGTTGCTTACAAACTATTCAGCATAGTCCGTTTTTTTCTAAAGTAGAGCCCCTAGTTATCATAATTATTAAATTCCATTTGTATAAACGTCATTATTTAGGAATTTATGTAGTTCTGGCATGGATACCAGGACATAGCGGGAACCAGGATAATGTAGTTGTTAGTTTTCTTGCTAAAGAAGCTGTCCAGACTGGATATTTTCATCACTGTAATACCTATGTTCAGGATTTATCCTCTCCAAACAAGACTGATTTGTTTGCATCATGGAACTCAAACTGGTATGCATCCAACCAAATTAATGGCAAATCATATGCTTCCGGATATATTCAGGATAACATTCCGTGTAAGCCATGGCTTTATAAGTTTCATAACTGTTACAAGCTTGCTGCGTCTACTATCTGTAGACTGACGATTTATCTATAGAGGTGTGCTCTCCAGTCCATCTTGCAGAGCTCAGAATCAGGAACAACTCAATATGTAAATGTGGGTTGGATGAAGGCATTCTAGAACACATTTTTTTCTATTGCCCCAATTTTGTATTGTATTGTATGATATTTTACTTAACAATATACTACGTTCGTCAGATTTTAACAAAAGCACAAAGGTGTGTATTTCCTCCTTTTGCCAAAACGATGGCTAATTTTATAAGTTTTAACAAAATTAAACTTTAAGAATAGAAGGAGAAAAATAGTTTGGATTCACAATGGAGAACTGCAGGTGTCGCTGCAAACGGGTATTAGGTTTTTTAAGATTTTTTGTGTTTAAAAATATAATTGAAACCAGTAGTAACCTACTTGGTGCAGACAAAGTTGCACCGGTCAACTAGTAAAGTTCTAGTGGTTTGACCGGAGGAATGTAATTCCGATGTCTGTAGGTACAAACCCCGGCATGTAACAAAGATTTTTTTGGAATTTGCGTACATTTACTAATTTGAATTAGTAACACCATCGGCTGCTGAAGTTAATAACACAGAATAATTCTAAAGTGCGCGATAGTCACTACAATCCAACAGAAAATTATATGCAATATATGTTAACGTTTGTCTCTCTCCCTCTCTTTGTATATATTTCAAGAATAGGGAAACTATATAACGACGCATTCTATCTCATTCTCTCGCAGCCTAAAACCTATATAAACATTCATAACTACCTCTTTTTCGTTCCAAACAGAGCGTGTTCACGCCCACGCCCGCGTAACCACAGGTCACGCCGCCGTAGTCTGGGGGTAAATTTCACTCCCGCACACCAGATTAGGCCCTCCTCGTCAGCGGCTCAAGCCTAGGTCCGATCCCTCAGCGGGGAGCCCTTGAGTACGCTGCTCGCGCGATACAGTGACACAAAATTTTACATCACTGCTACAACACTACACATATCACCTCCACACACGTGCACGCCCACACGCTTACACATGAAAGTGGAAGGTTTTATTTTTTTCCCCTTATCGAACTGAAATAGTTCAGAAATTTTCCGATACGAAATACACATAAGTGTTATTGAGACATAATATGTATATACGTATGCCTGGTACACATGTTTCACTAACTCATTATGTATGATTATGTAGCTTAACTTAGGTTAGCACAGATAGGTCGCGAATTGCATGAATCAGGCAACAGCCTAAGCCGAGGTGTGCCGCGCACCCTTGAGCTAGTTGTCAAAATAAAAATCAGCTGAGTGCCTTAAGCGCTCGCCTTAGTAGTCCGGTGAAGCTGTTAAGACCTTGCTAGGTCAATAGCGTAGTCAGTTCGAGAAAAAAAAACTATTTTTCGTTTTATAAATTCCAATACATACCGTCCCAAAAGATATTTAACTTCACAAATCTATACATATAATATAAATGAAGTGTCTGTATGTAATATCAACATTTTTTTACTAATTGAATACGAAAGTATACACGCTACTGATAACAAAAATGCAATTTTTAAAACTTTTGTCGGTCTGTCTGTTTGTTCCGGATAATCTCCGGAACGGCTGAACCGATTTTGACGGGAATTTTACTGGCAGATAGCTGAAATTACAGCAGGTTACTTAGGCTACTCTAAATTAAATTTACTATTAACCGCGGCTTCGTCTGCAATGCTATCTCCAAAACGGTTGAACTGATTTTCACCAGCAGATAGCAGACACCATAACAAATAATTTAATTTATTTTTATTTAAACTAGCTGTTAACCGTGGCTTCACCTGCAGTGCTATCTTCAAAATGGTTAGACCGGTCTTCACTAGACTTTCACCGGCAGATAGGTGACGTTATAAAAAGTAATTTAAATAATTTTAGTTTATACTAGTTGTTAGCCGTGGCTTCGCCCGCTGTGTTATCTCCAAAACGGTTCGATCGATCTTCACGAGATTTTTACTGGCAGATAGCTGACCTTATAAAAAGTAATTCAAGCAATTTTAATTTATACTAGCTGTTAATCGTTGCGTCACCTGCAGTGCTATCTCCAAAACGGTTGGACCGGTCTTCACTAGACTTTCACTGACAGATAGCTGACTTTACAAAAAGTAATTTAAGCAATTTTAGTTTATACTAGCTGTTAAACCTGGCTTCGCCCATAGTGCGTTCTCTAAAACAGTTAGCCGTGTTAATAAACAAAATACGGAACAATCACTGGCTGATAGCGGACCTTATAAAAAGTAATTTAGTTTATTTTAATTAATACTAGTTGTTAACCGTGGTTTCGCTGGCTGTGCTATCAACAAAACGGTTAGACCTATTTTCACGGGACTTTCACTAGTAGATAGTGAACCTAGTAAAACCTAAGTAACCTAAGTTACCTAATCTAGTAAAACCTAGTAAACCTACTGAAAAGTAACTCAGGTTATTCTATTTTAAACTAGCTGTTACGCGCGACTTTCTCTGCATGAAAATTAGTAAGATTTCAACTCATTCTTTACTTTTAAATTAGAGAAATAATTATCAGCTTATTGTTTACAATTCGATATTATAATGATTAATAACTTTAATGATATAGAGGTCTTCCTAATAATATCTTAGATTATAAACGTATTACGTAAAGAGTTCCATAATACAATTTCTTGAGGAACGGAGAAGCGTTTATTTTTTGTATAGTCACAAAATCTTAATTATGATGGCAATGTATATTAAATGTAATGTAAATCTTTATAATAATATGTTAAGTTATTATTTTATTAGTTCCTTATACAGTGTAAGTGAGCACTGAGGTAGTTACATTGTGGGTTAAGGTTCCAAATAGGTTGCTGATGATAAACCTCATTTGGCCTGATGTTAGATTAATATATCTAATATACACGTTACATGTTACTGTAAGTGGCGTGCGTGTCGTACTTACAATTGCTTTTAAAGAGCATTTCTATAATTGTAAATAGTCTCACAATTTTATAATTCTTTAATACGAGTAAAAAAAACGCGTTCGGAGCAGCGGGTACAGCTAGTAGATAATAAAACAGTAGAACGGTAAGACAATAAAACAAGAATACCATCTAAGAAGTGTATCGTCTGCGGTGTTATTTGAAGAAATTACTTGAGCTGTGTAAACACATTTAGTGTATGTTGGGATAGATCAGAATGTAAATTGTAAACTCCGCGCACATAAAATCTCGCCGTTCACAGCCTACATTAAACTCGTTCTCAAATACCACATTCACAAAACATTCGAAATTATTTTATCAAGAAAATTGGAGATGCCCAATGGTATCAACATTACATGGACCTCCATAGACACTAGATGCTATTGTGATGAAGCAAGTATCACGTGTCTTCTTCTTCTTATTATTATATCTATACATATAATAAGAGTGTAAACGAAACGTGTCTGTGCTTTTTAGAAGTCTGTGAAATAAATTGTTGCAGGTGACTAGGAATAAGTAATAAAATATATTTTAATCATTTTTCGATATGTCTGTCTGTCTGTTTTTTTGAACTCGCAACACTGGTAAAGTACTACGTTCACGATAAAACATTTAGTTTTTTTTTTGCATTAAAATCGGTTAACTCTGTCAAAAGTTATTGTATTTTTTGTGACGACGAGACTTAAATACGAGAGAAAAGTATTTAGTTACTGTTTTTTTTTTTACATTAGGTTCCACGCAGACGGAGTCGCGTACACAGCTACTATTATATAGAGACTCTTGGATCTAGAGTCAAAGTTTAACCATCTTTTTCAGCCGCTTAATTTCCAGTTCAAACCCCAATTGGATAAACTCTTACATTTGCTGCCAACACATTAGAAAACATAAAACCGTTGTGATTTGAAAGTCACTAAAACGAAGAAGCAACATTAAAAAGAGACACATATAAACATCTGAAGGATTTTAAGGTGTGAGAGAATGAGATAGAATATATTATACAGTGGTTCTTACATTCGCGGTCTGGTCATTGTATGTTACAGTACATAATACATGCTCTGGTCCGAATGTTAGGTGTCTTGGTAGGTGTGTGCGCAATTCTACGTCTTATACTATATCACAAAGCTGTGAGAAAAAGCGTCATAACCAGTATGATTGTTCACGTTTATAGTTTATGTGAATATTTTAACTTTTTTTGAAGGTTTCACTTCTGCCGCGATTTAACTACCCACACATTTTTTTCTGTATGTTTAGTTAAGTAATATCTTTATAAACCAAATATATTTGTAATATTAAATATCATATTACCATATCTACGTATACTTATAGTCAGTTTGAACATAACGGATAATATAACTGTGCTCAACTATATAGGTATAATTACGCATGTTGCCTCAAATAAGTTCCTTTGACGTCCGCCACAAAATGAGGAAGTAACTGTGCAAACGTTTCAGGCTAATATTTTATAGAACGGAAAAAGTCCTTTTAGTTTATAAAGAAAAATCACGTGATGCGCAGCGCTCAGTGTGTAACTTGCAAAGTAGTACAACGGAGATTACATTCGCAATTCGTATAATACTGTTGTTCTTAGTCGAACGCTCTTATCAGAGTCAGATCTTTAAGTGTCAGTTCTTTTGAAGACGACATTCGTAGTTTATATTACAGCATATGTATCAAACATCGACGATGTACATGTGGCACTAGAATCGTATCTAGTACTATCAGTGTTGAGAATCTACTCGCGTTTAATTTTAAAAATGTTAAATTACTGTCAACGTTGGTAGCTAAGTTAACAGTAGTAGCAAATAGTGGAACAACAAAAGAATCCCAAGGTTGATGTCAGTCAGGCGGCCGATTGTAAAAATTAAGCCAATTCATACAATATTTTTTAAATCACAGGAGGTAAACGAACAGGTGGGTCATCTGATGTTAAGTGATCACCATCGTCTATAGACATTAGCAGCACCAGGGGAGTCGCAAGTGCGTTGCCAGGCTGTGTTTGGCGGGAGGGGGAGGGAAGAGAGGAAGGGGAGGTGGGCTTTTGGCGCTCTCACTGACCGAATCAAACGCAACAACGCAAGCGCTGTTACTTCACGTGGGTATTTCTGTGTGTCGGGTGGTAGTACACCGAACGAGTCGACCCATTCACGTTGAAACCAGTAATAGCTTCAACGCGGCTCTACCACCTACTTACATACATACATCAAAACATGACAAACATGTTGTGCCAACCCTATCTAGGTGGAACAATGGTAAGAAGATGATGCTGTTAGCTAAGCTAAGTTAAAACAAATACGTATAAAACACGAATGTTATGTAGGGAATCGCAGACAGAGCTAAGCGGAATGGTACCTCGCTGGCATAGACGTTTATAGTTCTTCTCGGTAATTCTTGATCAAACAACACACACTCTTGGCTCCCAAAACGCTACGCCACGCAACACTGCCTGCCCGCTCTATTACTTTTTAACCCTCACTTTGCATGGTGTTACTCCACTAGTAAGGTCATGACAATAATTTTAGATAGTTTGTAATCTTCCTAATAGCTTATAAACTGCAAGTATAACTTTTCAAATAAATAAAAAAATTTGGAGATATCTATATATTAATACGTGAAGCATAATCTTTGTATCCCTTTTTGAAAGAAATGCGCGAACGGATGACCGTGAAATTTGGCATAGTTAAAGTTTATATGGAGGAGAAGTGCAGAAAGCTATTTATTTATTAAATTAATTAAAATATGCATTACTCACACTACTGCTCCAATTTTACACAACATATACACACATGTAAATAAAAATGACATTGACATCCGTCAATAACGGACTTCAAAAAAGTAGTAATAATATTCGTCCAATAGGACAGGCGCAGGAATTAATCCATACTGCCAAACTTCAAAAAAGGTTGCGAAGGAGATTGCTGTGCTCGACTGTATGTATTTTTTTTTACTCTTACGTTCCAATTACTCTTTTTTATTCTACATTCAACAATGATATTATAACATATCTTATGTATTAACACGTGAAGCCAAAACTTTGCACCTCTTTTTAAGCAAATTCCGCGAACGGATGAACTTGAAATTTGGCATAGTTAAAGTTTATATGGCAGAGAAGTGCACAAAGCTTTTTTTTAATATAATATGCATTACAATCATATTAAATGAATTAAAATATACATTACTCACACTACTGTACATTTAAATGAAAAAGACGTTTGGAACATCCTTCAACCTTCTTACGTTCCAATTACCTTTTAAATATTTTTAACATGACTGACGTTGCATGCCTTACAATATGCCCTTTGAAATCAACTGGTCAAATTGTAGGTCAATTTTAGAATAATATAATATGTAAATTCATAATATACATAATATTAATTGATAAATAATTTATCTTTAGTAAATTTATGGAACTACTGAAATAATTATTATTCTCTTTGGTTTTATTGAATGTCAATATTTTTAGGTGACAGACTGCTTTCACTTCATGTCACTTTGCTTCATGTTGCCATAAGAGTAAAGCAATATTTCCAAAGTCAATGTCAATATTTTAATGTTTAATATTTCTTTATGGTGTACTCAAATGATGATTCAATAAAAAATGAGCGAAAAATACTTTGTAAAATCAAAATAAGAAAATTTGTTTGGTCATGAAAGTAATCCATGACTTATATCTCCGCGGTTACAATGATGCAGTTCAACTTGATGTAGCAATTATATTTAGTACAGTTGATGATGAATTATGAACAAAAATGAATTCATTTTCAAAAGTTAATGGTAGTATTATAAACATCTTTGTTTTGGATTCATAATTTGATTCTATTGTGTATCCATTACTTTTCCAAATGATGATACTGGGCATATCACTATTCCTCATAATGTATAGACTATATTTAATTCAATATCACCCAGAAATACCCCGCGCCCATGGTGTCGTGTAAAATTAATTGAAAATTGTGTCATGAGGGGGTACGATATTTTTTTTTTTTTTCTTAAAGTTATGTTTACTTAGTATTTAAGAGCCCTTACCACCTTATATAACCGCCTGTTTTTTGTTTCAAATTTATAATTAATTTCAATTTTCATTTAGACTTCGATTTTTTTTATGTTTATATAATTGAAAAAAAGTGGCAAATAACTGAGTAAGCATGATGAAAGCCTTTGATTATAGAGGTCATAATACACTTTGATAAAAGAACCCTAATAAAGTTCAAACTTTAAAAATTCAATGAACTATGGTCGAATGTCGACCACTGGACGCCCACTAGTAGAGTAGAAAACTCTCTAATATCGCTCTTTATATATACAGAGAGTATGATTACAGTTGAGGTTAATTGCTGTAATTGAACCCGCATTCCTCTCATACCAGTTCACTAACACGAAGCAATGATGACTTTACAGTTTGAAGAAAATAACTAGTTGTTGGAGTTTAAAGCAACTTTAGGTTATAATCCAATGTTATATTAACAAAGTTTTCTCATTAATCTGTGATATTAATATTTCTCACGACTCAGGAACTTTCTAACAACCTGAATATATATTAAATGGAAGTGGAGAATAGAGATTGTTGATTACGTGTTGTTTTAATTGCAATGAAAAGTCAGAAATATAATTTTATATCATATTTCATGATATAAATAACAATAGTTTCAACCACTGAACACTTCAGTATTGTGCGAAGGTACTTATCCAATTGTGGAATGGGTTGTCTGGTACGGTGTTCCCACAGGGTTATGATATGGGGCTCTTCAAAACGGAATTAGAACACTCTTTAAAGGTCAGCAACACAACGGCGATGCCCCTAGTGTTGCAGTTGTCCATAGGCGATGGTAGTCGTTTAACATCAGATAGGCTGTCTGCAAGTTTACTGCCCTTTGGCATAAAATAAGTCAAATTTCATAGTTATTAATTTTTTACATTACATTTTTTGTATGTTTAGTGGCAAATGAATATGCGGGTCATGGTAATGTTGGGGATGATAAGTAATCATCACCATCCATGGACACCTGCAACTCGAAGGAAATCACATTAAATACAATACATATAATGTTCATAACCATATTATAAATTTGTTCAGAATTCATTTAAAATGAGAATTATTGTTGTAAAGCTATATGATGCAACATCACATGAACTGCAGTGATGTCTGAATTTGACCCAATCTCTGTACATTTACTAAAAATAAATGATTACGCCAGCAATATTTATTATTTACTTTTTCGGATTTTCTTTAATATTTTGTTATTACATATAAATGTTTACGTAAGCATGAGAAAGAGGGCAGTATTTTGCTTACTTTTGCAGACAAGGGGGGGAGGGTCAAAATTACTAAAATTCTGCCTACGAAATACTTGAACGGCTCATGAATCTATAATTTAGGAAATACAAACTTAATATTCCCATCGATATTAAACTAGTACAATAAATTCGAGATATGAATTGATGTTTACTAATTTCAATTAGAAAATGTACGCGAATTCCTAAAATATCGTTGGTACTTGCTGTGTTTTGAACCTGCGGACATCGAGTTAATATTCCACCGGTCGGCCAAACGACGCTAATCGCAACAAAGACCAAGTTCTCTGTTATCGGTGCTATTTTCATACTTCTTCTGATATATTCATTCCTAATTTCATTCCGTAGTAATAAAATCGAGTAATAGTTTAGTTCCGTATACGCTTTAGTATCACCAATGTCTAGGTTATCGTCATTCAGTTCACTATTATCTCATGTTATTTCTCTATTTTAAATTGTCGAAATTAGTATTTGAAATAGTACTAGACACTGTTCAGTGTTTACGTTTGAATTTAGGTCGCTGTGCTCATCCGATTTGTGTATCAAACAGCTATCGGATAAATTCACTAACGCGCTCCTCTACAGTCTATAGTTTAAGTCACTGACTAAAGCGATTTTACATGTTATTAGGTAGATAGTGTAACATTATTAAACCGGGTATGAGTAAAAAATAGGCTATATCTAAATTTTGGTGTGAAAATATTCGTGTCTCCATATATTATATCATTGTAGTATGAAGAGATCATTGTAGTATACAGAGGTAGAAGTCATTATTTAAAAAAAAATATGATGCTTAATTCCTACTCAAACAAAATGTCAAACAAATTATTGAAGTTATCATTATTTTGTTATTGATTAATCGTTGATCGTTATTACTATCAACAATGTAGTTATTATCGGAATATTAAATGTTTAAGCACTATGAATAAACCAATAGTTATAAGAGAAAGAACAATTCACGGTGCTCGTATTCAGAGTTACGAACGAGAACAATGAATAATTATTTCATTATCGTGTTATTACAAATAATAATGAGATACAAAATAACTAATTACGCAATAGCAAAATATTTAATAACAGTTTACATTTCTTAAATAATACAACAGTATAAATCATTATTAATATCTACCCATTATTGCTTTTTAAAAGTATCTTTTTTTGCTTGAGAATTCACCAGAATTAGAAATTAACTATTTTTCCTGAAATGCAATTATTTCATAAGAAATGTTTTTAAGAAATCAAAAAGATTAAGTACTACTACCTAGAAAAAGGACATCTTTAAGGCACGGATCTTAAATTTGTTTTTACTCCGGGCCACCATTTTATTTTGCACTTAACATCGATTTAAACGACATTCAATAATATTTCTAGCTATCTTAAATCAATCACACGCATATGAGATACATCTCACTTAATAATAATATATAACAGTAGAGACAGTAGAGTCTAAAGTTATCAAATCCTGATAATAATTGGTCCAAATATTCACAATTATAAATGTATACTAGTTTATATGAAAGATTATCCGCATTATCGCTTGTAACTTTTTACCTTGAAGATATCAAACGTTCCTCGTCCGAAAGCGATATTCTGATGCCAAAAAGGAATCGATGCTTTGAATATATTCACGTTCATCACTACATAACTTGAGACAGATTTTGAATGTTATGTTAGGTTTCACTGTGAAATGACATTTTTTAAAATGTTTTTTTTTGTAGCACGACAAAGTGACTGCACTATGCCTGATAGTAAGCATTAGTACAATTCAAAAACAATGGCAAACACCGAGAGACAAACTATCCATCGCCGGTCGCCGCTGTCATGCCGGCCCGCGTCAGTGTCTCTTCACGTTACGCTTGAAGAACCACATGTCATAGGAAGGAGGGAACTCACTGGCCGGGAGATTGTTCCATAGCTTCACGCTACGGCACAGATATGGCGTTGCGAACTTTTTAGTTCGTGCCCAGATACAATTCACCGTATAACTGTGGCTACAAAGCCCAGTGCGTATGGTTCGGTTGTGGAAAGGGGAGAAAGAAATTAAATTAAATAACTCTTTGGAACACTCGCCGTGATACATACTGAACAGTGTTTGTTAACTCGCTAAAATTAAAAGAGAATATCGTGTAAAAACAGCTCGCCAGAATGACTGGTTTCTCGAAAATTCCTAATTTCGGTGTTATGTTTCTAGAAAATACCCTATGATTATAGTACGGTTGATACAATTATGTTTCTGATTAAGAAAAGCCCTTTTCTATGGTGACAGTTGAATGCAAGTTTATATACGTAACAAATAATCTTGTTACAAATGACCTATCATATAAAAAACTAAATAGTTCACACTCTTCATGTATAGCTTTACGTATGGACAATAAAAAACAAAAAGGAAAATAGATAAGAAAAGCTTTACAAGTCTTTACTTGACATATTTTTTGTACATAATGGCAAACGGCTCCTAGAAGTCAGATGAAATGGTACGCAGTGGGCCTCTAGTGAATTCTGAAAAATTTATTCGTATCAGCGCTTCGCCGTAGTCGTTTTTTCGACGTAGTTGGTATGTATCGATAAGATTCGATAATGGTTCCCTATATAAGAGAACTGTATCAACCACCGGGTTAGAGAAACCAGTAAAAATATTTTCAAATCGTATATATGCTTAATCATGAGTAACCGTCACGATTAATTCAAAAGGGTTGTCGTGTTGCTCGATGTTATCGAGCTTGAGGTCATCGATTGCCTATGCCGCTTCGGCGAAGTTTTGTCCAATGGAAGAGTGTATTTCTCTTAGGTTTTATAATGAGTTTGCTGAGTCTCTCTTTTACTTAAAAAAAATTATAAAAGCGCAGAAAATGATTAAAAGTTTTAATCTTGTGCACAAAACTACTCTTACAGTTGATTTAATAATATTCCTGACAACTTGCTCCAAGTCACCATAGATACTGTCCTCTAACTTTTTGTTACATTTTAAATTGCTAATTTTCTTAATGGATGACCAGCTTTATACATATCGGATATATAATATCAAGTAGCAAGCTACCTGCTCGAGGAGATCTATTTATCAAAAGCGACATTGGTTGATATTGTCTTCGAACACTGCATCGATGGACGTAGGTTCGAATCCTTGCAATAGAGATGGAGCTTCCGGTGAAAAATATCGTGATGAAACCACGTCATGGTGGTAGGGCTATTTCTAAGTCCTCATCGGTAGCTACCACCCTTATGTTGAAAATCGGTCGCCAAGCACCTGTCGTTGTGTTCCGGCATACACACTTTAGAACCAGTCTCCCTCTAGGTATAGTGCGTTTACTATATTAGACCACATCGTTATTTACAGACGGATTATGGTTAATAGCTAAAACTTATAAAGTATACAAAAGCTGGAATATATATTTATGGTCGTATGTATATGTTGCGATTATTATTCCCATTCTTGTGGGTACACGTGGATCTGGGAACTTAAAGTAAGTACTACGTGCCCCTATATCGATCCCATAATAGTGACGAGGAGATGAGTTGCCTATTCATTTACATAAGCCGAGCAATAGGTACATAGCGTACACGAGTAATTCGCTAGTGAAGAATTGGTCGTTTATAAAGACTTTAATGTACATCATGAATTTTAGATCTGTTTTGCGGAGCTGTTCTGAAACTTAATCACCTATTTCTCTTGTCACGGCACAAATCCATCACCTCCGTACCACAGCATATACCTCCATTTCAAGATCATTCAAATGTTTATGTTATAGTAACTCGAATTTCTTGTTGAGATAATAAACCTTTATGGTGGTTTCATTATTATCTTTTACGGCCATTTTTCAGTTGCAGTTTACATCAATGACTATCAGATATAGTGCGATGTTTTGCCGTGTTAATTTTAAAAATAATCTAGATAAAAAATTGTGAATACTTATTTTTAAATAAGTCCCATAACTAAAACGTCCCGTTTTGTAATTTCTGTAACAACCATGTTAATTTCGTACTAGTTAAAACGAAATATACCTTTTTTTGTGCATACGCCTTTAGTTTAGGATAAGAAAACATCCGTTATATAATCTATCTAATAATTCATGCGCTTGTAGAGTACGTTAAAGTGTTTTTTTACGATTGATCCAAAACGCCCATTGCTAGACGTAGACCTCCCATGAATTGGCACAATGACTGATCCTACG
This sequence comes from Antheraea yamamai, assembly GCA_036509395.1. Classification (NCBI taxonomy): domain Eukaryota; kingdom Metazoa; phylum Arthropoda; class Insecta; order Lepidoptera; family Saturniidae; genus Antheraea; species Antheraea yamamai. The sequence goes on along the minus strand of AP028424.1, from coordinate 1,781,469 downwards.
CTACTCGCATCCAGCTAAATCCCACCTTTACCAAAACGATGATCCACTTTTTGCGAATCTGCCCATGCGGTCGCTTTTAACCCTTTAGTTACGTTGGTAATTCTTGTTGTTGGTTGGTTTGCATATAGAAACCGGGAAACGGGAAGAATAAAGGTTTCGGATACTAGTAAAACATATTTTTTATTGACACACAACAAAACTGACGGTACTACGTCTGATGGTAATCCAAATTGAATGGCAATGTCTGATGGATTTTCACTCTATAGCATAAGAATAATATAGACGACAGCACCATCCATGAGTCATATTACAGCAAGCCTTCTTCCGATCGGGGAGAAACAGAAAAAAGACGGCAGGAACTTGTTACTGAGCTCGATCGGTCCTTGCTTCGAATTTCAAAATGGGGAGCAAGTAATTTGGTTGAGTTTAATGCCAACAAAACACAGGTGTGCGAGTTTTCCTGCAAAAAATCCCCATTTACTCCCATTCCAACTCTTCTGAATGTCTCGCTCGCAATACGAGCCAGCCTCAATATCTTAGGCATAGATATTCGCAACGACCTCAATCCTAAGAATTACATCGAAACCATGATCTCCACTGCATGTCGGAGACTCGGAATCCTGAACTGGGTGCGACGGTTTTTCCCGCCTGAACAGGTATATCTTCTTTATAAGGCACAAGTTTGGCCTTGCGTGGAATACTGCTCGCACCTCTGGGACGGTTCAGCAAAGTACCTCTTGGATACCCTGGACAGGTTGCAGAGACGAGCTGTCTGCATTGTGAACGACGCAGACGTAACAGTGTATATAGAGCCGCTTCAGTTGCGCAGGGATATAGCTTCACTGAGTGTGTTCTACCGTCTATATCACGGCGAGTGTTCCGAAGAGTTATTTAATGTAATCCTTTCCTCCCCTTTCCACAACCGAACCACGCGCACTGGGCTTCGAAGCCGCAGTTTTACGGTAAATTGTATCTGGGCACGAACTAAAAAGTTCGCAACGTCATATCTTTGCCGCACCGTGAAGCTGTGGAACAATCTGCCGGCCAGTGTGTTCCCTCCTTCTTATAATTTGGGGTCCTTCAAGCGTAACGTGAAGAGACACTTACGCAGGCCGGCATGACAGTGGCGACCGGCGATGGATAGATTGTCTCTCGGTGGTTGCCATTGTTTTTAGATTGTACTATGCTTACGATCAGGGATAGTAGTCAAAAAAAAAAGAAGTTACCTACAAGCCGGCCATAAGATGGCCATAGGCTGCCCGATTCTAAAATATATCGAACTAAAACATACTCAATGTGATGGATTTATGACGTTAATGATCTAGTGGATTACTAGCACCTTACCATGTCTAGGGATGCAAAATCGTTCATAAAAAAACATCGATGTTGTAATATCGTTATTTTCAATGTTTATGAACGATATATTGACGTTATGTCGATGTTTTAGAAAAAATATGAAACTAAGGTGAGTATGATGAAAAGGTATATTTAAAAAAGATAACTAATTTTTATTTCGCAGAATAGAAAGCAGTACCGTTCGTTGTTTTAAAACATCGATATATCATTTTCATCCTTACGTGTGACAGAGTGGAGTGGATAGCGAATACAATGAATGGCATGTTCTTACAAAACGATGTATCGTCGAGTTAGGAGTTTCAATGTCGATGTGAAAATATCGATGTTTATGAACAAAATATCGATATTTAAAAACATCGATGTACCGTTTGCATCCCTAACGATGCCACATCAATGTTGAATATACACAGATTAATACCGGAACGCAACGACCGCGTTCTAATTGTACACGATTATCGTGTATACCACGTGTAACTATGATTATCAAAATGAACAACAGAACAATGAATAATACTTATATATAAATAGACGAAGTTAAAATATATCAGTACACTTTTCATCTGTTTGACAAACGATATTTTTTGTTTCGTTTTTTTTTATACCCTTAACAAGTCGAAGCTTTTATAAGTCTCTATTAGTCATACTCTCCTTTCGTAGATCTATATGAAACATGGTGACGTCTACAACTGACGCCCCTCTCTGTCATTCACCAAAAACGAATGTACCTGTCTTATGTCTATAAGTTTGCATAATAAAAATATGTTGTGTTATATTATGTACTAGCTGACCCGTGCAACTTCGTCTGCACCAAATCGGTTATCACTGGTGTCAATTGTATTTTTAAACGCGAAAAATTTTAATAGATCTAAAACCTTATTGCAGCCACACTTACGGTTTCCAAGCATCCATTCCATGAATCCAAGCTATCAAGGGACTCACTCAAACATTTACACAGATGGTATGTGAGAAATCTTTTAAAATAAGCCTACAACCCGTTCGTTGCATCATATACCGGGTTCAATTAAAACGAAAACTAACCTATATATATAGGCGGTAATGTAAAAAAAAAAGCTTTAGAGGTCTATGGACCCCCAGTTGGAACGAAGTTCCTTTTCCTTTTTTGTAGACGTTTACTATACAGTCAGTATAGTTTACATTATAAAATATCAAGTTGATAGAGTTAAATTGTAAATTAAACGATCAAATATATTCATAAAATAAATAATGATAAATGAAACACTGAATGATATCATAACTATTTTCAACTTGTATTAAAACTTTTTCACACTCCATTGTATTGAAGAAAAATATGAAGATTAAAAAGATATAAAAACGACGCGTCAACTGTCACTTGCCTGTAACTATTCGTCTAAGAGCTATCAACGGTTTCGACAAGAATTTGAATAAGCCAGTTTTTTATATATCTTTATGTTCTTCCGAACAGCGTGCGGGATACCTGGCTGCCGTTAACGTGGATAACGTTGCATTTATTAGTGCATATCGCACCTTTGCAGACAAAAATATTGATTTTTGTATAATTTTAGAATGTTTTGTTTTTCACTAACTTTGAAACGCTACTAAAACATGAAATTATTATTGCCAGACATTTTTGCTATTAACAATAATGTGTCCGATGCTATTTTTTGTAAATAAAAAAAGTATGTTTAAACCATGTTAAGATAGCTGTAATTTTAATATTATTTTATTTAGACATAAAAGAGGGTAAATTAAAAATAATATGTACAGAATAATTTAGCTATAGCTATAGTTTAGCGCAACACTGGCTGTATGAGAAAGATAGTGATAATTGTGGAAGCGCTTGTTATAGACGCATGTATTCAAGATGGCGTCAGTCCCAAGTCATATGTATACGTTTATTGTTGTTTTTCATTGTTTACGGTGAAATCTTAATATCATAATGGTTAATAAAATAAAATATGTTCTTTGCAATGGAAAAAATAAAATTGTTTGAAATGAACTATTTTATTTATAAAGAATATCACCGGACACATTATTGTCAATAACAAAATTGTCTGGCAGTAATAAATTCATGTTTTTAATATCGTTTAAAAGTTACTGAAAAAATATGTTCCTTCCATTATTTATAAATCACAATTTTTACCTGTAAAGGTGTGATGCGCATTAAAAAACACAACGTTAACCGGCTACCAGGTATCCTGAATCCTGTGTGGAAGGGCATAATATATCTTCATACAAAAGAACCAGCTTTTCGAAAATTCTCGTTCTTCTAACGTTGCTGGCTCTTGTACTAAGGTGTCGTAAAAAAGTCTAGTTACATTTACTACAAGTTTTTGTCTCTCGTTATCCTGGAGAACGCTTTGCGTTTTATGGGGCAAAAAGTATCCTAGACGTAATCTTGTAATATTAGTTGTCACTGTGTCAAGTTTCGACAAAATTGGTTCAATACTTTCAGAGTGATACGTGTTCACAGGGACAGAAAGACAGACAAACAAAAATTGTAAAAAGATTATTTTTTGCTTCTATATCGATAACAAAGTCTACCCCGATCAAAATTTCCAAAAAATATTTAATGTACAGATTTGGCTTTGTTACAGTTTTATTATAGTATAGAAGATAATGTATAATGAAAAGATAAACCAGGTCGTGTTTCTTGATGGTTCTTCTCGATGACTGGGTTGTTTGTCCGCATCGGAGGTATTTTTGGAATTCATCAGCGCTTTCTCAGGGCTTAAATTGAATAAAGTATTATTGATCTAAAATATTTGTCCAATACAGATAATAATATCTATATATTATGACTAAAATATTAAGTTTATATCCCTCATTGTGGTCAAATTTCTACCATTGGAGGACCACTAGTACTAATAATAAGCGAAAATCTATTGTCTATATAACTCTATTCTCGTCCTTGTTTCAGTAATGAAATTGAAATTCCTTGAATCACTGAGGTCAAATATCTTGAAGTTACATTAGACAGACGCCTTACGTTGGAGTCAGATGTCGATAGAGTGCGACACAAGGCCGCTATGGTCCGTCGCCTGCATCCGTTACTTTGTCATAGGAGTAAGATGCCCTCAGACACAAGCCCACATTCTATAAGACGTGCATCCGCTCCATTCTGACATATAGGTGTCCCGTTTTTGCGCATATGCCAGAGCGACGCTTTAGTAAGTTGCAGATTCTTCAAAACCGCTTCTTACGTAAAGTAACCGGTGCCCCATGGTACGTCCGGAGAGCCGATCTCCACAGAGACCTGGAGATACCGTTTGTCTGGGCGCACGTAAAATCACTAGCTACCAGCTACTTTCAAAAAGCCGCGAATCACCCCAATCCGTTAGTGTACGCACCGAACGCCGCGTATTACAAAAGATGTCTGCGAAATATTTTTACCGATCCTCCCGATGATACAACGGCAGCGAACGATCAGTACCAGCCTGTCTCTTCAAACAGAGCGTGTTCACGCCCACGCCCGCGAAACCACAGATCAGGCCAACATGGTCTGGGGGTAAATTTCGCTCCCGCACACCAGACTAGGCCCGCTCGGTAGCAGTTCAAGCCTAGGTCCGTTCCCTCGGCGTGGTGCCGTTGAGTACGTTGCTCGCGCGATACAAGGACCCAAAATTTTACATCACTGAAACACTGAAACGACAGTACACATATCATCTCCACACACGTGCACGCACACACGCTTACAGATGAAAGTGGATGGGTTTTATTGTTTTCCCTTAACAAACTGAAATAGTTTAGAAAAATTATCTGACACAAAATACATATAAGAGTTATTGAAGTATGTATGGTTGGTACACATATATATTTCTATAACTCATATAAGTATGAATATGTAGATAGCTTAGCTTAGGTCAGCTCAGTTAGGTCGTGAATTAGGGGATTGACTGGGGGGCCCATCTCCTCATTGCACAGGTCCGTTGGACGAGGGGGGCAGTTGGTGTGTACCCAGTGTGCCCCTCTATAGGTAGGAGCCCGGAGGTCACCTTCAGCCGGGCGGACCGTTGGGGCGGCTATATAAGGGGACTAGCTCAGTTCGATCCCTTGTCGCCCCAACAATACGCTCGGACGTACACCGTGGGGTTTTAATCCGTGAGACAAAGACATAACCCACCCTCTCCCCGGGAATTCTTAAGGAATTTCCCCACGTTAAAAAAAAAGTTAAGTCGCGGATAGCATGAATCTGGCAACAACCCAAGCCGATGTGTGCTGAGTGACTTAAGCGCTTGCCTTAGTAGTTCGATGAAGCTGTTAAGGCCTTACCAGGCCTATAGCATAGTCAGTTCGAAAAAACAAAAGTCCTTGTTTTATTATATAACTACCTTATTGTATACACATTCCACTTATTAATTTATTATCTTTTGTATGTATTTGTTTATTTTATTCAAATAGTCAAAAATTATTTTTACTTTACTAACGAGTCCCTACGGGACTGAGATTTGTTCATCTGATACATTTGTGCACGATCGCAATTCCGACACCAAATTGCAGGGTATAAAAGTAATTGGTTTTTACCAGTGACAACAAACTTTAAACACATATAACGCGTTACTCTTTTTTAATAACTATTTTAATCTTAGTTACTATTTATTATATCTATATAAGAAATACGATGATATCACTGACAAAAAATCCACTAAAATACATTCTCATAATTGAATTTAAATTGTATATGTCGGGACTAAGTTGGGCTACTCGAATCACTGTTGGACTATTGTATCGGCTAACGTTTTTATTCGATTGGTCTTGGTGGATTGATCAATCAAATAATAACTATGACGTCACTATAGATGATGTCATACTTTTACACCATGTTATCTTCACCCAGACATGTAAGAACATTTGTTCTTTTATCTAATATATGTAAAATAGCTATGATAGCGTTAACCATAAGTAGGGTTAAATTTAAATACATATTTATATACTTTTCTGTAGTTAAAAATTCATTAACAAAGCCAGTCCTAATAATAACCTGCTAACAATCGAACGTTGCTACCTTCTACCAATAACAATCAACCAATAATAATCGTACATCATATAAACACCTATGCATACGTTCAAATGATATCTCAAAACATTCATTCAAAGTGAAATGGACGCTTCTGTATGAAACAATCATTAGAGATGTCCCAAATTATAAATTTATGAATGTCTGACCGAACTATTTAAGCCGAAAGCGAAACTTTAACCGAATATGCCATTACTCTTCTAGTTTCGGCCGAAATCGTAGTCTTAACATAAAATTGTGTATTTAAGTAAACGTTTAATTCATTTTTTGTGCCCTACAATTTTTCTAGTTTTGAAACAAGTTATTCGCTTAAATTAAATAATAATTTTAATCAAATTATCACCCAAGTACAAATTATATGCCAATCTGTGTGTAAACGCTTTCAATTTTCTGTAAACTAAATTAATTCTTTTCTCCTGACAGCTTTTGTTTAACTTTAAATATTTGTTAGTTTGTTTAGGTCAAATATTGCAAGCTGAATTAGAACAAGTTTTGTTAAACTTATGACTTTGCAATATACGAAAAAGCAAAATGCTATATTTCAAAATGGCGTCCATATACACTGAAAAAAATATACGAATAAATTTTGAGCGCATCTGTATAAATGGTTGTTTTTTAAAATAAGTTTTATATATTAATTTATTATATTCGGAGCTAATATTGCTAATAAGCTAATATAATATAATAAGGAACTAATATTGTTAAATAGCTTTCGGCATCGTCATCTCCGTCAAGATTCTGGCGAGCGAAATTCAAAACAATGCGGCTTTGTTCTTCCTTACTCAATTTTTCTATTTTCACATTTTTTTATGACTGGAAATCAATATATTATTAATTGGCATAATATTTTTAAACGTACTGGCCATTTTCACAAAGTACCGAATAGGGATGACAATCCTACGTGTTCGACGAAATTCCACACAAGTTAGCGCCGCTAGATCAAGCCCAATATGCGTAATAGGCGAATTTCGAATGTATACTGACAAACTCGTACGCGCGAATACCAATTTCAGCCAGACCAGCATTTCTGACCGAAACTGGCCGAATTTAGCCATCATGGAAACCACAATTTTGGTCATTCGTTACTTTATATCTATCACTCTCTCTGTGAGTGTCGGACACAAATATTTTCATGATTCCTATTATGAAATGGTTTGAAATTTCGTTTTCATTGGTACTACAAGAACATTTCTCAGGTTCAGATTTCCTCATGATGTTTTCCGTCACCATCAGCCGACAGTGTTACCAATTAAAATTAGTAAATTCTCGTATAATTTCGAAACATTCGTTAGTATATGCTGGAGTTCGAACCTGCGGATATCGAATAACAATTTTTATTTTTGACATGTTATTAAAAATTAACGGATTAATTGGGAAGTTATTCTAAAAACGTGGTGTTATAATCCTCAGCCCATTAAATACAATAAGCGTTTAATAAAAAAACTGTTTATATAATATCTTTTTAATGTAAAGCTTAGAACGTATCATAGAATTAATTTACGTGCAGAAAGATATTGTTTTTGTGGCGAAATTCATGAATCACTTTGTCTTTGATAAACTGTTACTATTATATCCTCTGTATATATACATATCCTCGAGTAATATTTAGTCTTAGTTTCATTAAAATAGGTTCGCTTTATCATAAGTAATTTTAATGACGACGAGACTTAAGTACGACAGGAAAGTAAATAAGTAAATGGACTTAATACATACATTCAGATGATTTTATTAACCACTGTTTTTTTACATTAGGTTCCACGCAGACAGAGCCACGGGCACAGCTAGTAAATTATGAAGTAATATATGAACATCACTCAATGACATTCAACAAACATTTATTTAGTTGTTATTGAAATCGTATATGTTTATTTACAGATCTCTTTTTATAGATTAATAAACCGATATAAAATGACACAATATTAAACAAAAGATACAATTCTGTAAGCAGTTTTTTTCTTTTATACGGACACTGCAAAATGAAACCATTTTGTTTGATAGAAAGCATATTGTAGTCCAAAAACCGCTGTAAGACGCGATAAACTGAACAAGAGTCAATGTCAGTTTGCCAGGTGATTACAGGTCACTTAAAGCTTACTCTCACTTATTCACCCAGAACACGACTGTTAAGCTCACAAGTAAAGCGGGCGTTACACTTAGCGTATGGTTGTCGCAGTCCAGTCGGACACAATTATGTCCTCCTACCTGTCATAAGTTATTATACCCGGCTTGAAGTGGGTTCTGGAGAGACCTTTCTAAATTAATTCCGAGGTCCCGGTATTTTGGCGAAAATAATACTTTTAACTTAATTCAAAACTTGTTTTTCAGAAGTTCTGTTATAATTGACCTGTTCTATACATATAATAAAAATGTAAATCTAACGTGTCTGTACATTTAGATTTACGTGAAAATTGTTACAGGTGTCTTGGAATAAGTAATAAAATACATTTCAATCATTTTTAGAAATATTTGTCTGTTTGTTTGAACACGCATCGCTGCTAAAGTGCTGCGTTCACGATAAAAAATATAAAATACTAGCCGACCCGTGCCCACTTCGTTGGGCGGTAATAGGGATTATCAAGCTACAACTTTTCTCCAGAACTCAATCATATATATCTCATAATTAAGGCAGCGTTCGTAAGAAACGTTTTCGTTCGACCATTTTTCTCCGACTCCCCAGATATTACCCCCTACAACCTCACAAACTTTACCTCTTTATAATATTAGTATAGATTATAGATAATATAATTAGTTAATAGCCTCTGTCCGCGACTTTGCACGCGTGGAATAGTTATTTTGGGCTAAGTAAGACGCAGCGGAAACTCTCAAAAGGAAAAAATACCCCGATTTTAAAACATTTTTCATTGTTGCTCCGCTCCTATTGGTCTTAGCGTGATGATATATAATTTATGACACTCACAAATAACGTGGCCTTCTATTGGTAAAAGAATTTTCAAAATCGGTTTAGTAGTTCCTGAGATTACCCCCTACAATGTCACAAACTCACAAACCTTACTTCTTTATAATATTAGTATATAGATTATAGCCCCTGCCCGCGACTTCGTCCGCGTAGTAATAGTAACTACTCTGGGCTAACGCTGACATACAGCAGAAGCTCTCAAAAAGAAAAAAAACATCTCGATTTTGAAACATTTTTCATCTGTGCTCCGCTCCTATTGGCCTTAGCGTGATGATATATAACCATTCTCGATGAATGAGCTATATAACACTGAAAGAATTATTCAAATCGGACCAGTAGTTCCTGAGATTACCCCTTACAACGCCACAACGTCACAACGTCACAAACTCACAAACCCACAAACCCACAAACTCACAACGTCACAAACTTTACCTCTTTATAATATTAGTATAGATATACTAGAGAAACGTTTAGTCTTGGGTTCATTTTGTTCTTGGTTTATTGTATTTTTAATAACGATGCGACTTAAGTACGAGAGTAGTAAAGATGGACTTAATACATTCAGATGATTTTATTAGTCACTGTTTCTTACATTAAGTTTCACGCAGATAGACTCGCGGTCACAGCTAATTATAAATAAAATTAAATTGTATATTCTTATAAAGACATTCTTTCAAATATATTTTTATGTGCCATAATGCATTTATTTACAATGCTTAATCATTCACAACTTATTATCCAATTTTATTTCATATTTGATACAGTTAAGACAAAAAGTAATAATAAAAGATGTATATAAATTAATAAAAATGTGTATGATTGTAAATTTTAAATGTATATTAAAAAAAAAGGTAAATCGCGCTAAATATCTTTTAGCGTCTTAAATCATCCTATGTTAGTAATAAGTGTAGTTAATTTCCCTTACTTATAGTTTGTTCTTTAATCTTTATTTTGTAAATAATAATGTCATTTCTAAACGTCAGCTATAACTTTCTTTATTTAACTTCAGATATTATAATTACTGTTAATATTGAAAAGTTATAATTATTCTTAACATAGTTCACGTGATGAAAAATGATAAAGTATTCATATAAACGATATACGCCACTCTGATTATGACGCCTTTTCCCAAGGGTTTATAATGCGCTGGCAAATACATAGTACAAATATAGGTACAAGATTTCAACCCGAGGTTTAGTCTAGCTCGAGGACTAGAGCAAGTACTAGTATGTAAATATTATCTCATACTTAACATTCAACTGCCTCTTTTTCCAAACTTAAAATACAATTCCGCGATAGTAATCACTACATAGTACACTCCATAACACACAATATGCACATCATCGTCGCTGCCTGTATACTATACTAACGTGCCCAGCGGAAGTTGTCCAGCTCTGATAATGAAAAAACCTTGACAAATTATATACCTTAATCTTCCTCATGAATCACTTTATCTACTGGTGAAAACCACATGAATATCCGTTCAGTATCGATCGATCAGTACTATACGTATAGATTAAAGTATTTGTTGTTAAAAAAAATAAAACTGAAGTGTTTGTTGTTTGTCTGCGATTATTACCATAGTGGTTGAACTGACTTTAACGTGACCTTTCCTGGCACATAGAGATATTTCCTAATATTATATAATCTCATACCATTACGCTATCCGACAAAGACTAAGCTATACAAACTCGAGGTGAGAAAAAGGGCATCTATGTGAACGTATGACGTCATCCATAGTGAAGTCATGGTTATTATTTGATCGATCAATCCACCAAGGTCAATCGAATGGAAACGTTAGCCGTTACAGAAATGCAACACTGAATATAGTTACGACGAATTATCCGTAAATGTGACTAGCCCAACTGCTTGAGCGAGAATGCCCAGTGTCGATCGTTTGCATTCTTCTCGCGCGCCCCGGCAGGGGCGTGCGGGGAGACCGTACCAGGGTAGCCCCTCTTGCGGTGGTTTCTCTCGCCTCCCGTAATGGGAGTGTCTGTTATTTATTAATCGCCCCCTTAACAGGTGGGCGATAGCGGCCTCGTCTGCGCCATCTGGCGGTGGTTGTGGGCGACATGGACGTCTATTTTGATGCGGTTGTCGTCTTCTGAGAGGCCTGGCCATCGGTATGCAGCGCTTGCAGGGCTCTCAGGCATTGCTGTATGATATCCGGGGTAGTTGTGGCTGCTAGAGTTCTCATTATAGTGATAAGGAGATTCTGGGTGGAGTCCTCGGTCGGTTTCGGCTGCTGGGTCGCCTCCGTCGGCTCGTGGGCTCCTCCTTTGCGCTTTGGCGTGTTGATTATAGGTTTTCTATGGCCGGGGTCGTTGGCGGGGGCCATCAGGCTCCCCGCCGCCGACTCTTCAACCGTTGTGAACGCTGCGCTCCTGTGCTCCTCTCGTCACCTGGTGTCACCCGTCCGGGCGACTGTCCCCGCTCGGCGATTGCGCGCCTCGCGGCGGAACACGGGGCACAGGCGGGCATTATTTGAGGTGTGCGCCCCTCCGCAATTCGCGCAGGACGCAGGCTCTTCTCGCGGGCGATCGCAGTTTGTTGCGAAATGCGGGCCACCGCATCGCACACAGGCTATCGGGCGATGGCAGTAGTGGGAGGAGTGCCTGAAAGACTGGCATCGATGGCACTGTGCCAGGCCCCTCCTCCCACGCCAGGCTTCTATGGTCGTCTTCATCAGTAGGATCTCATTCACTTCGTAAATAGCCGGAATAAGGCCTGGTGTTCTGTGCAGGGAGCAGTGGAAAATGCACCCTGGTCTTCCACCTCTTCCCTGGATTATTCGGGTATATTCTGGTTCGAAGCCTTTCTCGCGAAGGGCTTCGGTTATCTTGGCGGGCTCTGTATCCACTGGTAGGCCGCGGATTGCGACCTTGAGGCTTCTCTCCGTAGGGGGAGAGTAAGTGAACCAGCTGAGCCCTTCCATTTGCTTCAGGTAATCGATGTAAATTTTGTGCTCTTCGAGGTTGCTCGGGAGGAAGCGGACCCCACGTCCGTGTGCGCGCGCATCCGGTGTCCGTCCCAGCAGGACCGCCAGTCGCCTGAAGTGCTCTGGCCAGTCGGGCAGGCTCTCCACGACGATCGGCGGGCATCGTTGTCGGAGCACGGAGCTTGTTGGTTCCGCGGCGCTTCCTTCCGGTGCAGGTTTTCGCGATGTATTAGGTTTCTGGGCCGTCGGTGTTGGTGGGCGCGCCACCATCGCAGCATAAGATTGCTGTGACTGCGTTGGTGCAGACGCAGGTGGCGCCCCGAGGCTTTCTGCGGGTATAGCCGTCACTTGTTGGGGTTCCGCAAGCATTTTTTCCTGCAGAAATGTGGGCGCTTGTGGCGCCCCGCGGCTCCCAACGGGTATAACAGGGACTATCGACTGTTTCGGCGGGGGTGCTGGTGGCGCCCCGCGCCTCTCGGCGGGTATTTCAGGAACTCGTTGCACCGTTTGTTTACATTCGGTTTGTTTATTATTAGGCGTCTGTGTGTCTGGCGACTTGAATGGAGATCCAAGTTCAAGGTCGTCCTTTGTTTGTTGTCGCGCAGCTGCTATGCGCGGCTCGAGCTGTTCCATTTGTTTTACCGGGATGTCTGGTAATATTAATAGTCCTCCATCTAGAGGGGATTTCAGCGCTATTACGTCTTGTATACGCAGCTCATAGCCCTCGTTTTCATCTTGCAGGATGCGAAGGTAGAGCGCTATCCACCGCTCCATTTTGTCCGACAGTTCTCCAGTTGCCAGCATCTGGGCGAACTTGTCGCAGTCGCTTTCGTACATCCTTGTACGCATTGCGACAAGGGTGGGCGACGTTATCAGGACTTCTACTTCAGTCTCCGAAGAGTGGTGTTCGGAGTGCGTAGCCGAGGTCATCAGTGAGCTTGGGAGATCGGGGAAAGTGTGTATAGCGGAGGTCGTCGATGTGTGCGGGATATCTGAGTCCGTGGGCGTGCTGGTCGTTCGTCGTACCGTCGCGGGATCTGGTTTGTCCTGTGAAGGGGTTTTCTTCGTGTGCGGGATATCTGAGTCCGTGGGCTTGCTAGTTGTTCATCGTATCGACGCGGGATCTGGTTGGCCCTGAAAAGGGCCTTTTTTTCTTCTTCCCCGAAACCGTCGCCGGCCGGGAAGGGATTTAGCTAATACGGCGCTTTGTCGCGCAGGACAGGCGAAAAATCGCGGAACTCGTGTAC